>VYZX01029694.1:320263-361546 GCA_013401335.1 Brachypteracias leptosomus
CTACTAGAAAACCAGGGAGGGACTTTTTATGAGGGCCTGCAGAGATGGGTAATGGCTTCAAACTAGAAAAAAGTAGATTTAAATTAGAAATTAGGACGAAGTTCTTCACTCTGAGGGTGGTGAGACACTGGCACAGGTTGCCCAGGGGCTGGTGGATGCTCCATCCCTGGAGGTGTTCATCAGGTTGGCCGGGGCTCTGAGCAACCTAGTCTAATGGGAGGTGTCCCTGTCCGCGGCAGGGGGGTTGGAACTAGAGGATCTTTAAGGCCCCTTCCTACCCAAACCATTCTATGAATAAACAGATTCTTGGCCTTCTCCTCACACAGCCAGGCAGGTGCATTTTCTACCCGCTGACGATAGCGGAAGGCGCTGCACTGGGGACGGCAGCAGCCGGCGGGGAAGAGGCCGCAGGTTGAGAGCGGGAACGGCCGCTGGCCCGCCTGGAACGGGGCACAAGCGCCGGTTCAGGCCGAACAGCGGCGGGAAACCCCCTGAGGCGGCTGCGGGCGGGAAACGGCCGAGCCAGGGAGCGAGCAGAGCGAAGGGTCAAGCAGCAACCCCCAATCAGGCCCCCCCTTCCCCTCCCGCCTTCCCCCGGCTCTACCGCGGAGCTCCCCCCCACCTTGAGCAGCTGCTGGTGGATGATCTGCTTCAGCTCGGAGGCTTTCTCCGGTGGCAACGACATAACGGCGGAGCGGGAGAGGAGCCGCGACGCTTCCCGCCCCGGGAGGAGAGGGGAGGAGGGGACATGGACGCGGCGCAGGGCGGGCGGTTTGCAGCCGTTATTCCCGCCCCGCTGAGGCCACAGGCGCAGCCGCTGCTGCTTCCTTCCTGCCTTCGTTCCTTCTTCCTCCTTCACCGGCCGGCATGTTTGTTCCCTGCGACCGCGGCGGTGGCTCCGCCAGCTCCGACTTTAAAGGCTTTACTCTGCTTATGGTAAGTCGTGCTTCGGCTTCCACCCCCTTTCTGCCCTCCATAGCTTGAGGAGGCGCTGGCCCGGCGGAGCGGGCAGAGGCGCTTGGGGCTTCTCGGGCCCGGCGCGGAGGGCTCCGCTCGGCTCTGTGGGGCGGGTCTCCCCGGCTCGCCCTGAGGGCAGGAGGGGCCAAGGCGCTTTGTTGTCTCTTTCTCCTGTCCGGGGGTCATAGGATCATGGAATGTTTTGGGTTGGAAGGGACCTTTAAAGGCCATCTGGTCCAACCCCCCTGCACTGACAGGGACATCTGCAACTATCTCAGGTTGCTCAGAGCCCCGGCCAACCTCCCCTGCAATGGTTCCAGGGATGGGGCAGCCACCACCTCTCTGGGCAACCTGGGCCGAGGGATCAGCACCCTCACTGTCAAAAATTTATTTCTATATCTAGTCTAAATCTCCCTCTTTTAGTATAAAACCATCACCCTTGTCCTGTCACAACAGGCCCTACTAGAAAGTCTGTCCCATCTTTCCTCTAGGCCCCTTTAAGTCCTGAAAGGCCACCAGAAGGTCTCCTTGGAGCCTTCTCCAGGCTGACCAAGCCCAACTCTCCCAGCCTGGCCTCCCAGCAGAGGCTTCCAGCCCTCCCAGCATCACTGGGGCCTCCTCTGGCCCTGCTCCACCAGGTCTATGTCCATCAGGGTCGTTCCTCCCTCGGTGGGAGAGCAGAGAGGCTCAGGACAGGCGGTTGCGGTGCCCATGGGTGTATCTGTTACGTGCAGAGCTATAGCTACATGTTATCTCTTTGAGATTAAAATGCCATATATTGGTTTACAAGATACGTAGTACCTGTGGGTTGCCACTGGAATAAAAGGTTATTTTTTCCATTTAGATGCAATATGTATTTTTTCTATTAAAAAATTCCTCATTTCTGCTATATTTAAACTCCAGTTAAGATTGTTTTAGGAAGTGTTTTAATCACCTCCACGCATGGTATGAAATCAATTTAAGATAATCTCCCCGAGGTTATTTTGGTTATTGTGGGGTAGGAGTTCCAGTGCAGGCTGTGAGTAGGAAATCATTATTTTCATTATTTTTCCTGCTGGTAAATATTATACCAAGGGAACCTTATCTCCTTTCATGGAGGGCTGCAGAGGAGGGGATGACTCTGCAGGCTGCTCGGGAAGTCATTCCCCATCAGCTGACCACCCCTGGAAACAGATCACACCAGCCTTCTTTGTCTGGGAGCTGAACACCAGCCAGCTTGCTCTGACAGACTGTCAGTGCTGCCTGTCCTCATTCACCCTCAGCTTATCAGCATTAAATTCAGTGTGTTTGCACAGCTGGTGGCAGCAGCAGCAATTCATAGACGTGGACTTGCTTATAAATTAGAGGGAAGCAGCCAAAAATTTTACTGTTGTCCTCTTGTAGCAGTTTCTTTAAAAGGACACAAGTGTGTAGTTTCCACACATTCTACCTAGAATTGTTGCACTTATAGATGACATCAGTTTCACAGGAATGAATGGTTGGACTCAATGGTCTTAAAGGTCTTTTCCAACCAGAACAATTCTATGATTCTATGACACAAATCTTGAATTTCTGTGCCATAAGATCAGGTCAGTATCTGCCCCAATTAGTGATAACCTGCTTCAGTTCCTCTGAAGTGAATCTAAGATGACCTGTAGAATTTTCATCCTTAAAAGATGAAAAACAATCTATTCTTTTATATGAGTCAAGCTGAGATTTACAGGTTTAGTGTGTAATATCAGCATTACCCTTAGGTGTCACTTGAGAGCTGCCAATCTCAGCATTTGTCCTTTTGAGTGACTTTAATCTACACTGTATCCAAAAAAAGAGAGGGAGGAGACGAGTTTCCAGCCTTTGCTTAAGTTTCCAGTGAGATGGGATCATTCACAGGAGTGGTCAGGATGTTTCTGTGGGACAGGGACCAAAGCATGTGTGAGTAATCCATTAAGAAATCATCACCTTTGTCAGAGGATGAGCAGCTGCTTTTAGAAATCGTGTCTGACCAGGACTGAAGTAATTTAAACTTTAGATATTTGAAGAACATCTTGTACTGCCCATAAACCACATGGTAATTCAGAATTTTCTGCTCCTTCAGCCAGCAGTGTCAGTGGGAAATGTTGGTCAACTGGCCATCGACCTGGTGATTTCCACACTTGGCATGACCAAAGCTGGTTACTTCTACACCGATTGCCTGGTGCCCATGGTTGGGAACAACCCCTATGCAACAGCAGAGGAAAACTCAGTGGAGCTGAGTATAAATGCTGAAGGTGGGTATTGGAAGCTGAAGGTATTTGCAAGCTACATCATATTTACTTGTGGTGGTGTTATTGTTTGTGTTTACACTTCACAGAGGAAACTGTTACTGTTGTTCTTTTGGATAACCCATTGGTACATATGGAACCAGTAAGAAATGTTGAATTTCAGCCATGTTACAGTGCAGCCAAAACTCTTTGTGGTTTTAATCCAAAGTGACATGAAGTGTTGACATACTTACAGTAAACTGCTGGAAAGTGAGTTGAATTTCTGCTGTAGAAGGATATTTAGCCTCTCCCCTTCCCTCCTTCTCCTCCCTTCCCTCCTTTTCCTTCCCTCCCTTCCCTCCTTTCCCTTCCCTCCCTTCCCTTTCTTCCTCCAAATTCTTACTTTCATTCCCTATATTGATCCTTGCATTTAATCTCATCTCTTTTCCCCCCCTTCTTAAATCCCTGAAATCTCAGAATAATCTCTCAATCTTTGCCAAGCTGCAGAAAGAGATTATCTGACTCAATACAGGAGGCAGATCTTCATAGATTGTTCTTCACTCAATCCTTTGAATTTATGGCAAGTAAAATTAAGGCCAGTGAAGACAATGCACAACAAGACATATTTTAAACACTGTGGATATTGTCAGGCTCTCCCATATAGATTGATACCTGAAAGGTTTACTATCCTGAGGTTTGTAAAGTGGGTCAATCTAGATAGACCCAGATCTCTTTCTTACTTGCTTCTTACAAAATTATTTCTCTTTACAGTGTATTCATTGCCTTCCAAGAAACTTGTAGTTCTGCAGATCAGATCACCTTTTATCAAGGTATGTATGATCTTCACTCGTTGATTGCTCCTCCTTCAGTGGGAATAGTTCTGCTGTCTGGCTAAATATTTTTCTATTTTGTGCTATAACACCTTCTGCAGCTGATACAGATTTAGCTGGACAGTGGCTGTAATTTAAAATAAGCAGAATACCATTTGGTGCTGCAGTTTTTAGCTGTTCAAAGTGTAGAAAAATACCATGTGATCCTTCCATCCCACCTTCCTCTAAAGCTTTTTCCACTGGCATTAATGGCACAGAAAACAGGTGGTGGTGGTGGTGTTAACATGATCTTAATGATGTTTCTTATCATTAAATATGTAATTTTGTTTAAATAAACAACCTCTGCTTCAAAATATATCTCAAGCTGAAGACTTAATGGGTGTGAAGAAAAATTTACATCGCTGCCAAACGTTTTATGTAACATCAAATATTGTCAGTTTGGGGCTTTTTTTTAAGGACATAATCTTATTTTTCACTCTTTTTCCCTGCCTTTGCATAAAGAACAAGTCCAGGCCATTCTGTCAGACACTGCTTTCCTGGGTGAAGAGCAGCAAGTGTGCCCGAGTGGTGGTTCTGTCCAGCAGCCACGCGTACCAGCGCGATGACCAGCAGCTTCTGGGGTATGTTTCTGCCAAAAAAAGACCTAATTCATCTTTCTGTTCCTTTTCTCTGACATATTTCCCTCTGCTAAGCACTTTTGGCAGGGTCCTTTTGCTTGTCTATGTGTAGAGATCCTAAAATCCTTAATATGCTATTAAAACATTAAGTTCTACAGGTTTAGTCTCTGGACTTTGTTAGTTACTACTGTCAAAATTAGAGCTGTCAATAAATTCCACTTGGCCTGCACTGTCAGGCAGCACAGCCTCAGTTTTAAGTACTTCAGTAATATCAGGGACAAGCTGCTAACATGAAGGATTATTGGATTTTTAACAGTTAATTAGAATATTGGTTAGTTTCTTACCTCTTCTTCATTATTCTGCATTTGAAAGGTTTTCTTTGGCATAATAAGTTGTCATTCCTTTATAGGAAGTTATCAATTCTTATTTGTTAGGAGGTAACTGCAAGGTTCAGGCTACATGTATTTTTATTAGCTGTTACCCCTTTAAAAAATAAGCATTCCTTGCTGGTTGAGGACATTGTAATTGGTGATTTAACAAAAATCACTATTTTTGCAAGAGACCAGTTGTTATCCTCAGGCTGTTTAAATGTGTGGGGCCTTGAAGGAGGTTTAGGTCCATGCATGTCCCAGATACAGTTACCAGGGATATTTGCATTCAGGTGCAGCTAAAATGGAATGAAAGGAGAAAGAATTATGGTTTTTTGATGTGGTCAGAGTCATAAGTTGTGATTTGACAGCCCCTCAGCACCACAGAGTAACTCCTTAGAGCAGGTTCATTGGAGAGTGAGGGACTTTGAGAAGATACTGAGACTTGACCCAAATCTGCAGAGATTTCTAGTATGAGCTTATTAAAAATACTGTATCATGGTGCACTCCAAGTATACCCTAACAAACTGTAATCACCTCCTCTCTGAAGGAATCAAAAATACATTTTATTTGTAAATCATTTTAACAAGGATAAGCAGTTCTGTTTATTTGCTTGTGTATTTGGTACTTGCCCATTCTCTGAAGCTCTAAAAAGAAGGCACCTTGCTATTTGTGGCAGAAATTGAGTAGTTTGTGCTGGTTTGAGGCCACAGACCCTGATTTATCTCTGATTTGAGGAGGAAGGGGAGGTCAGTGCAATTCTTCATTGTGTGAGGTCCTCAATACTTGCAGCTTCTTCCTCTCAAGTCACAGCATCAGTTGTGACTTTCATTGCCTTTTATTGTCACCCTGAATATATTTTCTGATTTGTTTCCAGGACACCCCTACGCTACCTGCTGACACCTGATCTTCAGAAATCACTTGGGGGCCTCATGCAGGAGCTAAACTGGAAAGAAATGGAAAAAGTAGCAGCTTACCCTGGAATAAACGATGCAGAAAAAATTCTACATATTCCTGGAGGTGGCATCACAAAACTATTGTTTACTGAGAGGTGAGTTGGCTAAAGAAAAGCACAGAAAGATCTTGGGTGTAGTACATGGGTAATATTTTCTTTTAAGCTGCTATGTTATAGGAAAAATCCCTCTTTTCATAGAAAATGGGTTTGTAGGAGTAGAACTTCTTCCAGATCAAGCCTGGAATTAAGAGGAAAGAAATAGGGAAATCTGGATAAAGTTAAAATATAAAAATAGAAATGAATGGGCTAAAGGAGAACAATAAAGTTTTTACAGCTAAGATCAGGATTAATCTGGTATCTGATTTTATTCAGACCTCAATCTGTACATAGTAAAATTCCTGTACCAGCAATACTTTAACTAAAATCGTTTCCCATGATAAAATAGTTTCATCTTCAGTTGTAAACAATACACAAAGGCCAAAGAAAAGGCCTCCCAGAACTCTAGGAGGAAAAAAAACCCCAATCTTAGTATCTGAATGAAGAAATGGGAATATTGTGAATAAAGCAGTGATACCCAGCCTGCAAAACTGCTGTTGGGAGTGATTGTACCAGAGGATCTGTCCAGGAAGGAATGAGAAATGCTGCTTGTTTCTGTTACAGCTGTTCAAAAGGAATCCAGATGGCAGTTCTGCTGAAGTTCTGCTCGGAAGGGGACAACATCCCTGATGCTTTTGCTCTTGTCAACTACCTTAATGAGTGGCTCCAGCTAATTCAAAGCGAAGTAAGTGCTGTTAGATCCAGAGTTCTTACTTTCCTATTTCAGAGCCTTTATTTTCATTCTTCCTCAATCTGGAACATGAAAAAGGAAGAGAATGACAGAGCTAAAATTACATCATGACTCTTTAAACCCTAATTTATTCTGCTTTTGTTGCAGAACAATTCCCCAGATCCTTCCTCACCATGGAAAATCCCAAGTTCTTGGCGCTTGCTGTTTGGCAGTGGCCTTCCCCCTGCTCTCTTCTGACACGTGTGGAATTCTGTAAGTCACTTGGGCAGTCTCAAACATCCCTCCGGATGACATCCCAGTCCTTGCCAAGCCAAGCAGCTTCATTGCTTGTGTACAGAAAGGCTTTATTGCAGAAAAATTCTTTTCACATCCATGGGTAGGTAAAGAAATTAAGGTTAACTTTCACAAACTGACCAAAGAAATATGATTTGTACAGTTGTTTATTGAATAACTTTGGTTGATTTTTTTTTTTTTTCTAATAAAATATTTTTTAAAGAAACCTCCTTCTTTGGTTTCCAAACCTTGCTGGTGATGGAAGTGAAGCTCAGGAGTGATCTAGTTCTGCTGCCTTTTCCCAGTGCTGTTGTAGCTTCAGCTGGGGGGGGCTGCAGGCACTAGAGGAGTTTCCATCCCACTTCCAAGGGCTGCAGAGGTGCTAAACTAAAGCTTTCTAAGGAGATGAGCCTTTTTGGACTGGTTTGAGTATGAATACAGGAATATACAGGAGTGAGGACATTGCCCCAGGAGCAGGCAGTCTGGAATTGGTGTATTTTATAAGCTGACTCTGAGGCACCAGTTGTGTGATGTGTAATTCATGCCTTTAATGGTATTTGTTGCATTATGAAGCTCTATGTTAAATTTTGATCTTTTAGAAGTGCCTGGTCACCTGAGTTTATTTAAAAGTAACTTTAAATCTAGACTTTTGAAGTTGTGGGTTATAAATTAATAGACATGACATATCCAGGATATAACTTTCAATACTTAGCCTACTAAATAGATGTTGTTTTGGTGGTATTGCCATGCCAGTAGTATGGATGGTGAGGGAAGACTAGCAGCAGTCCTGAAGGGGTCTGTTAAAGGTGTAGGAGTAACACTCAGTAGTTGGCTTTGCTTGAGAACTTGTGCATGTTGGTAAAGAAGAGCAGGTCAGTGACTGTTCACCCCCAGGATGTGATATTTTTCATCCTTATGGGTTTTGAGATGTTTGTGAGGTGTGAATCATAGTGAATATCTGTCATGGAGCACTAATGTTTGAATGAATATTTAGTTCCTGCTCTTTTTCCACAAAACAGTAAGAAATTGAAGCATTTCCCAGTAAAATTCTTCAATATCTCTGTCATCTGCAACCTAGATGGTGTTCAGCACTGCAGACAAGTTGTGGAACTCGGGTGTTACATTCTAATGAGTTCATTTGCATAAAACCCTTGAGCTTAAATAACCCATGAGATAAAAATAGTGAGTCCAAACAGGGCTCTGGGACATGGGCAACCTTGTTGAAGGTCCAGGATATATCTAAAATATACAAGGGATTAAAAAAACTTGAAATACTGAAGTCAACTTCTGTGGTTTTTAGGTGATAAATGTAAAAAAAAATCTGAAGTGTAAACTTTGCTTGGGCATCCACAGGAAGTTAATCAGGTAGGAAAAATGTGTATTAATTAAGTAGTTGTATTAAGATGCAGTTTGAGGGATGCCAGGTGGTGTTGGGGAAGCTACAGCTCCAAAGGTATTTAATTCAAAAATACATTAATCAAAATCAAAGCAGATGTGAAAATAGTGAAAATTAGTGTGGCTTGGACCAAGGAGAAGCAGTGAGAAAAGCTAGAGGAGGAACAAGGATGCTGAAGCCCCAGCAAGGGCATGTTTGACTTCACCAGACCACAGCAAAGAAGCATTCAGAATTTTCTGAGGTGTGAGAGTTTCCTCTTTCCCCCTTTTCCTGCTTACAGATAAAGGTGCAATTTCTCATGAAAATATTCTCACAAACACCTTAGACATCACAGAATTTTTTTGCTGTCATTTTGACTAAACCAGTGCTCATGTTATGAACATCTCAGGATGTTCTTTTGTTTTTAAACAAAGCTCAAGACTTCTTAGGAAACCTTTTAAAAATTCAATTCTTTCATAGCACAACACAACCATGATTCTTTAATGCTCCCTGAGCATTTCTAAATACAGCTACACTGGTAGTGCCTGAGGCAGCCACCTGCTGAGGAGGTGACAGGAACTGGGACCAAAATGCTGGTTTCAGAGAAGACCCAAGCACCTGCTGTTCCTTCACAGAACATGTAATAGATAAAGGCATTGGGTGAGCTCTTACTTACAGTATTGTCCAAGATCTCTAAGGAAACAGCAGCACTTGGATGGATTTTAATCCAAAAGGGCCATCATGTAGTTAACCAGTAGTAGCTCAGGTGGCTTTCCTGCCTCCTGAAGATATTCTTTAATGGCTTCTTAACCTTTTCATCTAAACCTGGCAATAAATGTGTGAGAAAAGCAGGTAATAGAAAATACATATTAAGATTTGTTGTCTTATTCTCTGCTCTTATTCATTGGACTGACAGATTTTAGATCCATGCTGGTCTTCAGCAGTTTTCCACCACTGTATTCTCAGCAGCTCCCTAAAAGGAGGTTGGAACCAGGTGGGGTCACTCTCTTCTCCCAAGTAACAAGCAATAGGACAAGAGGAAACGGTCTCAAGTTGCACCAGAGGAGGTTTATGTTGGACATGAGGAACAATTTCTTCCCCAAAAGGGTTGTGAAGGGCTGTCCCAGGCTGCCCAGGGCAGTGGTGGAGTCCTCATCCCTGGAGGGGTTTAAAAGCCATGGAGATGTGGTGCTGAGGGACATGGGTTAGTGGTGTCCTGGGTTAATGGTTGGACTCGTTGATCTTAAAGGTCTTTTCCAACCAAATTGATTCTGTTTTATTATTTCTGTTGAAGATGTAAAAAAAAAGAAATTGGCAGCCAGGAAATCAGAACTTTTCCATTTGAAAACCTGCAGGTCTGTCATTCTAAGCCCATTTCTTTCCAGGCTGCAGTTAGACACCCAATTGTTCTTTCTCTCAGAAGCAGCCTCTCCCATTCCTTCACCTCTTCAAATACTTTTTGCCAGTAATAGTGAAGAACTCTGGCCTTGTGTAAAAATAACTAAACAAGGACACATGTCAGAAGATCCCAGGCCAGTGAGCCCAGGGTTTGTACCTGTCAAACTGCTGGTCCTAGAACCCCTCTATCCCCTTGGCCTATTCCTCGGGTTAGCCTGGCATCCAGTTTAGACCAGCAGCTCAGTAGATGGAAACCAATTTAAAAACCAAGAGCAATCAGCACTTTGTCAGAGGAGGCTGCTGAGCACCACGGGCCAAAGTCCATCCCCCCCTTCACACCCCACAAGGTACAACAGGTCATCTGCATGTTTGAGTTACCTGTGAGAGCAGCAGGGAACATGAAGCACCACGTGCACATTTTTGGTAGTCACACCCCTTGTCTTGCCATTCAGAGGACAAAAATAATAAAAACATAGATCATAGCTGAAGATATCAGGTACAATGGCTGAAAACTGAACCCAAAGCTGTATCAAGGGGTATAAACAGGTACTTGACAATAATTTGGTTTATTGCAGGGGTTGTGCCAGACCTTGACCCCCTCATTCTAAACACTCCTGCTCTCAGAACTGCCCCAACAGGAATCGAAAGCTGGCTCAGGCTGTGATGTTGTTTTCCCCTTCAGTACTGGCCAGGAACAACACTAATCACCTAAAGAAATGAAGATGTCCAGACAAAGCAGCCTCTGGTGGTTTAGCCCATTTCAGGATGGTGTCAAGCACATCCTTAGCTCAAGTAATGGCAACAAGTCCTCCCCTGATTCAGCTTCTCCTTCAGGTTAAACACAACTCTAAATAGAATTGTTTTCCTGAATGAGCCTCAAAACCAAGTTCAGATTTCAGGTTGCTGCTTATTTTAGCAAAAATAGCCTTAGGTGGCCCCTTCCACACTTTACTATCTCAGGAGACTTGAGGAGACCTCATTGCTCTCTACAGCTACCTAAAAGGAGGTTGTAGTGAGGCTGGTGCTGGTCTCTTCTCCCAAATCGCTAATGATAGGATGAGAGGTGATGGCCTCAAGTTGTGCCAGGGGAGGGTTAGATTGGACATTAGGAAGAAGTTCTTTCCTGCAAGAGTGGTCAGGCACTGAACAGGCTGTCCAGGGAGGTAGTGGAGTCACCATCCCTAGAGGGGTTCAGCAAACGAGTAGATGTAGCACTTCAGGCTATGGTCTAGTGGTCAGGGAGATGTTGGGATGAAGGTTGGACTTCATGATCCTAGAGGTCCTTTCAAACCATGATTCTATGATCAGCAACTGTAACAGCTTGTACAAAAACTTGTTATAAAAACATACAAAAAACAAATTACATCTAAAACCCCACCACGTACTAGTTTAGAGATAATTTTGAGGTAAATTCAGGTTTATCTGAAGTTGTCAGAGAACACCAGTGAGTGCACAATTCAGAGCAGCTCTGTCACGCAAGATGCAGGGCTGGAAACCCCCATGAGTCCATCTCAAGAACTCCTTTAAGCAGCTCCCCAGCTTAGCCCTGGCCTGTCCAGCTGCTCAGAATGGGTCAGGGAGAACAGTGATGGGAGATGTGAACTGTCATACGTGGAACACACTCTGATGGCACAACCCAAACCCATTTAATTAAAGACACCTCTGACATGCTCTGCACCCAACCCTCAGTCCCCAGGAATCAGATCTGGCCGTGAGTAGCAAGAAGTCACATCTCCTAACTTTCCTCCTTTTAAATCATCACCAACAAAACACTTTCCCTTCACAGAAGGGACTCTGAACTGTGTTTTATAGCCAACATCAGAAGGACAATCAAACCAACCAATAAAAGTAATACTCTTAGTGGTGCATTACAACAGAAACGTGCAAGAGTCTCTCTGAGCTTAAACTACAACACTGAGCATTCATGAAAACATTTCCATAAAGCACATTCTGATCATTTTGTTGCTTCCCAGTTAAGACAGAACCTCAGGAAACCTTAAGGAGAAACACTTGTCTTCCTACCAACCAGGCTCTTACCAGTTTCTCCCTAACACAATGCGCACACAACAGCACAGCGTCCAGTTACAAAAATATTTAATGCTGCCAAGAAGTATAAAAATACAATAAGAATGGCAGTACAAAACAAAATATTTCCTAATTTATTTCTTTTACATCTTTCTACATTAATACAGGCATTATAAAAAAAAAAACAAATCCAAAACAAAACCCACAAGATGGCAAATTCTTTTGTTTCGCAAAGGAGCACGTTGCTGGTGGTCTTCATCCCCTCGCTGTAAACAGAGTACTGAGGTCTTCTCCATACTGAACAGACCCCACTTTTGGTTCCCGAAGAGAGGGGGTTCCTGTCTTGCTTTGCATGTCAATAATTTGCAGTTTATAGCTGCAGAATATTCACAAGTCTTGAAGGCTTAGGTGTCAGTCAGTCTCGGCCTGCGACACACAACGCAAAAGAAAGTCACCGATTCAGTACATGGCACGGAAAAGGAAAAAAAGAAAAGAAAAAGAAAAGAAATAAGAGCAGAGAATGGGTTTGCAACTCACTACACCACCAAACAGCTGCTCTGGAGCAACCACCCTCTATCCTCTGCCTGGAGCAAGCACCTCTGGGCTTGTTCAGAAGGGATTTCCATCTTACAGCACAAGGCAGGTACTTGCTGGAGCTTCGAGTCCCGGTCTGAGGTCAGCAAACCAGTGACTCCTGCGTTCCAAGAACATCCCCAGCCACCCCCAAACACCAAGCACCACTTCCCCTGGCACAGCAACAGGGAAATAAGGTTTTTCATAGTGAGGGAGACATCCCAACACTGGGTGTTTTGTTCTTAGGGAAGGCTCTGCTCTGAGGAACATGGGGAAAGACCTTGGTCCTTACAAGGTGCTACAAACACTTCTAAGTCCTGCCAGCACAGCTCTGATTTAGAGAGCACCTTCCTTTAGTCAGTTAAGACATGAAAAAAACTTCTCCCGAGTATTTGTCCTTCCAATTTAAATAAAGACTCAGACAGAGAGGCAATTTTGAAGACATTTATTTTTCGTACATAAAAATGAAAGACTGACCTAAACTTTTTTGGGGGAGGGACACACAAAGAAGCCCAGGAAGACCTAATGTGTGGTACATCAGCTCTGCAAATACCATCCTCTGACTGAAGCCACTTGGCCATGACAAAGGAGGAAATCTTCTGCATCACAGAACCTGAGTCACTTGAGGACTGCACAAGAAACTGAATTAACTGTAATGCCAGAGAGCAAACTGAATAAGCTAATAATAATAATAATAAACATTCGTTGAACTTAAAGCTCACCAGGCTTTTTAAATGCCTCACAGACAACACATTGACACTCGCCTTGGCTGTGGGATGTAAACTGGTGTCAGTTAAACCCTTTTACTCCAGGTTTAACAAAACAAGCTCAAGTTTCACTTACAACATCTTACTTCCATAAAATAAATCTGTTAATATTTTTTTTTTTCCAAATTGCTAATTCACACTGAATTCAATTCTTTTACTTCATACATTCCAAGAAAAATTCAGATGTACCATCAGCCTGAGTGGACTTTTCTGCACCAAGAACAGAGAAACTAAAGGACTAACTCTGAGTTTGCAAACCCCTTGCCATGGAGGTTCTGATTTTGTTAGTGATTTATAAAAACCTGTGTAACTTGACAGACACATTCACCTCAGAGCCAAGTGTTGTTTGATCAAATTCAAGGAAGCCCATTGAGGCACCAAATATTTTGATGTATTGCCAGAAGAGAGGGAAAACCCCACCATTAACACTTTGAATTGAGCACAACAGCATTTTAGAAGCAGCAGCTCATCAGAAACTGGGAGTGGGGAGGTGAGAGAAGGGTCAGGAGGCACATCCTTCAGCTTTCCTCTTTAGCATTTTCTACAAAGAGGTCACTGGGATCAATAGTTCTTTATTTGGGGCCAGATTTGTTCTCATTTAACATCCAAGTTGTGCAGAACAGCTGCAAGTTTAAATCCTACAGAAGAACCAAGTACCACAAGGGCTCAGTTCACAGTGAGGAGAACAAGCCTCCCCCCCCCCACTTGGTTTTTTAAAGATTACAGATGGACCAGCAAGAAGATAATTTATCCAAATTATCACCTGGAATGTATTAAGGGATCTAATGTTTAATTTCCCTTCCTACACCCAAACTGTCACAGACAATCCACTGGACAAAATAGTTTTGTTATAAAACTTCTATTGGTTTGTGGTCCTTAAATTGTGACCAGGTACACTCAAGATCAGATACAACCATGGACCCAAACCACATTTTTACAGATACACTGTGGAATGTGCAAGTCCTGCTTTATTGCATCAACAAGGGTGAGATAAGATGATGCCCTCCTGCCCAGGAGAGGAATCCCTGCTCAGGATCAGGGGAACAAAAAAAAGCCAGAATTTAGAAGATGGAATTGGGAAAAAAAAGTTCAAGTGCCAACTTGAGAAGCCACAGTCAGATACTGGTGGCCCAGGAAATCCTCCTCATGCAGACAGAAAGAGGATAAATAAAAGTGTGATTTTCATGAAAGTTTCCTCTGCACTTTTTCCTTAGCTGCTTTTAATGACTTAGAAGAAAATCTGGGATATTTCTTTTATAAAAGCATTTCATTACATTCCACATGTTTTCCCATAACCAAAATAGCTTTTCTAAGGCACATGAACATCTCTTAGAACCTACAATCACTTAGAGCTGATACTCAAACACCCGCCTTCCCAATTTAAAGAAAGAAAATAACCTTTTGCTGGCTAAAAGTTAACTCTAGTTGCAAAAATTATGAAATACCTTAAAATCTGAGAGCTGCCTGCTGATGGTAGAGCTGCGTGGCCAGTGGGCAACACCAGAGGACAAACTGTCCCCTTCCACTGACGCATGATCTCCCAATTCAGGACTGTTTGAAGCTACACTTGTTTTCCTTCTCTGGACCCTCAAGCCTTTGTTTACTATATCAACAGTCCAAAATAGTACTGGCTATTGCAAAATGAGGATTTCTGAGAGGAAACTCAGCTTGGCTTTGCATAGCACACATCAGGCTGCTTGGGCCCCGTGCCTGCTCTGTTGCTGCTCAGCTTGAATGTACTGGAAAGCTTTCAAGTTAATCCCTTTGGAGCAAAGTAATGAGCTCGTTTACTAGTTTTCAGCAGTGAATCCAAGAAGTGCTTTAAAAATGGACAAAAGGAGGGGAAAAGTTTAAAAAGGAAATAAAGACACACCCCCCAAACCCCATAACCCAGCAGAAAACAAACGAGCTATGAAAATGGAGGGGGAAAACACGACTTCTCTGAAGTCACCCAACAAGGCAATGCTTGAATAAATAAAATCCAGGTGTCAAAGCACAAGGTAACTCTACAAATTACTCAGTCTCAGCCTGAGTGGCAGCAAGCTCCACACAGCCACCCACCATCCTGTAACTCAAGGACAGGGAGTGATTTGTGCTGAATGGCTATTTAGAAAGTGTTATTGCCCAAGGAATGGAAAGAGTGCTCTAGGATTTTCAAGTGCACAGCCCAGGTATTCCCAAATATTAAGTCATCACGTGTTTCAAGTCATGCCTCTAGTTCAGTGCTGGGGAACCTGAGAAGCAGCTCTGGACCTGGGGAAGGTACAGGAATGGCTCATAAAAGAGCTGACCAGAAAAGCACCAGAAAATCCTACCAACCAACCTGCTTTCTATTTAAACCACCCCTGGAAGTCCAACTATCACCTCCTTCCATGTGCTTTCTACGCCTGCTGCTGCTGAATGGATGTTATTCTTTCTAGCAATTAAAATCTCTAGACACACAAAACATCACGTTTCACATTTAATGGAATGTCAGAACTTTCACAACGTTGGCCTTCAAACAGTAGCTGAAGTCTGAGTACATTAATCAACTGACCAGGATGCTTTGCAGTGGGGGCTAAGTTCTCAAAAGCCTTTAAAAAATATATATATATTCCAATTTCCAAGCCTTACTTAAATAATGAAAACTACAAAACAAAAAAAAGAAAATAAATAAGGAATGCAAATGAACAGAGTAGGAATTGGTAAGTGCTTCATCAGACCCCTAGCTGCTCATATCATAAACTGGAGAGTCAAAATATGGGGGATGGCTGCACTATTATTTCCATGCACAAATTATAATTACATTTAGTTTTCAAAATCAAATTCTTTTTTTGGTCAGAAATTTGTACAAACTGAGCACTTTTTTTTTTGCTTTTTTTTTTTTAAAAGTACAGTGAACTACAAAAAGATTAAATATGCAATTATAAAATATATTTATCCTAGGTCATAAGAATATAAAATGTTTATGTTCATGTCACTGGTACATTACACATTACAGACATTGAAGGATAACTTCTTTGCATTAATAATGTCAATGATACAACACTGGTTTTTTTATTGCTTGTGTCAGGCATGTCAATTTAGATCCAGCCAGCCTTCAGCAGCCAAACCTCTGCAGCCCAGGGTTTGCTGAAGACCTGGTAGAACACCACTGTAAAAAGTGTAGAAACAGTTGCAGCAAGGTTGTACCTGCTGGTATGAACAAAACCCATCAGCTTGGCTGGGGGGGCAGCAGTTCAGTTTGGGAAGTACCTGCAGTGGAAAGTCCTGAGATGGTGACAGGGGATCAAGTTTGCATCACTTCTCTATTGTATGTAACAGTCTGGACCCATTCCAGGTGTAAAGGAGTTTACTGCTTAAAGTCACACCCCTTAGTCACTAAGAGGCAGCAAGAAGAGCTGCTGGAGCAGACAGGCTGACTGGTTACTTACAAGGAATGTTCTTGAAAATACATTTTCCAGCAAGAGTAAACACCAACTAAAACCAGTGTACCAAACCCAATCTTAGTGAGAACAGGTTTCCAATATAACCACCTTTTTCTTTTTCTTTCAGTCTCATTTAGCTTCTGCTTCATCTGCTGCAGCTTCTGTGCTGTGTGAGCTTTTCTATCCTCTCGCAGTCGTTTTCGGACAGTACTTAAAGATAAAAAAAGGAAAATAAAGATAAATCTTAAATTGTAGAACAGGAAATAAGGCTCTTAAGATATTATTCCCAACCTCTTCCCAACACACTCCCACCAGTATATAAAATCTAAACCCAGCAATCTTTATTCTGTTTTAACAGCCTTGGACAGTTTCAGTCTGATTATTAATTGATTAATTCAGATTAATGCTGCTCATCTTAGGCTGTAAAGCAAATCTTGATCAAGGACACAGGCTAAAACTTCATTGTGTGTTGTCGCACTATCAGGGCCACCTCCAATTCCCGTCTCCCAAGGTATCTCTGACACAAACCTTTTTGATTGCCCACTCCCTAGCACATGAACACCCCACTCACACTGTGCTCCCCCCCAGCTTGTGAGGGGCTCCTTCAAATATCTACCAAATGGCTTCGTTCTCTCTCAAGACATGGACAGACAAACCCACCAGGGCACTGGTAAGAGACTGGTTATTTCAGAATTCCACCCCCTCTCCATGGAACTGGGGAACTGGCACTCACCCCAGTTGCTGCCTTCCCCATGAGCTGCACATCCCAGCCCCAGTTCTGGCTCTGGATCCACATATTCAGCCAGTTAGAGGAGCAGATCTGCCATCTTAACACTCCCTTCATCTCACCTACCTTTCAATGTTTCCATCTGTGAGATCTTGAACCTTAGTGGACAGGTCAGCATTTATCTTCTCCATCTGATCTTTGCTCTCCAGGCCTATGCTGTTCCCATTGTACTTCTCTGTGAGGATTATGGTTGGGTGTGAAGGAGACTGCTCAGAACTTGGTGCTTGGTCCTCCTTAGAGAGCTCCTTCCACCGTTTCTGCAAACAAGGAGAACATATTTCAGAAGGCCCTTGTTGCCCAGGATGTCTTCCAACTAAACAGTCACAGAAGTAGATTAAAGGAATTACTAGATCAATAAAATAAAGTTAGATTAAGAAATAAGGTTAGGTGAGGATGCATCTTCTCCAACAACAACCCCTGTTTATATTTCTCCAGGATGCTGCTGCCATGAAGGTATGAGGCCACTAACTTTGGGGTTTGTACTGTCCTCAATAGCATGATGAGGAAGCAACTTGTATGGTCCTCACTGTCCAGCACTTTCTATCTCCCTCTACTCTCTCCATACCTATGCTGCTGTTACCTTCCTGGCTCCAAAACACAGCAGGACTGTGCCAGAACTGCCTAAAAAGAGACAACTGGAAAAATCTTCAATGCCAATTAAAAACCCCAACAACTTATGGGCATTTAGGCCAAAGTCATGGCCTACTATTGCATCTAGGAGTCCATTAGCCCAAGAGCTACTGCATCACAAAATAGATATTCACCTTGTTTTGAGATGTAATGTGAAATAGATGGAAGAAAAAAAAAAGATCAGAAGTAAAACTGGTTTGCCAGATCTCTGTCCCCATGGTGAAGAGTCTGAAGGATTTCTTGCAACAAAATTTCATGCAGAAAAGTACCCTAGAAAGGTAACAGGGAGGAAAAGAATCACCCCTAAAAAACCCCATCAGTTCTTTCCTCACACAAATCAGCCACCCTATGTAGAATATCTTGGGGGAAAAAAAACAGTTAAGTTACTTCTAAATGTTCATGTTAAAGAAGATGGACTGAAAATTGTCTCCTCACAAAGCAAGTGTTAGATTCTTGCCTGTGGAATGGATTCAAGGCTGCTGGTCTGAACTAAATATCAAGAGTGTGATGTCAAAAAACCTCCAGCTAGTGATAAGTGAGCTGCTGGCAGAACAAGCTTTAACCAGGAACCAAGTCCTCCATTGCAGAGGAGCTGCCAGCAGGGATCTGGAATTCACAGGAGTCTTCATGCACGAGGCACTTCACTCTCAGGTTTTCTTTGTTTTGTCTCAAAACAAAGGAAGAAAACCCCCAAAAGAAACAGCCACTAACAAATGGAAACCCACTTAGCAGCTCGCTCTTACTGTCATGGAAAAAGGAAGATGTGATTGTGTCCATAAGAGACTTGCTGGCTACAGTAAATACTGATGACATTTGGAGTGATAAGCCACAGAGGAAGAACTGAAATCAGAGGCTGCTCTTGTCAAACAGAAGGAATTTCCCAGCAAGAATTCTATTTTAAACATGCCTCAAATGGCTGGGAACTGTGAGTTTAAATATCTGTGATGAGGGGACATGAATGGCAGGACTGGTAAAATAATGTCCAGTTTGGAGCAGATGGACAAGGAGCCTCTTGTTATTAAATCTGTCATATGATAGTACCTACAACTTTACAAAAAAACCCAGAATCTATCTGGGGAACTGAAGTACTACACTGTGTCTGGTGAAATTAGGCCTGGAAGAAAGAAAGAAGTGATGAAGTTTGATTTAAGATTGAAGTTTGCTGTCTCTGTCTGCAGTTTAGTGACCTCCAGAATCCCTGGAGATGTCAGAGGTGAACTTGGGTAATGTTCTATGAGAGAATCCTTCAATGACTTCATGCCCTCCAAGTAACCACCTCTCACACTGGACAGTACAACTGCTCCCTATGAGGGGACAAAAATGCTCTAGCTGAGCTTGGAAGGAAAAATACTCCCATTAAATACTGCCAATTATCCTGCAGGGATTCTGCACAGGATCCCGAGGCACCAGGAAACTCCTGCACTGCAGAAAGCTCTGCTCTAGGAAAGATACCTGAACAACCCCAACAAGAAAAGGAAAACAACAACAACTGGGAAATGTGCCTTCTTAGGCATTGTCCTGGAAACCAGAAATACTGCACTTGAACCTGGCAAGGAGTATTGAGTTGAGAATGTTCCTTTGCTCAGGAACAAGGAACCCCATGATCTAGATGAGTAAGTGCAGGAACCAGAGTTGCTCAGTTTGGAACATGGCTTTTTAAAAAACAAAGCAGAGAAGTTATTAGAGAGAAGAATACCCTCATACCACCAGAAACAGCTTCCAAAAATAACAAGGCTAAATTGCTGTTGGTGTTTGGATGAATCCTGCAGTTTTCTAGGCACATGACACAAGAGTCAGAGCAGCACCACATTACCTGGCTGTGATCAGCAGTTGCACAAGATTATTTCTATATTTACACAGCAAATCAAGAAACATTTGTGGAAGAGAAAAATCTGACACCTACCAGAACCATAGAAAAGAGGAAATGTGTTTTAGCTCATCTGCTTCATTCATGACTTTAAGAGATCATGGAAATAAGAAGTGCTGGCACATGAGCTGTTTCACAGCCTCTCCTCCCAGTTCCCCCTCCACCTACCCCCAGCCACTGAAAAATAGCTGTAGCTGCTGTTACTTTGCAAGCCACACTGATAAAACAGTGAGACTGGGGAACTGTTGAGGGGATAAATATACAGAATTAACCTCTAATGCCTTCTAGACACCCGATGAAAAAGGCAAATTATTTATACAGAAGTTACATGTTTTAAAATCATTCTGAGCTCATTTTTAACTACTGTTCACGTTGAAATATAGAGCTAAACATTTACCTGTATAGTTGAATCTCCCATTATAAACTTTGCTCCTTCTATTACAGCCATATATGAAAATCTTAGTTGGTCAGGAGTCTGAATAAGTCCCATCCGGTATTTTCTCATATCCAGTAATACCTTCTTAATATCTACAGAGAACGGGTCCTTCTTCTCCATCTGTAGAGAAAGTTACATTGAAAGTGTCATTGCTACTTGTTAAAACAGGCAACATATAAAAAATAATTACCAGTAAAAATGAGTCATAAAGTTCAAACTAAAAACTGGTTTCTTCGTATTATGTTTCCATTAGTTATATACAAAAATTAACACCTCAAATGATTTCTAAATTGCTTTTACAGGAAAAAAAAGTCATCTACCTAATGAAAGCTTATTAGGAACAAATCAATGATCATGTAGTAACCAAATAAATCTAATATCAGGTCTTAAAATTAAGACATTTAGATGATTGAATTTATTCAGGCATGTATCTGTATTTTGTAATAGGACTGTAAGAATCAGAACCATAAAGTTCAGGGAGTGTTTTTAACCACATATCTGCATTTCTTGTAATGGTCACCTTAATTTGTCTAATATTAAACTGTAGTTGCATCAAAATATACAGAATATACAAAATATGCCCGAGTTCTCATCCTGGTTCAGGTGCCAACCTGAAGGGGCCTGTCAGACCTGCAAGATATTCCATCTTTAGAGAAAAAGACATTCAGCTGTCTCTCTATATATTCACAAGCCTAACTTTAAGCTCATATTAAAAAAAGAGTCAATCTTTTCCAAGCACATATTATATAAAAGGAAAAGAATGCTTATTATTTACTGTCCAGAATCACCATAGAATCAAAGAATATCAGGTTGGATGGGATCTCAATGATCATCTGGTCCAACCTTTGCAGGAAGCTCTGAAAACATGAATACCTCAAGACAGATTTATAAATGTATTTCAAGAGCTTTGGTTTTAAACCATCAGAATATGTGAAGAGAAAAAAAAAAGTCTGATGTCTTAATGAAAGTATTCCCTGGCATGTCACTGCTTGGAAAGCCTTTGGAGCCCAAAGGCCATGTTGGGAAGGGAGGTGGGGTGTTAGGGGAAGGGCAGGGGTGCCAGGAGGAGGACCAAATGCTCACCAGGACCAGACAAGTGTCCACCAGGGAGAAGGTCCCGGAGCGGCCGATGCCCGCGCTGCAGTGCACGACGACCGGGCCGTGCTCGGAGCTCAGCGAACCAGACTCCCTGACTTTGAAGAGGAAGTTCAGGAATGAAGCTGGAGATTCAGGAACTCCAAAGTCTGGCCACGTGGTGTAATGAAAATGAAAGATCATCCTGGACTCGCCACTCTAGAAGTGAAAACAAATAAACAAGGCAACTAGAAAGCGTTCTCCTGTTTAGTCAGCACCCGTTTCCCCACCTCAATCAATAGCTGTTTTCTATTTAAATCTCCCATTCAGATCAACAACCCAGTAACTCACTTCAAGCTGGACACCAACCAACAGTGCAACCTGAAGCTCTTTTTCATCTGAGTTGGTTGTTTCCCCCTTTACAATTAGTACCATACACATTTTTCTTCTTCTTCTCAAACTTCCAGTATTATATTTGGGATGCTTTACTACTTGCTCCCAAATCATCTTTTTTTTCCTACTGTTAATGTGGCTTAATGGCCAACAGTAGCTATTAGACTGCTGGTATTAATATGACCAAAAAAAATACTCATTGGCATTATAAGCACCTTCCACTCTTGCTCAGAGCATGTTTTAATATCCCAAAGTATGAGCATCTCCTCTGTACTAGACAGAGGAGAGTACTGAGAGGATCAGGAAGCTTCATGAAGAAGGCCTTTAAGAACCTGTACAGCAGGATGTCCAGTGAGGCTCTGGCTGCACATACTCATCCTTTGTAAGCTAAAAAGGAGGATTCCAAACCCATGTAGATGTTTTAGAACCACGTGGCTCCTCTACTAACACCACTAACTGCAAGTATTGAAAGGACAGCAAGAGGATTGTATGCATCTGGAAAGCTCTGATGACAAATTTGGTTCCTATTTGTATGACACTCACTTCAGAGCTGCTGGTAATTTTGATTTTGAGACAACTCCATCACTGATTTAACTCAGGAATTTTAGAAAAGTTCTGTTATTTTTATCCTCCCTCCATTTCATCTTATTTTCCACATAGAAAACCTACATAAACCTCCACAAAGCTGGGACACAGGAAGATGTAAAACATCAATGCATTCCAGAAAAGCTGTTTTTCAGCAACAGTAAAAAACAGCCATGAAATTCAAATAAATTCTACTGTTCTTCATCTGTTCAGTCTCTTTCAACTTCTCACGAGGGACAGCTTATGAAACTCCTTTGTGGAGCTAAAATAATCCAGTTTATGGTTACACAGTAACAAAAGCACTCTCCCATTTTGTCTTTTCCCTTCAAACCCCAATTCTGCAGGACTGCCAACACTTTCACAGAAACCAGCAGATATTAACATGACTCAGGTGACTCTCACAATTATCTTCCAGGAACAAGGACAACACAGGGTTCATCATACTGGGAAAATGGGTACACACAGTAAGGGAGGAAGAAAAAATATCTACCAAGGTCTAAATTGTATAAAAACACTGGGACTTCCCTTTCTTCTTTGTCTGAAGCAAAGCATTAAAGAGTTTGCATTTTCAACTCAGATCTTCTCCCTGGTCTTCTGGGCTTAGTTTTTCCACTAGTGAGTTAACTCACTAATCAACTGAAATGACCCCTTTGTTTAAATATCATGCAGGAGATACATTTTTAATATGAACTCTGGAAATGACAGAACTTTAAAGATTACTTTTCAGCAATTTGCTCTAAGAAAAATAAACACATCAATTTACAAACCAAATGGAGAGGAAACCCAGAGAGATGAGCTTTAACAAAGGTTAAAGTTGTTTCTTGTGACTCTGGATGATCCTTTGAAGTGGTCACTGATACTCTCCCCCTCAAGACTCTTCAGTAACACACCAGATGAAAGCCTCCCTTATATCTCAAGAAGGCAGAACCATCCTTATCTATAGAAAGCAAAGGTGATCTGGGTTTTGTTTAAATCCCATAACAAGCACTAGCATCCTCCTCCTCAACAAAATCAGGATGGCTTCAAGCACACGACCACATGTCACCCTGACCCTGAAATTAGGCACTTCTAAAGAAGATCCTGAACAGTGCTGGTGTGGATCTCATCCAGCTCTAACCCACACAATTCCTTTTGCTCTTCCTCCCCGTGCTCTATGAAGGCTTCATCCATCCCCCAGCTGTCCATCACTTCAGCTCATTTAAAAACACCCAATCTCTTCACCTTCCTCACAAGCCCCGCTCGATGCAGCGGAACTGGCCGGTCTTTGAACTCACAATTTCTGATCATCCAGCCAAATCCCAGTTGAATATTTCAAACCTCCCAC
Organism: Brachypteracias leptosomus; assembly: GCA_013401335.1. Taxonomy (NCBI): domain Eukaryota; kingdom Metazoa; phylum Chordata; class Aves; order Coraciiformes; family Brachypteraciidae; genus Brachypteracias; species Brachypteracias leptosomus. The sequence goes on from VYZX01029694.1 coordinate 343,911, forward strand.
ATTTTCCCTCTCCAACAGAACAGCTCTTTCAAGTGGTGCTTGGCAGCCAAGCTGCACAGCTGAAATACTGTCTTTGTGTGCACCACCCTTTCCTAGAGATCTGCCCTGTCACCGAGCCATGCACCGCAGCTCACGCTTACGTGAAGTGATGCAGGACCAGCAGGAAAAAAGCTCTGGCTTGCTCAACATTCACAGCTGCTGGTGGGCAGAAACTCCATCTTAAACAACTAATTTTAGTTGAAGTGTTAGCAGGAAACTAGGCATTCTTTGAAGGAAAACTGGGTGTTCTTTTAAAGAAAGCTGGGTGTTCCTTCGAAAAAAAATGGGTGTTCCTTCAAAAAAACCCTGAGTGTCCCTTTAAAAATAACCCCGTGTGTTCCTTTAAAAGAAAAAAAGCTGCACTTAAGACACAAGCAGTAATATAAAATTTTATATATGTTATACCCAGAGAACACATTTCTGCATGATAATTGAAAACCAGTTTATTCTATGGTAACCACAATGTATCCTTCCTGGATTTGCTATTCCCTAAGACTAAACTAAAAAAACAATTACAAGAAAAACCCCTGAATAAACATGGGACAACATTAAAATAAACAACTTTCCAAGAAAATGAGTCCAACTGCTCTACTGAAAGTTTCATGACCCCTTGGATAAGTTTTCAGTAAATAACCAACATGGTTAAACTGGATAAACTCAGAAGTTACCACCACACCACAGCTCTCCACTGACTGCTGCCCACACCAAGCTGCATCACCAAAGGGTGCCCAAGCCACAAGCAGACATCCACATGAGGACTTGAGCAGAAAAATAATGTAATGCTATTAATTTTCATCAACACAAGCTGTGTCACAACCTTTTACAGTGAATATCCCATCACTGAAAACGCTACGAAAATCTTAGGACAACTTTTGATTGTTCAGTCACCTGAGAGTGTGAACATAAATAAAATGCTGTGAAAATGCTTCAAAGTTGAGTAAAAGAGGTGAAGACAGAAAATTGCTGGTCTGAAATTCAAGATCTTACATCCACTTTTACCACAACCTCTTCTATTTGTTCATTTGAACACTGAGCAAAGTGGTTTTCAAGATGTACCTACAGATGGCAGTGAGAATAAAGGGGCTGTAATAATCCTCACAAACATTCTGGTTGGGTTTTATTAATAACTAATGTATATCCTGCAAGTCACCACAGCAATAGCTGTGCCCACTGAATCTGGAAACCTGGACACTCCAGTGGGCCTGGCTTCTCCTTTCCTGTGAGACACCAATACCTTCCTAACACCTCAGTCTTACTCCTGTGGTCACAAAGCCCAACATTAATCCCTTTTGCAGTCTGATAGGACATCCCACAAGTTTAAAAGCAAATTTATGCCATATTTCAAGAAATCCCTTCAAAGCACTATGGGAATTAAGAGACACACATCCATATCTACAAAGACACCACAGGATCCTGCCATTAGACTGCTTGCCCTCACAAACAAAAGGTCTTCTCAGCATCTTCAATATTGTGGATGTTGTAAATTAGCAGCAAAGCAAATCTTGTGTTCTTGAATGACACTGACTCTTCCTGGCTCATCCACAGCACCAGACAGTGAGGGCCACCAAGCAGTCGTGTGTCATCTTAGTCTGACCACAACAGCCACATACAGGCTTGGTACTAAGTGGAAAATCCATTTTGCTCATGGGTTTTCTTTTTTCCCCAAGTATTTGCAGAGGACTCAAGATCCCACTTGGGGTTTATTAATGGTCCTTACTCTAAAGTATTGTACCACTACCACTCCAACAAATCTACTTCATTTCTTCTACTCTCTCCTCCTCCAGCAAATATTTGCTTTGCAAACCTCTCCTTCAGCTGCTTTGTTCTTATTTCTAGGAACCCAGCCTGAGATACGTTCATCAAGGTTCCTCCAGCATTTTCAATTCCCTTCCACTGCTCCATTTCCTCACCCAGCCAATCCCTGGTTTCCCTTGAGTACTGATGCTCACTTCTCTCCCATAGATTCCTGGAATTCCCCAGTACCAAGGTAGTGGGGTTTTGCCAATAAGCACTCACTGTGCATCACACCATCTTGGGTTGCCACATCAGAAATTACTGAAAACAACAGTTTCCCTTCTTTAAAGACCAGGAAAGTTAAAAGCAGCAATAGAGAAGAATATAAAAACATGTATTCAACACAAGGTGGAGTCCTCCTCAAGTGACCTGTCAATATCCAACAATTCTCCCATAATATCATCACAAATCTTTGCAACCCCATCCAGTGAGGTTATTTTACAGATTTAACAAAAGACTCTCATAAACACACCTCACTATGACTTCTCCAATATACTGGGAAACTTGGTGGCACATCACAGACATGCAATAGCTGCTCACATAAACAATTATGGATTTTTATCAGCAGTATTTCCCTTCTACCCTTCTTTCCCAACAGAGGCAAGGGCTGTGGAAGCCTCCACAGCCAATCTTCCCTCAAGGAGAGTTCTCAACCTGAGGAACCACAGAAGGAGGCAGCAGCCAGCTTTCAGAAGAGCTGACAATTGACACCAACAAAACAATGGAGGATACACACTGAACCATGGTGGAAAAGCAGCTTCAAATTTCTATATTCCAAAACACAGACTAGGTCAGGTGAAAAATGGGGATATTCCACAATGATCATCACCAGCAGGACAAAGCACATTAGAAATATTTTCAGAACTTTTGGGAAGCTACCATTAACCACCATCTCCTCTCCAAAGCTTTGACAACAAAAACAACTGTTTGCCTACAACAGATACAAACATATCAAACTGCCAAATGTTTTGATCTAAACCTAAAAACCCAACATTTCCCCCCCCAGCCCCACCTGCAACTGCTCCTTAACAAAACAAACCTACCAACAACCAAATATTCAGAGCTCGTTTCATTGGTAACAAGTTAAACAAACACTTTGCTCTTCTTAGGTATGTTTTTTGCATATGAATTAGAGGGATTTGTTGCAGTTACAAGTATTTACTTGAGTTCAGAGTGGTTGTATTATAAAGGACAGTTCTAGTCCCCTCTGTTTTCAAGGAAATACTAAAATTCCTTAAGTATTCTTGGAATTCAGAGTGTATTTTGTTCGTGAGTCATCTTATATTCCAGGCGTCGAGTGGCTAAATGTCTCACTGCTCTGCCTCTGCCAAAGTCCCCTCCAGAAGAACTTGTATAAACATAGTTAAGCTCCCATTTCAGCTTACTGTGAATACTCAGCTTCCACAAGTTTTATGGTATAATTATCCAATCCTCACAGAAGGCTGCCCTTCTCATTCTAGAAACTATGTAGTAACCAAGCATGATCTAGATGGTTTATATTAAAAAATACTCTTTGGAGTTCATATTTGTGGAGCCTTATAGGAGCACAAGGGCATTAAAATAAAAATGCAATAATTAAAGTTGCTAAATATTTGTGAAATTGATGTATATGACATACAAGAAGCTCTGCACAGTGTGATGGGCCAGTCCAAAGCAAAGCCCAAAATTTAAGTGCTCACAGCTCCAACTCCAAAGTCTGCTCTAATGCATATTGTGCTGATCCTCCTGGGATTTCTCCATCTTCCAGCTAATGTTATGTCCAAATGTACACATGTCATGAACATGGCATCCTTTGAAAACAGGATGTTTAGGATTAGGGGCCCACATCAGCCAGAAAATTCCATGAAGAAGCTTTCTCGGTACTTCGGAAAACTTGCCTCAGCTTTCCAAAAAAGAGAGTTATTCTTTCTTAGGCACTAACTTCCAAGCATCTCTCTTTTTTTTTTGCCTTTGCTGTCAATAAACAAACAGCTAACCAGAAATTCCTCAGGTCAGTAGGACAGAATTTCATAAAGCTCTTCTTACACCAAGGAGGAACACGCCAAGTTTTATCATGAGGAAGGTGTTGAATTAAACATTACCTCCAAGAACCATTAGTAATTTCTATAAATTCAAATGATTTTGGTGAAATACATCAATATTGAGTTATTAAAAACACCATGCAAAGGAACATCTTCAAGCTTCCCTTTCCCAAATCCACTGACAAGACAACCTTGACTAAAACTTGCCATACGAGCACTTTCAGTTAATATAAGGCAAGGTTTATAGGGAGAGAGAGTATCTTACAAGACACAGCTGGAACAAACAAACAGACAAGCTCTTCAATCCTGTCTTCAGCTCTGAAACAGAAGCAGCAAATTCCAACCCAAGCTCAGGCCAGGAACAATTTTTTTGAGCTTAACTTGATTAAATTGTCAAAGTGCTTAATTTTTAAGAGAAAAGGATGGTTGGTCCTGTGGAGCAAAAGGGGAGGTAAGCAAGAGGAGATAAGTTACCTATCTACAGGTGGTAATCATCCCTCCCCCAAAAAAACTTAAGAGAGCTGGACTGAATTACACAGAAAACTGAAGTTCCATTAAAAACCACAACAATTACTGAGTCATTTCTGATATTCAGAAGAAATCACAATTTTCAACTCCTAGATTCCTCCTTTTCAGGTATTTCTTACAGCTCCTCTTAGCATCACCACTCCCATCAATTGTAATTCAGCCTGTCAAGCTACTGCCAAATGCAAAATATAGGCATATAAATACTGAAGCTGTTCTATTTTTTAATATATAGATTAATTCAGGCCTAACCCCACACCACCTTCAACATTATCAGAAGCAGAGCGCATTCAAATTTTCCATGTAAAAGCTCAATCAAACCCACAGCAACAATATGGAAAAGAGTTTTCATTCCATAATCCCAGGACATGAGCCACACAGCCTGAGCAAAGCTTACGTTGATGTTTTCTAGCTGCAGTAGATGTACTGTGTAATAGGATTTGATGTCCTCAGATACTAGTCTCACACGGAAACCCGTCTCACTGAATGTCATAACTTCCTCTTCTTTTGTTGGCCAGTATTGTGCACACTTCACCTAATTTATTTTTTCCAAGAAAAGAAGAAAAAAAAAAAGAAAGAGTTTGGTTAAATATCCTGGTACCTTGGGCTTTGCATGAGTAGATCCTGAGACATATTAATTCAATATCCAAGTACCCGCTCCCAGTTTGAGGAACTCTCAAAGTCCCTCATGTTTACAGCCAAGTTACTACAGCTGTTCAACAGCTATTACACATTCCAGCTTCATGTTGGTGTCTTCCTCACCCCAGGGCTGCCAGCATGTTCTGAGATACACCTTAACCCTTCTCCCTCTGCCCCTCCAGCTCCCTACACTGCCCTGAGATCCCTACTCAGCTATTTCAGCATTCCCCCCTCCATTTCTGATGTGCACACCCCCACATGTACACAGCTGATGTCATGCATCCCCTTTTCCCAGGGCTTCCTGAAGACTGGAAGATTATCTGTGAAACAAAAGAGGGAACTAACAAAGCAATGTGAAACTGCCCCTTCTCCTTTATTCCTCTTGCCTACACTCAAACTTTCTCATGCAAAAGTTTTCCTACAGAAATTAAGTGACTTTTTAATGGATTAGTCAAACTTTTTTCACTAACAAATCTGCTCTGAAGAAAAAAATATAGACCTCAAACTAAAATCCACGCTGGTTTTAGGCTCAGTAGCAGAAAAACTACTTGTAACAGAAGATTTGAGTATTTTGCACCTACACCACCAGCTGGTAAAGAATCAAAAATAACTGGATCAGTTAGCTGCTGGGCAGCAGCTTGTCTTCACTGTGACAGTTAATATATAACAAGCATATGACTCTGATAGATTATTTCTTCTGAATGTAAGGATACTTTAATTCTAGGTCTTTAATTGAGGGCTTGTAGTGATAGGAAAGGGCTTGTAGTGATAAGTGAGGGGTAATAGCTTCAAACTGCAAGAGGGGAGATTTAGATTAGCAATTAGATGGAAGTTCTTCACTCTGAGGGAGGTGAGACACTGGCACAGGCTGCCCAGGGGGGTTGTGGATGCTCCATCCCTGGAGGTGTTCAAGGCCAGGTTGGATGGGGCTTTGAGCAACCTGGCCTACTGGGAGGTGTCCCTGCCATGGCAGGGGGGTTGGAACTAGATGATCCCTTCCAACCCAAACCATCCTATGATTCTGTGATAATTCAAATTTTTTTCCCACTTTCCATTTTGTTCTAGAGCATCTTACACTGCTTCTACTCTACCTGATTTCTATCTGCACATCCTCCTTTCTCAGGACATTACTTCCACCTTTCTGGGTGTATATTTATTAGATGCTGTTTTCCCCAAACTGAATTTTGTCTCAGCATCAACACTTTACTGTTATATTAAATGCATGTCATGCTGTACACCAGTGAGAAGTCTGTTAGTTCTTTTAACATAATCAAACATTGTCCAACTGTATTAAAATTACTTTACAACTTCAGGCCTAACATTACTTACTGATTCCTTCTCAACAATCCTGTTCAGCATCACAACTGCTTTGGTTTGTTGCTGCCACACCATGAGCCAAAAATGACAACACGTGTTAGGTAGTGGACCCTGTGTAGGAAAGGAAAAAAAAACCCAGGTGTGAGAATGTGTAGACAAAGCAATGTTTGATCATAGTTAATCATTCACTGTGTTGAACAGGAAAAAGTCTTCCTCTGAAAACTGTGAATGAATCAGTAATTGAATGAGAGAAGTGACAGGTGAGAAAGTAACCAACCTGCACAGATCATGCCAGTACTTAAAACTTTGGGCTTTCTTAAAAAGCAAAGAAAAAAGCCAACAAAAAGTAAGAAGTCAGGGACAGGATATTTCAGTTTGGACATCAATACTGCTATACTTTAGAAGAAAAGCTACTGCAGGCACTCAGAATGTACAAGGTGCATTGTTGCAACCTATTTCCAAAAAAATTAAGAGCAAGTAATTATTGAGAAGCTTTATAAGCAGTAAATTATTCCTAAATATTTCCCTTAGCTTTTTCTTAAAATATAAATGAATGTGTTCAGAGATGAAGCAGACAGTTAGTATGAGATATATGTAATTCAGAGAGACAAGGGACCATCCAAATACAAATCCCCCTCTCCCAAATTCACAATCCCTATAGCCACCCAGTAATTGGGTTTAATTACCTGTGTTAAAATATAATATCTCTGGGCTTCTTCTATGACCACCAGGCTGGCATTGATATAGTCATTCTCGGCGTTCTGCAGTTTCACACGACTGTGGTCATCTAAAATTCAGAGAAAATGAAGAATTCATGAAGCCCCCACCTTGATGGATACTCTTAACAGGCAAGTTGAGGTCTGACAAGCAATTAGAAATAAATCCTGCAGTACTAGCCAAATGGCAAACTACAAATATACCTGAAATTCATTTCTCATGCAGCTTTGGTAACTGCCTGTCAGCAATCCATCAGAACAATTTCAGGCAGCTATTAATAGAAGCTGCTCAGAAAACTGCAATTCCCTGCTTTCAAAAAAAAAAACCCACCAAGATCTTGGGTGAAGTTTTATAAGTTGAGGTAGAATCATAAAGTTGAATTCACATAGCTAAAAAAAGAAATCTACTTGCAATAATTCAAACCAAGCTTTGATCAATTTTCCCTGTAATTTGTACAAATAAAACTATAATAAAACTACTATACAAATAAGAATGCTGAAGGAGTACATTAAAAAATATATCTATTTAACAAATCATCTAATTAAACAAAGCCTAATTTGATGACACAGTTTCAGTCTCTCATGGTTACACAGGCAAGACAGAAGATTCTCCTTTTTATGGCAGAGGCAAGCAAAGGATTTTGTTTAAAATTCTTACATTAATATCAGAAAGATTATCAGCCTGTGTTACTAAAACACTGCATAATAAAAAGTCACTGTGGCTATTCCTAAAACCATTTAGTATCTGATTCATCCCCCCCTAGAAGACATTTAGGTAACCAGACTTGTTCACAGCAAATAATCTTTCAGCCACTTATTAGAACTCTTTTAAATACACAACATTTTCAGTTTAAAATTTGTACTCAACTGCATGCCAGGAAATGAGACCCAACTGGACCCCCCCTGCAGCTCAACTGCCTCAACAGACTGTTTATGAGAAGAATAAATAAAAAATAGAAACTAAGATGAATTTAAGAGACTTCAACACGTTTCAGGAAGAGATGGAAGGGATTCCATGAAGAAAGTGACAGAGATGAAAGAAACGGGAAATGTACAAATAAATCCATCAGTTTTCATGGAATGGTTTGGGTTGGAAGGGACTTCAGAGATCATCTAGTTCCAACCCCCCTGCCATGGCAGGGACACCTCCCACTAGACCAGGTTGCTCAAGGCCCCATCCAACATCATCTTGAACACATCCAGAGCATCCACAGCTTCCCTGGGCAACCTGTGCCAGTGTCTCACACCCTCACGGTGAAGAACTTCTTCCTAATTTCCAATTTAAATCTCCCCTTCTCCATTTTGAAGCCATTACCCCTCATCCTATCACTACAAGCCCTAGTAAAAAGTCTCCCCCCAACTTTCTTGTAGACCCAAGGCACAAGCAACTACCAAGTTGTTCACCAACTACTACTTTTGACATGAGCAACTACCGAGTATCAGCTTCAGTGCAGCTATGATAGCTGAACTCTAGATTAAATCCCTACATCACAGCCAGTCTATAGAGCACAAGGCTCATCTAAGAAATCCTTTAATATGATCCCAGATAGGCAAAAAGCAGATGGAAATCAAAAAATAGTTGCTGAGCCTGACTCTTGTTCTACAGGCTGCTGATATGATTTTATAGTTTCCATATGTTTGGAAACCTGGGAAAAGTACATTTATTAGGTCTTTTATAGTCTCCCTTATCTATCTGCAACTGGCAACTGTCAGAGAAGATCTTGATAGATTCAAGGGAAGAATTCAATATTAAATGATTACTATTTTGTTTGTGAAGGACTGAGATTTGGGGTGTTTTCCTACCTCCTTTAGCTGCTGGCTTTTACATGCAGTCCCTTATAAACGTGCAGAGAATAGAAATATGCTGAAAATCTATTTTTAATATAAAAGTATGAGAAAGTTACTGGTTTAGTCTGTTTTCATTAGCATTCCAGCTGTAAGGCAACACCACCTTGACTTTCAGGAGTCTTAAAGCAATTTATGATACATCTATACAAAAAAAAAAATATTACTGAGCTAAGACACAGCAAAATTAAGACACTTTTAAAGTAAAACACATCTCCTTGTATTATTTTGCCTGGCTAGGAAAGTGTTACTTTTTCCTTTCACGTATCATTTTATCTGAAATGTTTCTACTGGAGAGAAACCAAGACCTTTGTAAATATTACATGTCATTTGCCAACAGGAAAAACTGAAGCTCTTGTTATAGTAAATCACACACATACCGGTACCAGTGTTCTCGGAAAGATGACGTAAGCAAGGCCTGTTAACAGTTTAATCACCCAGCAGCAGCAGCAGGAGATAACTGCCCAGGCCCTAATGAGCCTTCCTACCCTAATCCTCACACGTGTCTGCAGCCTTCTTTGATTCCTTCTGATAAATTCTGCTTTGTGAACATGACAAAAAATTCCGGGAGGTTTTTTAAAGCCCCTTTAACGAGGGAGTCTCTGCACGGGCAGCCTCCCCCCTCCTCCTCCCCAATCTAAACAGAGGTGATGCTACAAATAGACTGGCAGACACTCCACGGGACAAAAGAAGCCACTGGAATATATTGATTTCCCTTCCTTCAAGGGGAGACGTTCCTAAAGGACACAATGACCTACAAACCTCATTCAAGCCCTGGCTTGCTCTTCTGAATTCAATGAAGCAAGCCAACTTTTGACAGGGACTTAGCTGTAACATATTTCCCGTAGGTAAATCATTTCCAGTTACAAAGCACTTGAGATTTATATGAATGATAAACCTATCTGAAATCTTATCTTAAATGTTGCCACAGCCGCAACAGCTAAAATATAGTACTTGTTTTCTGAAGTGCTAATTCCCCTATTTCAACCAGCTATGCAGCCCAAAAAGGAAGTGGAAACCTTAAAAACACTTCTCGTTCTGGCTCCTGCACTAAGAAAACTGCTCCCAGAACGACTGTCTGAGATAAGCAAACTCCTATTACCCACTTCAAGCGAAACCCTGTCCCACTGCTATCACTGACAACACCCCCCTTGTCTCAAATAAGGCCAAGATTTCACATTACACATCAATTTGCCCACTCCCTGCTAAAAATAAAATGACACATTCAGTTAAAACCCAGATATGAAACGCTTGGCATTTTACATCATACAGTCCTTGCAGTTGGGTTTTATTTGAAAACATCTCTTGTTTCTAGAGGTGAAACCACTGTGTAACTTAGAAATTATCCTTTATCTGAGAGATGTCTCTGGGTCCCCAAATACAGAGCTGTTAACAACAAAGGAAGGTGAAATGCTACTTAGTGGATTAAAGAAAGTCATAAATAAAACATGGAGCCAGAAGCCATCCCTGTGACCCAGCCTGACCCTTTCCCACCCACCAGCAAATCCCCTTCATTTCATTAATGTAAACTCAGTCTATCTGAGCTGCTAAATTATTCAAATTATAATACTCTGTCACTAGGCTTAGTCTCAGGTTTCAGAGGTAGCCTAAGGCAAAGGAAAGACAACTTCCCCACCCTGTCACCAGTTACATGCAATGAAAGCCACTGTATCAACCATGGTCCAGCTCTTAACTGAGATGTGTTCATGCTGAGATACACATGGAACTGCTGCACAGGATCTTTACTCTTTAGAGCAGACTGAAAACAAATTATCATGCAATCATCATAGACTGGTTGGGGCTGAAAGGGACCTTAAAAATCATCTAGTTCCAACCCCCTGCTGTGGGCAGGGACACCTCCCACTAGACCAGGTTGCTCAAAGCCCCATCCAATCTGGCCTTGAACACCTCCAGGGATGAAGCAAATGTGATACAATAAAGTTCAGATCAGTATGTGCTATAAAATTCCCCCTCCTGCCCAACCTCAAAGAAATAAATATCCCCACAAGCAGCATGTTCAGTTTATTTATGCCATGTTTCTGGTAACAAGATGTTTTTTAAAGACTCATTAGATAGCATCATAAAAATCATCAATGTCAGCTTCTAATATGAAGAACAGGAAGGTTTATTTTGGAGAGAACATGTCCCTGTTCTCAGCACATACACACGAAATACAGGACAGAACAGAACATTTTGCAATGATCATTAATCAGCACTATGTGCAAAACCATCTACATCAGCTCCAACTCTGCTCCCTGGGAAGCAAAATACTCTTCATGTTCCTCTCTCCCGGGGATATGCTCTAAGACAACTGTGAAAGGTCCATCACAAAGTCTACTGCTGGTCACAGGAAGCACACAAAAGAAATCACTACCTCTTCAGATGCCCCAACAGCATCATCTGCCAGGCAAAAATGTTCTAGATGGCCTAAAGATATTGGGCCACACACCACATTTCAAGGGAAGGCTAAAGATAAAACTCTGTAAACCCCCATTTACCCTCCAAAAGCAAAATGAAAAAAAAAAAAAAAAATCCTGCCAGTTTTGCTGAGGGGATTTCCTTCTTGCCTCTAAACCTGGGAACTCAGTAAGCAGATCTCCAAAGGTGTTTACAGTCAATCTGAGACACCAGACTCCTCTGATACCAACCAAGGATAAGATTTAGAAGGAAACTATTAACAAGAGTTTCATTGAAGTTATCAATAAAGAATAATAACCTCACAAGTTATTTTCCTCTCTTAACAATGTTTTCTGAGAAATGGTTTCCATCTGTCAGGAAATGACTGGCTGTCAACCCAAACCTATTTCAGATTTCACTTCCTGTTTCAGCAGCACCACACGGCCAAAATACTCCTCTCCCCTATTCTAGCCTAATACCAAACTGCTAGATTGCTATTTTGTTTGGCCAGGCAGAACTCTTGAGGGCTTTTACCCAACCAAACTTATACACACCACAGCTCTTTAGCCAACAAAACTGGATGCTAACAAAAATATTTATGAAACTGGAGACAATGTGTAAGGGGCGAAGATGATGAGCCCTTCCCAGCTCACAGAAAGCAACTTTTCCTTAGAAATGTATGTAATGGGGACAAACTGGTTTCACTGTCCCTGTCCTGTGTGTTACAGCTGAAATGGGAAGAACCCAAAGCATTTTTTCCTGCACTCATAACTGACATCTCTTCCACAAGACAGAATAATCTTTGCATTTCCTCTGGCAGATACATCACCTCTGATTTGAAGACTGGCTTGGCCACTATCCAGATTAACACATCATTTTCATCAAATCCTGTCTTGTGTCTTGCAATAGGTTTAAGCAGATAGGTCTTAAAATGTTACCTGCTAGTTCTGAAGGCCTCTGACTACCAGAGAATATGAGTATTATCACCCATTTTTCATTTGAACACTGTTAAAGAGCAGTAAAATTTGCAAAGCAAAGGACTGAGATGTTACAGACACAATGGAGTCATATTTGAAACCACATTCACGTACAATTCAACAGGAATTGGTTGAAGCACAAAGATGGGCTCTGTTCTCACACAGCCTGGTTCCTGGAGCCCAGTTCTGCAGCCTCTTGATAGCAAACCTTCCTTCTTTCATAAATGTGAAAAACTGAGACATGCCTCAAAGTTACCCCTCTTAGTTCAGTCATCGTGTTACACTTCTTGTCAACCAGCCTGTGATGACTTCAACCCCTTCCTGAGCTCAACTACTACTTCAAGACTAGATTTTATCTGTCTCTCTGCCATAGCAGAGGGTACAGGAATTAATACAATCATATCATTCATTTCCTCCTGGCTAAATGAGCCTTTCAGAAGCAGGCTTGGCCATGACCAAGGCAGAGGTGTCTGGTGCTCTTGGCTACTGTAAAAAACATGCCATGATTGAGGAGAATTTTGAGCTCTGAAAAACTACAGGAGATGAATACAAGTCACACTTCCAAGATTTTACTGCAGGCATTATTAGATGCTACTTAAATAACACAATATCAATTTATTTATTTAATGTAGAATCTATTTATTTTAGAATTTTCATTTTAAAAAGAAAGGAAAATCACCAACATATTGAAGGCAAGGTGCCATTCTCTTTGCAGTAGCACTGAAGAAATTAAATCCATGGATGGAAGAAACAGTAAACACATATATTCAGCTTCTGTCACAGAAGTTGTGTAGGATGTTGGACCCAGGAATAGAACTAGGGTCTCACGGGTTCAAATCTAATTTCCTGCCTTCTCTTCTTACAACTCCCATCCCAATTTAGGTATGAAACAGAAAGTGAATAAAACCTGATCTACTTTAGCAGCAGTAAGATGCTAAAGCTGTGCTGTGACAGGCCAGCAAACCTGGGACACAAGTACCTCTGTGCAGATCAGCAGAGGTCCAGCAGAAGTCCACCTCCCTTTGCCAAGCCCACCACAGGAGTCAGCAGCCTTCTACTAACATGGGGTATGTTCCTTCTCACATGGACCACATTGTGCCGCGCAGGCACAGCAGAGAGGCTGTGTGCTCACCCCAAATTTGATGTCATCACAGCCCAGCACTGTGATTCAGAGTGAAGCCAGACTGGGTGTGTGTGGTGGGAACAAGCTGTGCCAACCTGTGCCCCACCAGCGTGACTCAACCTGAGACCCTTCCTGTGCCATTGTGAGAAGTGCTGTGCACGTGCTGTCACCACAACTTGCAACTGGAAACAAGGAGTTCAGCACTTCTCCAAATCTTACAGGAGGTGTTCAGATCAGGCTCTCAAACAAAAAAGCCCCAAGGCACCAGCAACCCTCCAAAAATTCTAGATCCAAACCAAGGCAGCTTTTACGAGCCTTTGGTGCTCTGGGAAACTTCATTCTAAAGAATATACAAACATTTTTCCTGTTCTACCTTCAGGATTTTGTAGAAAACTTAAAGCTGTACTACATTTTTTCCCCAGTCCTTTTGAAAGTGATTTGTGCTAGCTTTCTCCAGCTCTAACTCTGTATTGGGAATGTTTTGCTCACAAGTCTTCTTAGAATGATTCTGGATTAGTTTCTAAGGCAAATGCTGTTGGAAAAACAACCACAATACCTCAGTAGCAAAGAAGCTGGCAAAGAAAAGCTGTTTTCACTGGAGATCTCAGATCATTATGTCACAAAGACCATTTTATGGTAGTTAATAAATTCAAAGCACTCCAAACAGCATCTACTTGCACAGAGAAAATTAAAGAACAACTTGATGCGTGGATTCTTCTGAACAGACAAAAATAACAAAATTTTAAGTATTTTTTAAAGCAACAGTAGAAATCGAGTGGCATTTATCCACATGATCTTAGATGTGTGCCCAAAAGGAAACTGTGTTAGTCAAGGCTTATGAACTCAATTCCTGTGCTCAGCAGATATTGATTTTTTTAATGACAGATAAAGCAATATTAAACAAATAATTTCCTTATGAGGAAGAGATCTTCGAAATATTACTTTGCAGTTCACAAACATTTACCTATATACTAATAACTATGATTTGCAAACTTCTCTTGTTCACCACTCAGCACAGTGAGTTTAACAGGCAGATTTTTCTCCCTTTTGTTACACACATTCATGTATTACAAACCCCACATTTATCATAGGATACGTGCCTACAGAAATAAATCACAAAATCTACAATGACCTGGGTTTATTAACTACAGTGTCTAAAGGTAAATTGGGTAAGTGAAAAGTCTAGAAAATTTACTGTAGTAATTACAGAAAAGATACTTACATGGACTAACATCTCTGTATCTGTTCCGATTTCTGTTTTCTGGATATTTTGCCACTTTATGAGGGTAGTCACTGGATTTATGTCGAATTTCCTGTAAAAGACAAGGAAAATGCAATTTACTTATAGGTAGTAAGTTGGGTAAGGTTAGTGACCTACACATTCTACTGCAAGACTTTCAAGCTTAGTAATTAATCAAGGTTATTAAGATTTTGAAACCAACCTTTACTACACCTAGTGTTATTTTCACTCAGAAAATGTGCATCTCAGTCTTGGCCAAGCTGCTGCCATTTTGATCTTTCCCCCCTTGGCTAATACCACCAAATGAACACCAGCTCCATTTGGTAACTTGCTGATGTAGCAGGAATCAAGGGGAAAAAAAACCCAGATATTTATTATGCTTTTTATTATGCTGTTTACCTCAGATTGCACATTATCTCCTACAGTAGTAAGAGATCAGACAGAGAAGCACTTTCACACCAACTGGCAGCAAAAGTCCCCATAAAGGTAACTAAAACTAGTTAATGATTTTATGGCTGCCACCAACAGCCACAGGATTATTGGTGGTTTGATGGCTCAACCTATATAGCTCCAGTTAAACATGACCCAAGATGCAGGAACAACTCTAGACTCACAAGTATTGATGTGAAATCAGAGCCTTAATACAAACCTTCCAATAATCTGCATTCAGAAGACATTCAACCATACTCATTTACAGTTTTAAGGTTCATGCTGTTCACATACTCTGAATGTTCTATTAACTTTCTGCCTCTGAGTGTATCTTTACCCCAGCCTCAGTAGGACACACAAATTTATCTCATGCAGACCACTAAAAACACAGCTGAGGTGCGACTGAGGAGCAGGCTCCCATGAGCTGAACTATCCCTGTCTCTGCACTGCTGCCACCTCAGCAGACACAGGGTATGATACAGAATCAGCAATATTTCATTTTGAAGGCTCCTTTCGGTTTTAGATGATGTTGCTACATGTGACCATTATGTCCCAAAGAGCATTTAAACCTCTCTTTACAATTAAGGTTTCTTTGATCTCCTCTGTGATTCTACCATCTTCTTTGTCTTCTCAAGCTTTCTAAATAGTCCATATATTCCCAGACAATGAACAGAGCCAAGAAGGACTTCAGTGGAAATCTGACATATGTAAGGAGGCTCCATTTTTTGGCATCTGGTGTGTGACATTATTTCAGTGCAGCACCAACCTGTGAAGAACCTCAACCACAATGTGGAGCAGCAACTGTCAAGCACCAATGTTCTATATATTTGCATAAAAACCTCTTGATCTATTTAGACAATCAGATTTTTTTTTTTGATACAGCACACTGGGACTTGTCTTCTCCTCTCATTTAATGACTTACAAGCTTTGGGAGCAACCTCATGCATGTAAAATAAATCTATCTAGCAGTCATTCACAACCAAGTTCCCATGAAATGCCAATTTTGTATCGCTCCAGACCAGGATGCAACATATTTTGTTTTTAAAAGCACTGGCATCCTCTGTGCACAGAAAGAAACCTGTAATTTGGTCAAGAAACATTAAACCAGCTACTACAGTGATGTGGGGCTTCCTAAAAAGAATTAAACCTAAGGAAGTTTAATGACTAATTCTAAAATCACTTTTCCCCACACACAAATTGGAGAAACGAACCAGATTCCAGACATAACCTAATGCACACTGCACAAGAAAAACTTGCACTGAAAAAAACCCACCCCAAAAAATCAGTATTACTTATTCAGCCATTAATTCAGATTGGATAGGAGCTCCAGGAGTCAGCATGAATATTCCAAGCTTCACAGGATTTTACCACAAGTCTTGGCAAATTTATGGAACTGAAGAGCAAAGATACAAAACCAGTCTCAGCAAGAACAAAAAAATGCTAATATCCTTTTTTTTTTTTTCTTCAGAGAAACTTTACACTTCTCAGGCCAAGTGTGTATAGTTCTTATACAACACTATCATAGGAAAATACTCCCCTAAGTAAAAACTCAGTGTAAAAACAGGTAGCGATTGGAGTATTTTCTACAAGTTTGTGCTATTTAAAAACACCATTTGCTCTTTTCTCTGTTTTGAAGCACATCTGTACTCTTTTAATATAAAACAAATGCATTAAATAGCCTGGAAAAAAAAACTGAGATTCAAAATCTCCAAAATCAGAGACACAACATTCGAACACAAAAAAAATCTGGTAAAAAACCATGACTGTAGCAAAACTAGGAAATCCATACACAAAGTTTAGCAGGGCTTAATATACAATTTTCAGTTTAGTTCTCCAGGAACAACTAAATAATATTAAAATGATTCAGGGAAGCTCATTTGTACAGTCTGGACATGCCAGATGTAACATGCATGGGGTTTTTTTACCTCATGAAAAACACTGGCTGTGGGATTCTTCCCGGGCACTTTTACCTCATTAACTCGGCCCAGTTAATTTCTGCTATTCCTGTTAAATTCAAACCACGGTTTGGTTCCATAATAAGTGACTAGAGATAATATATTGGAAATATATGTAAATTAGACACGCTGCTAATAGAGGAAAGGCACATTAGTAAAGAGACCTTTCGTTCTGGGCTGTTTTCCCTCAGAAAGAGCACTTTAAAACACACACCGGCTCTAATATAAGTTTATAAAGCCTGTTTTAGGGACCGGACTCAAGGACTATTGTTGAGTGAGCGACCTCCCCGTTCCTAACGGGCGAGGAGCCTCTTCCCCGAGGGCGAACCGGGGCTGCCGCAGCCACCGGGACCGGCCAAGGGCGGCTGAGCGGACCCCTGGGGAACGGCCGCGCAGCCGTCCGGTGGCAGAGCCACGAACCCCAGGGCGGGATTACCGGGGTTAACCGTCCACTCCGCCTGGACACCGCGGGGGAAACACGCCCGCCCGGCCCACACCGGGCCGCTCGGCCGAGCCCCGCCGGCGGCACCGGGCTGAGGGACCGGGGCTGAGGGACCGGACTGAGGGGGCCCGGCCACGCACGCGCAGCGCCCCTGCCGCCCCACGGCGCTTGCGCGCG
>VYZX01029694.1:363176-374846 GCA_013401335.1 Brachypteracias leptosomus
CTGAGATAGTTGCAGATGTCCCTGCTCAGGGCAGGGGGTTTGACTAAATGACCTTTAAATGTCCCTTCCCACCCAAACCATTCTGTGATCCCATGCTTCCCACGTGCTGTCACCAAAGCCCTGACACTGTGGCTCAGGGCTGGGCCTTAAGTGATTTTTAAAGGTAACTTTAGACATGTGATATGAAGAGGGGTTGATACTGGTTTTGTGTATATATTTGTATACATTCTGTATTATTGTTACTATTTTCATTAAAGCTGTTTTAGATGCTGTCCTGTTGGTCCAGAGAACTCACAGTGATGCCACCCAATGACATGTGGCTTTCTTCTGATTCTAGAGCAAAGCCCCAGGAAGACTGGGGTTGCTGGAGAAATTGGCACTGTTTGCTTTTTGGTTGTTATTTTTTCCTGCAGATGTACTGAAAGTGAGGTACCAGTTCTCTGGGTTTGGGGAACTGAGCCCAGGCCAGGCCCAGGACTGCAGTGACAATGGTCTATGGAGGAGAATTGTGTACACAACATAAACCCAGTATGCTCGTTAGAAACCTTTATTTAATCTATTGCCAATAGTATATCTCAGTTCTCTTATCAAAGTGTCTGATAATTTGGGGAGCCTCTTGCTGGGCTGACCAAGTAGTCACCCTGTAGGAATCCACAGCAGTTCTGATCTCAAAATTGGTTTCAATGGCCTTAGAATGGTTTGGGTTGGGAGGGACCTTAAAGATCATCTAGTTCCAAGCCCCCTGCCATGGACAAGGACACTTCCTTTGCTCCTCTGAATAACAAACAGCAGCCTAGTCAACTTTAAATAGTGTTTGTCCTGTGGCCTTGGCCAAACAATTCATTTTAGTACCAGCCTGGAATTGACTAAGTGCTTTTTCCTCCATGTGTGCAGGTTTTTTTGGGTCATTCACTGGAATTACTTAAGTATCATTTATTGGAAATGATCTGGTTTGTGCTGCTTTTCTGAGAACCATTTTGGGTATTTGGAGATGAAGAACAAGTTCTTCCCTGAGGTGGTTTCATTCACAGATACACTCCATATCAATCTTGGCCGTCAAGGAAGAGAGCTGTAATGTGCTTACGCCTGCACAGTGTGCAGGGATGAGAACACATCTCCCCTGATTTAAGTCTTACAGCCCAAGGCCTAAAAGAGAAGAGGATCCTCCCTTTCCCCCCAAACTGGATAGGACTGGAAACCCAGAAGGGCTTTCTGGCAGGGAGCAGGAGAAGCTGATTGAGGAGGTCCAATGATTAGGATGAAACAGGTTTCATTTTTTCTGTGCATTTACAGTGGAGTCTTCCTATTTCAGACCTTTGGGGACTGTGTACTTTGTTCCACATTAAAGGATGCCAGAGGACAGGGCCAGACTGTTCAGAGGTGCCCAGGGACAGGACAAGGGGCAATGGGCACAAACTGGAACCCAGGCAGCTCAGGAAGTGTCACGTCAGTCCCAGGACAACCCAACTGTGCCCAGACTAAATGATTGCCCAAACTGTCATTTGGAGTTCTGGGTAGGAGAAATGAATGTCAAAGAAGAAAGGAAAGATTAAAGTCTGTTAATGAAGTTTGTTTCATAGCCCAGAGGTCCCTGTCAGTCTGCATGGCACTGGACTCCTTTGGGGAAGCTGAAACCAAGGGCTTGTAGTGACAAGACACAGGGGAACAGGTTCAAACTGGAAGAGAGGAGATTTAGAAGAAAAATTAGGAAGAAATTCTTCACTCTGAGGGTGGTGAGACTCTGGCACAGGTTGCCCAGGGAAGTTGTGGATGCTCCATCCCTGGAGGTGTTCAAGGCCAGGTTGGATGGGGCCTTGAGCAACCTGGTCTAGTGGGAGGTGTCCTGCCCATGGCAGGGGGGTTGGAACTAGATCTTTAAAGCTCCTTTCCAACCCAAACCATGTCATGATTCTGTGAAATAACTGTGGAGTGTGGAAAGAGAAGAGCACTTGGCAGAAGTGCTGTCACGGGTGAATGGACACTCACTGGCAGAAAGGGCATCCAGCCAGGACGTCTGATGGGTAGAACTTGAGGCTCTGCTGTGGCTTTGTGGAGCAGCCCTTCCAGCAACCTAAGCCAGGCTGTGCAGTCAGCTGCAAACCCTAACGCCTGAGTCAACACAGGGGGTGTGGGTGCAGCTACAGGAAGGGGAGAGGAGCCAGTTGCCAAGGGAAAGATGACTCCAAGTTACTGTTTTTATTGCTGGTAGAGAGGATCTTGCTTGCTGGGGGTGGTTTGTAAGCGTTACTTGATTTTTCCATCCCTCTTCTCACCCCTTGCTATAGTGACATTTATTAAAATCCCAGTTTGAAGGTGAGAAGGTCTGATTCAGCAAGTGTCCAGAGTGCCTTGATGGCATTCCACAGTCCTGGTGAGCAGGTCATTTGTTACTAGAAACTGCATCTATAGAAACTGCCTGGAGCTGATGTAAAATTTTCGCACTGACAGTTTATCAAGACTTGCATTTGTTGAAGATGACCCGTTTAGTAGACTCCCAGATTGTTTTTCTCACAGACTGTACAGGGCTGTTCCATGCTTAGGACATTCCTAATCTCACAGTTACTATTTCAAAGCATCACTTCAGTCTGTCGTGGTTAGAGAGGTCTCTAAGCTGCAGCTCTGGAAACACCTTTATCTCACCTGGTAAGTCTTTAATTCCCCTTCTGTCATCATTTTAATACCATATTATGACAATCTTGTAGCTTGTCTATAGCACAGATTCTGTATTTTTGTGGCTTCCATGCTTGATTATTATCTACATTTGAGTTTATCTTCTAAATTACGAAGTTTTGGGCATTCTCTGAGCTGACAAGGTCACAATGCAGAACTCCTACCACTGTTACTAGAAGTTCTTGTAAGAAAACACTGTTCTGGCAGAAGAAGTGTTTGTACTGAGAGGTTCTGGTAAATGTTTCAGTTACAAATTTGTGTTCTCAATTCTGTGTTCCAGTTTTTCTTACTCTCAGCATCTGCACAAAACAATTACACCTATCTTCGTGGGTGTCAAAATCTCCAAATGATATTTGCCTTTATTTTTCTTCCCAATGGTTTGAAATAAAGCAATAAAGGTATTTTTGGCAATGGGATTTAGGATGAGAATCCATTTTGTCAATTATGTTTCTGACGTGCCTGATAACAGGAGAGAGTTTTCATTTACTACTCACTGCAATAACGATTTAAAGAACCTTACTTCATAGAAACTTAAATTTACCACGTGGTGGCCTTCAACATATATGACAAGAATTACTCCTGTGCTAGCAGAGGTAGATTTGTGCAAGGCTTGTGATCCCTTGGCCTGTTTTTAAGTTGGCTTTAATATATCAGCTTTCATCCCATTTCCCGTATAAGCTTGTCCTATGGAGATAATCAGCAGCCCTGGAGGAGCCACGTTCTGAGTCACTGCTTGGATGGCAGGGTTCCATCCCTCTGTGGCTGGGCTGCTCTGCTGAGATGTCCTTCGGTGTGTTATGAAGAGCAGAGTGCTCAGGCTTGTGTCACCATGTGGAGATGTTGATGCTTGTAGGGGCCGTGGAGTTCTAGGTAGGAATGTGTGTAGCTTCACTGACTTGGCACAGCAGGGTTGTGTTAATCACTGCACCTCTCTTGTTACCCTCAGTAAATCAGCAAGCAGGGAGGAAAAGAGATTTTGCCTGGAGGTGGCAAAGAGACATGAAGAAATGGTTAATTTTTCAGGCTGTATCACAAAACCAATTAGTAGAGCATATGGAATTTATTTTTTGTCTTTGATAATGTGTCTTACAAAGATCACTTTGACATTAATCTACCTAAGTAAGGAGTCTTAAAATCTGTTTTGCATAACACATGTATTTTCTGAATGTACAGCATGTTTTCTTTGGTCGAGACATTTGAAGCCTCTAATTCATCCCCTTGTGCATATGAATTGCTGTAACTGCTAAACCAATTGGGTTGTTTTCCCCAAGAAAAGACAAACTGAGGATAATGCACTTCAAGAGGGATCCACATGAGGTTTCTAGTTGGAATGCTGCCAAGGTCTTTAACATCTCATAGCCAGTGGAACAGTTCCAGCAGCTCAAGCCCTGACACTGCCACTTACTGGAATTAACAACCTGGGGAGAGAAGTGTCCTTGTACAGGTTGCGTGCTCTTGGAATGGTGTAGGAAATCCTTGGGATCTTCTTCTTGTCTTCTTTCTAGTCCCCTCCTAAGCACGGAGCCAGAGAGGTGGGACACAGAGCAGTAGCCAAAGGTTTTTTTCCTGTGTTCAAGCAAGACAACCTTTGTTTTGCCCTTTTTAGTATTGATTAAGAAAGAATATTTATGTTCTCAGAAGGTCTAAATGCACAATCTAATTTCTCAATTCAGAAGATATTTTGGCTGGTGAATACCAGAGAAGGAATTAACACAACAGCAGCAACACTGAAATGAGGAATGGGGTATGTTATTTGTGAAGTTCCACCGCACGTCCACGGGGAAATGTCCCAAATCCTGTGATGCTGGTGTTTCTTGGTCCCATAAAAAGCAGTAAGGATAATTCTCACTTAATTTCCATAGTTTCAGTGACCCTGGAAAGCAGGATGAGGCAGAGAGCTGCAGGAGGGACCTGTGGTAGCCATCACAGCTACATCTGCTGTCAAGTATCATCAGCAGTGTGCAATATTAATATGGAATTTACACAACTCTGTCACAGCAGGTGGAATAAACCCTGAATATCTTTGGAAAGGAGGTTCCAATGAAGTAGTGCTATAATTGTTTTTAAAACATTGATATATGTGCCTTTCAGGGTGACAGGAAAACTTTCCCTTCTCTTTCTTTTACCTCATGCTTTCCTGAGAGAGGAAGTAGTTGGGAGTGCTTTGTTCAGAGACTCATTAATAACTCAGTAATAAATTAGATTATGCTGCAATTTATCATCCTGGTTACTCTAACTGGAAACATTGATGCACAGCAATTTATACAGTTGTTTTATAAAGTGATTTGCCTATATATGTACCTTTAAACATCCCAAGTGTTACCCCATGTGATGGAAATCCAATCAGCCAGAATCCCCAAATCCTGAATTATATTTTTCTCAATGATCTACAAATAGTTCTACAAAAAGTAGGGCAGATACTTTTAATAATCCTGCAGATATCTGCATGATGAGCTCTTTGAAGCTCACCTCTTTCAACATTGGAATTATTGGGGAAAAATGGAAATGATACTTTCATTTGACTCATGTGTGTAATTCAAGAGATGGTGGAGAAGTAAACACCATACACAGAACTTTCTGCTCAGTATTTCATGTTTATACTCTGTGCATAAAACTTGTGTGTATAGAGATTATCTGCTGCTGTCCTCCCACGGAGCCCTGCAACGTGCTGGGTGTTCTCTGTATTTCAGGTGTCTCAAAAGTTCTGCTCAGTATTTGGGGACAGTGCATCAGCCACTCACCAACAATGCACAAATCTGAAATAATTATTATAGAATCATAGAATGGTTTGGGTTGGGAGGGACCTTAAAGGTCATCTAGTTCCAACCCCACTGCCATGGGCAGGGATGTCTCCTACTAGACCAGGTTGTGCAAGCCCCATCAGACCTGGTCTTCCCTGGACACCTGTGCCAGTGTCTTGCCACCCTCTGAGTGAAGAACTTCTTCCTCATTTCTGATCTAAATCTCTTCTCTTCCAGTTTGAACCTATTACCCCTCATCCTGTCACTACAAGCTCTTGTGAAAAGTCCCTCCCCAGCTTTCTTGTAGGCCCCCTTCAGACACTGGAACATCACAATAAGGTCTCTTTTCCAGGCTGAACAACCCCAACTCTCAGCCTGTCTTCATAGGAGAGGTGCTCCAGCCCTCAGATCATCTTCATGGCCTCCTCTGGACCCCCTCCAACAGGTCAACAGGTCCATGTCCTTGTGTTGGGGGCTCCAGAACCTCCCAGTTATAGTTCAGCTTTTTCTAAAGCAGGTGATTTTTGTGAGATGTTGAATAAGCTGTGTCAGTAGAAGTGATGTCTGTTAGATACACACTGTTTTTCCCACAATGTGGTGTGTGAGTTACGTTGGTCAGGAAGCAATTACTGGTCATTGGTGTCCCATACCTGACCTTTGGTACCTGACCTCTGCAGAGAGGAGCCTTCCCTGCTCAGCCCTTGTTAATAACCCTCAGGGAAGCCCCATCCCTGGAAATTTTGAAGGCCAGGCTGGATGGGGCTCTGAGTAACCTGCTCTAGTGGGAAGTGTCCCTGCCCATGGCAGGGGGGTTGGAACTAGATGATCTTTGAGGTCCATTCCAACCCTGACAATTCTATGATTCTAAACAGTTGTGTGGGGATGACCAAAGCACTGTTAACCCTAGGGCACGATGTGAACTTGCCTTAAGTGAACACCCAAGTGCTCTTCCCAGTGATGCTCTCTCAGCTTTGCCCGTGTGTGTCTTGACACGTCTGGAGCTTTCTGTTGGAATATCTGCCACACACAAACATCCCTCATTCCCGTCAGGCCAACTAATCAGGCTAATTAGCACAAAGAAAAGAGACTTGACAATACGCAGACCTGATTCTTGTCTTGCAACAGTGAAGTTGAGAAATAATTTGGTTGAAAATTAAGTTAATATAAACTATGACCGCACACAGTTTACACAATAACAATTGAACATTATGTGAATTCTTTGCTGTGTCTAATGACTGGTCCCCTGAGTGATCTGCCCTTGTAGCCAGTCTGGTTGGAAATTCTTCCTGATGATGATTCTGATCTAATGGTACCTCTGGGTTGAGACCTGCGATGGTTGGTGAGGAGAATAAAATCACTGGGCCCTTAGAGCTGATTGCCAGGCAGTGTTTTTGCCAGTGTTTTTCACTGGGGGGGAGAAGCCTCAAGTGAACAGCAAAACAATTTCAGAATTCCTTGTGAATGGAAAATTAGCTTTTGTAGTTGTGTGTCTTCTAGAAATTCCAAGTGTGCTTCTCCTGGAAGCTTGTCTTTCATTACATGTCCTTAATCCAGATGTTTCAAATGCTTTGGAAACAATGAACTATTATTATTGTCAGAATAAATTCATCATCTTTGCTTTTAGAAATGTCAGAGGGAGGAGGGAGTGTTTGCTGACCTCCAGGGAGCCTTTTGGTGTTGGCTCTACTGGAGTTTTAAACCTTCCTGGACAGATACGTTTAGCTTCTCCTAATGGTGATCAGACTGGACAATTACTCCAGCATTGTCCATATAATGTTTGCTGCTATATGTTATCTGGATGACAAGGTTTAGGGTCAGTCTGCTATGATAGATGCTCTCTGTTAACCCCTCTTTCCCCCCAAAAAAGGGGAAGAGAAAGGGGATAAGGGAGGGAGACTCATGGATCACTGTTGTCCCACCCTCCCCTCCCAAATGGAAGAGAAAGGGAATGAGAGACACAGATTAGAAAACTGAAAGTTTTAATGCATATAATAATAATAAAATGGAATATAAACAAACCCAGTATCCTTACATACAGCCACTTGCCCTAGCTGGGATCCCTGCTAGCCCATAATAGGTCATGATTCCTTAAGCATTACTTTGAGATACATGAAAATGGCCCCAGGGATGATTCTCTTGCTGTAAGTCAGAAGGATCAGGCAGTTTGCCCCAGGTTTGTTAAACTGCTGCCCTTGTAGGTGCAGAAATATGTTAATGTCCTTGTAGAGCTGCTGAAAGAATATATATTTTTTTAAATGGATAATCCTGGTGGGTTTGGGGAATATGTGGTTCTCCCCAAACATTAATTTCAAAAGTTCTTTAGCCTGTTATAGCTAAATAGAATTTTAATGAGTCCTGTTTGTTACTGACAACAAAAGTATTGATCATGTAACAAGAGTAATAATCAAGTTACTTGCAGGAGGGTGGAACTAGATCTTTGAGGTCTCTTCCTAAACTTCCCCATTTCTTTGCACATTTCTGTGACTGACAATATTTTCCATCCATAAGCCACTTGCCTCTGCCACATCACGTCTGTTTCCCCTTAACTCATCTTTTTTGTGTTGCCAAAACTCTGCTTGGTCATGACTGAGGAGCTGTTCTGTTCAAATGGCGTTTCTGGGGCTAATAAACTATTATTTTGCTTGTCTTCCTCTGCTCTTTTTTATGTTATGTGGTAAAAGGTAATTTTATGGAGTCAGAGCTTATCTTTTTCTTGCATTTTTCCAATAGTCCTTTTTTTAGGAAAACTAAGTTTCAGTTTCAGTTTGGGACATTCTATTGATTTCCTCACAAAACAAATAATAACAGGTTTAAGTGGAACTCTTGATTGCAGCAGCAACAAAGCAGGGTGATGTATAAAGGAAGGTTCACTCTTCTGCTTTCTTTAAATGCCTGTAGGAGTTTTACTCTCAGTTTACTCACGTAAAGACTTGCAGACTTTATTTACCCTCATTTTTGCCCATGAAATCTAATTTGCTTCATTTCTTGCCAGGATCTGCCAGTCGTGCCTGATCAGTCATCCTCTTAATTTGACTTAACCAGATTCTGAAAACAAACTCCTTAATGACTGGGTTTACTGGATTTTTTCCCTGAACCTAATTGCTCAATAACACCACATTGTATTCCTACAGTGCCTTAATCCAGGAATCTCAAAAGCATAGATATTGTTGGGATATTCTGAATTGTTTGGAATTCAGTTTTGAAGTTAAGGAAAACGTGGTACAGGAAAAGTGCATCAATTTCACAGGGTCAGGCAGGTCTTTCCAGGGAACAGGAATATTTTTAAATGGTTATTGGGAATAGAACCATTAATTTTGCTGTTAATGATTGTCTGTAACAGATCAGCTGCTGGTGTGGGCAGGATTGGGGCCTGTGACAGAGGTAGCCATGGAGGACAGGCCTCCTCACCCTCCATCCTACGCTGATAAAAACATCTTTAATGCAAAGAGTTCATAATTTCCTCCTTTTAGGGCAGGCCTTTGTGCCTTTTAAAGTCTCCCTCTCCAAGCAAGAACATCTTTTACCTGAAGAAGGCAGTGAAGAGGGAACAAAGGGAAGTAGGAACTGTATTTTCTTTAAATCCAAGGTGGTGTCAGTTGTAGTCATTTTCAGTGAGAATATCTCCACCAATGCCAACAGAGTTACACTGAACTTCCAGCAGAAGTTAAGTTATGCCGGTTTATACAGTCAATTTGAGAACAAAATCAGCCTACTGTGCCGAAAGTGAAAAACTCTGAATCCTTTTCTTTCTTCTCCTACACTGTGGTTCCACTTAATTTCATCTGGAGATAATATTGGACCCAAATGTTAAGCAGTAAGTCTCAAGACTGTCATAATTCAGTGTGGTCTTTCTCTGCAGGTGACCAGGCAGAGGTTAAACCCCAACTGTCTTTTCCACCTTGTGCATGCCATGCATGAATTGAATGTTTTTCTTCACTGTTCAGCTCCAGTAAGAGCTGTAAGAGGAAATCTCCGAGGTCAGCTAATAGTTGAATCCTAATTGATGGCTCAATAACTGGAAGCTGCAGATTTCCTGGGGTTTCCAGGAGTTCAGGCCAGCTTCCCGTTATCTCACTGCATGGCACACGGCCCTCTGCTTACCACCAGTGGGAACAGATGCTTCTGTCCTCCTGGTCATGGCCAGCACTGCTGGGTCATCCTCTGGGGCACCAACTCTACCACCTCTGGATACTGGAGATGCAGCAGCACTTCTCAGTGCCTTGCTTTCTGGATTTGTGACACCATTCACATGGGGATCTCTTGCTAGGCAGTCAACTTGAGTCACTCTTCATTTCATCTAGATTAGGATAAAAAGAAATTGAAGTGCTTATTCATGAAATTAAAAATACTAACATTATTTCCATCTGATTCACTCTACTACCCTAGAAATAAAGACATCTGTGCTCGTAGATTTCTTGTCACTGGAAAATCCCCCTTTTTCTGTAGCAGGTCTGCTTTTATAGCCAATTTCTTTTACAGCATTTGCAATCTTCCTGAGGAGGTCCAGAGTCACTTGATCTTACTCAACAAATTTTATTGTACTTCTAATCCAGGAGATAGTCTGGACATTCAAAAGAATTTAAATAAGCATGGTTTCATTTCCCAGAAGGTGGTGATGCCTCTTCATTAGCAGATGCTATCTTCTCTACTTGATTATCTATTTAATGACTGTTTGCCTTAAGAAAGGGTAAATCTTGTCCCCTCATCCCTTCACTAATTTTGATGTTTCACTATGAAGCATTTCCTCTGCTGAACATTAGTTCTCTGTCACTCATCCCACTAACAAAACCCACCTGATACAAATGTCTACATGGGATAAATGTGTTAAATCAATTCATGGGTATTGACCAAAATCAGACACATCAGTAAATTAACAATCTGGGATCACAATCCCCCCATAATTCCTGAATTTTTAAGTAAATAAAGCTTTTGGACACAGTTTCTAAATAAAAATAAACTGACCTACCTGTATTAAAGCTAGAGAGGACAAGGGTAGATTGTATTTAAATTACTAAATAATTGTGTATATATATATTTTAAAAGATAAGGGATTTTTTTGCTTACTGAGCAAACTAAAATGTAAAAAAGCCTAGTCTTGATATGAATTGTACAGTTTTTGTTGTCAAAGAAAATAAACCATTTAGGTCAAATAAAAGCATGCATTTGTGCCACATTTAAATATTTAGATATTATTCAAATGAAACAGATTGATGCCAGTTATTTATGAATCTCATAATTCTGCTCTGTTCCAACTACAGCAATATTGCTGGCTGGAGAAATAATTTAAGCAGGTAAAAAATATTAATTCACTAGAGGTACCATGGTATGAGTCTAAACAAAATCATTGCATTACTAAAAGTTGCAAAAGAATGAGGTTTTGACAGCTGAATCACTGACTGGAAACAACCCTTCTGGAAACTGAACACAATAAAAAAAAAGAAACACGAATTTTTAGAAATATAATCAACAACTTACAGTAAAAGACATTTCCCCAGAATAGCTGACAAACCCAACCAGTCAGAGGCACTGCCACAAACTCAGGAACTTATAAACCAGCTTTCATGGTTTTATTAGGAGCTGGTTGAAGGAAGCAATAACTGAAGTTTCCGAGTATAAATGTCTCTAATCATACTGAAAGAAGATTTAAAAAAAATCTTTCTCCTCAGCAATCCAAATAAATGCATTAATGTTATTTGTGAGGGTTTTTTAAAATTGTTTTGTTCTTCTATATGAGCATTTTCCCTCTAGCATGATGAATGTAACACCTTTATAATTACAGCACTGGAACTATGAGGAACAATCAACTTTGCTTGCTGCTCCTATTGTATTACTTAATTAATTTTTACCTATATTTAGAAAATACTGAAATTTCAACCTCCGGAGGGGAAAAAAGGGTATGTCCAGCCAGCCCCACAGCCCAGGGAGTTGTTCCCTCTAGGGGAGGAATCGTGCAATAACAGTTCATCCTCAGCAACAAGGCAGCGTTACCCCCTTCCTTCCACCAGCTCCTCGTTTTTTCAGTGTTCTGCAAATTTTCTGTGTTCTTTGCGAACTCCAACCCAAATTCTCCAGTAATATAAGTAGGTCAAGTTTAGATGTCTTAGTTTTATATCTGTGTGACTCTCCTGAGGTTCATCAAGGCCAAGGGCAGGGTCCTGCACACGGGTCAGGGCGATCCTCGGTATCAGCACAGGCTGAGGATGAAGGGCTGGAGCAGCCTGTGAAGGACCTGGGGGTGCTGGGGGTGAGGAGCTGGAGC
>VYZX01029694.1:375770-389941 GCA_013401335.1 Brachypteracias leptosomus
CTGGGGCCAGCTCTGGAGTCATCAGCACAGCAGAAACACGGAGCTGGTGGAGCGGGGCCAGAGGAGGCCCCAGCAATGCTGGGAGGGCTGGAACCTCCTCCTCTGGTTTTAATATAACCGAGGCAGGTCGGCAGGCGCTGCCCCGGTGCCCACAGACCGCTCCGCTCCCGTCCCCCCTAAGCCCGCCTCAGGCGCGCGGCGGGGGCGGGCGCAGCAACGGTCGGGCGCGAGGCCCCGCCCCTCCCCTCGTCCCGCCCCGCCCCGCTCGGGNGGCGCGGCCTGGCCTTCCCCTCACGGCAGGCCCGGCCCTGGGCCTCTCCGTCGCGCTGGGCCCCGGGAGCGAAGGGCTGCGCTCGGTTCCCGCGTCCCGCCGTGTTACGGGAGGTCCCGGCTGCCGCCCGGAGGGAAACGCGAGCGGCACCGGGTCGGGGCGGCAGGGATCGGGTTGTAGCAGCGGCGGGGCCGCGGAGCCAGGCGCAATCACGCGTGGCGTGTGTTAGTTCGTGTGCGCACAAGCGCGTGTGGAAACGCGGCTTCTCTCCGAGCCGGGGCTGCGACCGGGAAAAGAGCCGTAACTTGTGGCCGCAGCGGCGCTGCCTGTCCCGGGGGTTCGGCTCAAATCCTGCTTTATTGAAGGGGGAAACTGCTGTTCCCTGGTGAGGTGCCGAGAAGCAGAAGGGTGGAATGTTCTGCGTGGGCTCTGGGAGGTTAGGGAAACCGAAAATACTAGAAATGTAAAATTTACACTCCTTTAGAGGAAATAAATTTTCATTTAGTGTAATTTCAATTGCTTTTCCCCGGTTTTTTGCACTCCTTTAGAGGAAGTACTGTTTGTTTACTATTGTTTTGATTGCATTTTCCTGGTTTTTGTGAGAAAATGATCACAATTTTAGGAGTTACATGGTTAGATTAAAGAAATGTACTTTGCAGAGAGCAGTCACCTTTTGTTAGATCAGGTAAATGGTTGAGAAAATGACTTTCTATAGGAAGCTATGTGTATCAGGCCCTTCTCCCTGATCACATATTAAAGAGTAAACAAAAAAAACAGCAACAATAAGAAAACCCCAAACCTGTCCCACAGAGAGTTGACCAAATGCAGGTCAATGATTGGTCTGGACTAAGTATGTAGAATTTGTAACCTAAAAAGGATGATCTTTAAGATGCCAAGAGGTAGGTAGAACTCCAAAACTACATTCTCTAGCAGTGTAATGTTACTTTTAAGTTGTAACAGTGCCCTTTATGAGACCATCTTGAGAAGTTTTACTCGAACTGGAGTTTTACAACTCATAAAGCAGTAGTGGTGTGTCTGGTGTAGGTCCTGTTCTCACTAGGTGGGCACCGCAGGGTAGTGGTGGAGGAGAAGTTGGGCTGTGAGGATAACAACCAAGGTTGTGTTAGACATCCTGAATGGCAGAAGTGGGGGGACTTTCAGTGAAGTTAGGTCGTGATGGACAGCACCTCCTGGAAGTGTCTTTCATCTGGTTATGTTCATTCCTTCACAACTTTTCAGGGGGGAAAAAAAAGTCATAAAGGTGATAAAGATGTGTGGGAAATCCAGAGAAAGAAAGGTTAAGTGGCTTGTGTGTGGTGATAAATCAAGGCAGAAATATTTAAGCCAGAAACAAGATCTGTTTTCTCTTTGCTGTCCTGCTCTGTCTCCGGGATGATTGCCAGGAGTCACACCAGGGTTTTGGCCACCAGGTCTGAGCTGCTGTGGACCACACCATGGGAACTCTAGGGTGAAACTGATACAGGGTACTCATGGAACAGAGTGAGTGAAGTGCAGAGAACAGGGATAATTTATCTTCTATTAATAATTTACTGTTTAAAAATTACAGGCTTTCCCCAATGGTGGGTTTGGCAGGTGTTTGCCTCTTCTCCCTACCTGCAGTAGGGATGTTTTCAAGGTGGAGTGACGTGCAGCTGTGCACTGGGCCAGGCAGAGTTCTCCACATGGAAATGTTGACACCACACATAAAAATGGGTGTGTTTTGTAGTACTACTGCCTTGTGTTTACATACAGATTGTGTGACTGTTGTGATTTCTCAATAGGTCTGGGACAAAAGTGAGAACGGGGATTGGCACTGCACCGCCAGCTGGAAGGTTGGTGTTTAAAACATTACACAGTTATAACTGTATTTTCCCCTTTGTTTTTGAAATTACTTTGTTTTTGCTGACTTGCAGAGTAGGAATCCTTCTGTTTTGTTGTAGATCCTGTATTTCTTATCATAAAACACTCTTTTCTCTGCTTTTATGGAACATCTCTAATGCCTCTCACTTACAGTCTAGCATGAAGTTTTATCTTATTAGTATTTAGTTATGTTGGCAGACTTTGTTATCAGTAACTGTTGCAGTGACTGATATTCAAGGAGTTGGATTTAATCTTTAATTGAATATTTCTTTTTTGCATATTGCAAGACTTAAGAAAAAAAAAGAGGAAAGAAAAAAGGAAGAGGTCTGGCTATTAAATGCTACAATATCTGACCTTTCTATATTTTTTCTGAGTACTGTGTCTGCTTTATCAGGATAATTAGTGCATTCAGCTTCTGAATGATTCTATGAATTGGCCCTAAACTTGTGTTTAGTAGGACCGCAATATAATAATCCATGTAAATGGAAATGCAAGTGAAGGTTTTGAATTCCCCTGCTCTAAATTGGGTTGATTAGGTATGAAAAGGGAGTTTCATGTAAAAAGGGGAAGACTCTGCTTTGGAGAAGTGCAGGCAAGCTGGAAGTGAGCTAAAAATTGAAAACAAAGTTGTTTGTGTCCAGGCAGAGTCTTGACTTGAAACTTACAGTTTGAAGAACTAATAAATGCTTTGAAATACACTTGTAATAATCAACTTTTAACCATGAACTAGTACCAGCAAAACTTTGCAGTGCTTATAGGAACAAACAAATGCAACAACTGCTGTGGAAATTTACACATTTCAAAGGAATAGTCTCTGAATTCTTCCAAGAATTTCCTTTTGCTTCTGTGGAAGATTGTGTCAGTGTGTGATTGCTTGGCCTGATCCCATCAGCACGTGTCTGTAGAGGGCTCTGGTGTTCTCTTGCAGACCCACAGTGGATCCGTGTGGCGTGTGACCTGGGCCCATCCAGAATTCGGGCAGGTCCTGGCATCCTGCTCCTTCGACAGAACAGCAGCGGTCTGGGAGGAGATAGTGGGGGAGTCCAATGATAAACTCCGAGGCCAGAGTCACTGGGTGAGCCTTCAACGTGTTAATCACTGTTTTCGTGTTCTCATATCAGCAGGTTTGCTTTGCCTCCTTGATTTGTTTGCTTATTGCAATGGGCTGAAGCTTTACACTGTTTAAATTGCAGAATTAAACAGGAGGCTGAGCATGGAAATTGTTTTAAATACCAACTTACTGGACATTTCTGGTTTTGCAACATACTTTCTAGTCCCAGAACAAAGCAGGCACCCTGTTGTCTTCTGTTACTATAAAGTGTTCCTGCTTTTGCTTATGTTTTGTTGGTTTGTGGCACTATTCCAATGTAGAGTGAATGTTTTTAAAGCCTTTGGGGCACACAGCTAGATGTCAACACTCAGGCTGATAGTGTCACCACTGCTGGTGTTCCTTAATAAGACATTCCCTGGCAAACAACTTGCAGACATGAATTCCCAGCTACAGCTGTAGGGTTTTTCTGTGACAAGAAGAAGACATTCTGCAACTGTCTCATGCTGCTCGTGTTCATCTTTCAGACAACGTTGTTGGGCAGGTTTTGACAGGGGAATAGTTTGCTCAGAAGTGGATTTTTTCTGGCTTGTGTTTCATTGGGGGAATTTTATATCTGAAGAGATTGTTTTGCAGCTCTTCTTCAGGTGTAATCTTTTACAACTCAGTATAGTATTCCTGCCTCTGTTTTGGTTGCTAAAATATTTGCAGTTTTCTGCATTCTGCTGAAGTTTTGTAGCATTAAAATACATAACTGGGAAGAGTTGGGTTGTCAGGACCTTTGGCACCCAGTGAGGTATGAAAGCTGACTTGTGTGCAGGAGACAGTTGTGATGCCGAGTTTCCAGCTCAGACTTCCTTGGTAGGACAAGAGACAACTTGAAAATTGTATATATATAAAAAATACATAAAAATACAAACACTGAAATTAGGAAGTGGTGCTGTGAGGCATTGCAATTAATATTGTCACCAGTATGAAGGGACAGCTTCAAACTGCTCGTGGCAAATACTCTTGGATTTTATGCTCACATTGTGTTATAGTTTTTTTTCTGAAGACATAATCTGAACTCTTTTTGATATCAGAACTTTGATACCACTGTGAATGTATCTCTTGATGCTTGCAGTGCAATGATCTGACCTTTCTGCAATTTGTTGGTGTATAAAGATAATTTTTTGTTGGATTTCCTCAGGCTTTTATTAGCCTTCCTTAGGGGAAAAAAAAGAAAGATCTTTCTTAACATTTCCTTCAAGACTTTCTGCCTTTCTCTGCAGGTGAAGAGGACCACTCTAGTAGACAGTAGGACATCTGTTACAGATGTGAAGTTTGCTCCCAAGCATATGGGTCTTATGTTAGCAACCTGCTCAGCAGATGGAGTTGTGAGGATTTATGAAGCTCCAGATGTGATGAATCTCAGTCAGTGGTCACTGCAGCACGAAATCTCATGTAAGCTAAGCTGCAGTTGTATTTCTTGGAATCCTTCAAGGTATGTTATTAAAACTGTACATTTTGCTTTATGATTGTTGAAGGAGAAGATCCAAAGAATGAGTTCTGAAATTTTGTAGAATAAATCCTAGAAAACAGATGGAGAAGACTGAGTGTAAATTACTTGGATCGGAAAGAAAGGTGCTAATATTTCTTTTAATAAAGCAAGTTTGGCAGAGCCAGAGAAGTCTTACAAAAAGTTCTCCTGTGCTCTGGGAGGAGGTATTCCCAGCTTAATGATTTTTAGTAAATAATGAGCTAAAGAGCTACAGAGTGCTCTTTATTTGGACCTCAGAACTAACTGGGATTTTCATAAGTGTTTGTAAAGGGAGAACTCCTGCCTCTTCCTTCTTTCCTTAAGGAAAGACATTGCAGTAGGTAAGATCTTTGACAGCTCTAACAAGGACACACCCCCTTGTCCTACGAGCACAGTACAAAGCCCAGGAGTTGTTCTTCTAGTTGCATCCTCAGGGACTCAATTTACACTTAACCTTCTTGAACAGGAAGGAATTGGAGTGTGATAGTTGGGTAGTCCCCACCCAGAAGAAGACAACCCAGCAGAGGTTCTCCTTTGCTTCCCACTTCCCATCCTTCCCCAGCAGTAACAGGAAGGGAAGAACCATTTTGGGCCAGGCTGCTTTAGATTCTGTTTGTGCTGAAGGCTCAGAGTACAGGCTTTCACTGGAGTGCCTGGGAGGGGCTTAAAAATTGATTTAAAACCTAAAACTCATCTACATTTAGCTTTTGTAATCTATCTTCCAAAACCTGAATGAAATCCCAATGATTAAAAGTACAACAAAGAATGCAGGCTGTGCTGTGAAACCTGTTGCAAATACTGGACTGCAGAGCATATATAAAATCAATCCTGCTCTCTGGGAGCATCATCTTGAATTGCCAAACAATGTTCTCTGATGATTTAAGCTTGGTGGGCTTTCAAACCAAGAGTGGAGATTGTACTGCTAACCGTGCCATTTTTTTCCTGCCTTGTGATGGGTTTTTTTTGTTAGTTTTCTTTTCTTTATAGATAATGCATCTGAAATTCAAAAATGGCTCAATGTGCTCTCTGTGGAGTCCTTTGCAAATATAACTCTTTCTTTTCACCTTTCAGCTCTCGAGCACACTCACCAATGATAGCTGTTGGAAGTGATGACAACAGTCCAAATATCTTGGCTAAGGTTCAAATTTATGAATATAATGAAAATACCAGGTATGCTGAATGACAATATATAACACATGGGTCTTAAAGTAGTTTGTGATATATGACCTTTTATTTTATTCCTGTCACTAGATGTGGAGTAGTAAAAATACTTTAATTCTGTCTCTGAGCCACTAGATAAGAAAGGAGGAGACCTCAACTGTAACTGATGTTAGCAGACGTGGTATTGATAATTTGTTCTCAGCTCAGAAATACCACTGGTCTTACCAGCATTTTAAAGGGAGAGTTGTTTCTTCTTCTAATTCATGTGCCCAATTTTGCACAAGGAATTAGTAGGAAATTGTTTAGGTTGGAAAAGACCTTTAAGATAGTTGCATCCAACTGTTAACCCAGCACTGCCAGGGCACCACTAACCCATGTCCCTCAACACCACATCTCCAGGGCTTTAAACCCCTCCAGGGATGGGGACTCCACCACTGCCCTGGGCAGCCTGGCACAGCCCTTCACAACCCTTTGGGTCAAAAATTGTTCCTCATGTCCAACCTAAACCTCCCCTGGCACAACTTGAGGCTGTTTCCTCTTGTCCTATTGCTTCTTCCTTTGAAGAAGAGACCAACCCCACCTCAATCCAACCTCCTTTCAGGAGGATCTTAAATAGGACAAAGCTGAAATTTGAATTGTTGCACTCAGCAATGCTTTATTCAAGGTGACCTTAAAATGCTTTTAAAATCACCTTTGTGACAAAGTCCTGTCAATTACTAGCATTCCATGAATGTTCAGTTGTAGTCAATTTCTGACAGAATCAGCTTGTAATTGCTACTTAAATTAGAAAAATATTTTATTTTTGCAGTCTCATTGTGTGTACTAAACCCTCTTTCCCCATTCCATTATGTCTTGTTATATCTTTTGCATCACTGACAATTTTGATGGCATTAAAGGTTAATAATTCCTTTGTCCTATACAGGAAATATGCAAAAGCAGAAGCTCTGATGACAGTGACAGATCCTGTACATGACATTGCCTTTGCTCCCAACCTGGGAAGATCCTTCCACATCTTAGCTGTGGCAACCAAAGACGTACGAATTTTCACACTAAAACCTCTCAGGTGAGCTTGGAAGGAAGATGGTTTGGTGTGATGTGGGGTGTGCTGTCTAGTCTTACTTTAGAAATATCTGTGAAACAAAAGTAGTAACTTGATGTGTGCAGGGTTGTTGTTGAGCAGCCTGATTTTTAAGATGAGAGGATTGTAAGCCTGTAATTTTGTCTGAATGCTCCTAATCTAGTAACTATTGTACAAACTCCTTGAAAGATGTTCTTTGTCAGCGTGTTCAAGCCCAGATCTTGAAACACTTGTGTGCAGAACTGTCCCTTTTCTCTTCAACAGGAAGGAATTGACTTCGTCGGGAGGACTAACAAAATTTGAAATCCACATTGTGGCTCAGTTTGACAACCACAACTCGCAGGTGTGGCGAGTGAGCTGGAACATCACGGGCACTGTGCTCGCCTCCTCCGGCGACGACGGCTGCGTCCGGCTCTGGAAGGGTGAGGGCACCCACCTGACATTGTTCTCTTTGTACATGCTGAATATACCTGGGAAATCTTACTCAAAAAAGACTTTTGGAGCCAAAGTTCATTTTAGATTTGTGAATGATAGGGTTTTATATTTCTATTTACACTGCGAGAAAAGGAAGTAACTTTTTGTGCTGGAATATTTAGGCTGCTGTGAATGGTTGTTGCTGTGCCCTCAAATTGTTACAAGCTGCAGCTATGTAAAGCTTTCATTTTAAAA
Source organism: Brachypteracias leptosomus (assembly GCA_013401335.1). Classification (NCBI taxonomy): domain Eukaryota; kingdom Metazoa; phylum Chordata; class Aves; order Coraciiformes; family Brachypteraciidae; genus Brachypteracias; species Brachypteracias leptosomus. The sequence goes on from VYZX01029694.1 coordinate 383,377, forward strand.
ATTAACATATGAACGATCTTTGCCTGCTGCCAAACCCAGAAAATCTACATTCAGTCACAGTGCACAGACAAACTGGCTTTTTGTCTGTTTTATATGCCAAAAGCAGCAGCAACAACAACAACAAATCAGTGACAGATTCCCCATCCAGTCTCGTTTTTCAGTATTTTAATAAAGAAACTCATTCTTGCTACTGAATAAATTTGAGTTTTAAATCTTGGATAGGCAGAGACTCAAACAGCTGAAGGGCCAGCTCCTTGGCTGTTTGGAATTTGTATTAGTATTGTACCATGAAATGGTTTGGGTTGGAAGGGACCTCAAAGATCCCCTAAGTCCAACCCCCTTGCCATGGCAGGGACACCTCCCACTAGACCAGGTTGCTCAAAGCCCCATCCAGCCTGGCCTTGAACACCTCCAGGGATGGAGCATCCACAGCTTCCCTGGGCAGCCTGTGCCAGTGTCTCACCACCCTAAGTGAGCTTCAATTGCAGTTCAGTTCTGATTCACACCAGGTGCTTGACAGGTGAAACATCACGTAGTTGTATCAAAAGCCAGAAGAGCTGCAGAAGAGAAACTAATAATGTTTTTATTTATATTTGCAGCTAATTACATGGACAACTGGAAGTGTACTGGCATCCTGAAAGGTAACGGGAGCCCAGTGAACGGTAGCTCTCAGCAGGGAATTTTTAATGCCTCTCTAGGTTCAGCCAACACAAGTCTGCAGAATTCACTAAATGGATCCTCTGCTGGCAGGTAGGTAATTAGTAGAGAGACTGAATTTCAGTAAATAGGCTCTTCTGAGTCTTAATTTCACTTAGCTTTCATGTTTGCTTTATAATTTATTTGTTGTTTCAAGTGCAATGTCATTTATTGCATGAATACTCTTCTAGTTTTGCTGTGATGGTGTCTGTTGTGCCAGTGTTAAGAGGAAAAGGAACAAAACCAAAGCCATAATCAATCCTTCTGTACAGATAAACAAAGTACAAACAACCATTTTCACTCTGAGTCCTTTCACATCACTAAAAATACCCTCATCACACTGCTGTGTTGCTGCCCTTTGGTTTTAGATGCGTGTGTAAAAGTGAAGCAAAAATACCAGCAAGAAACTCAATTTTTCACAGAGATAATGTAGCAGAAAGGAAGGAGGAAAAGATACTCCCTAGTTTATGGTTTACACAGTCCTGTACTAGCCTTAGTTTAGTTTCCTCATGTTTTTTGCAGGTGTAACATCAGCTGAATAGAAGTTTTTGGTTTTTTAATCATCCTCATATGACATTTTTATTGCAGGTGAATTTGCTTTCTCTTGTTAGGTTTTTATTCTGTAATAATTGCTGTTGAGTGGGTGAGCTGTCTCTTCTGAAAACCATTCTGAGTTGTGCACACCCAAATTGGAAACACACTGACCCTGCCTCTGTAGGGTGGGGTGTGTACAGTCAGCTGTAAGGGTGTCTGTGCCCTATGGAAGGATGAGGTGTGGCCAAATTCCAGAGCAGCAGCTTCCAGGTTTTGTGGCCACCTCAATTTTTTTCCAATTCCCTTGGGACAGCCTCCCTTTCCATTCATGTGCAGCTGGGAGGCTTTACTCACTTCAAAAAACTTATCTGTAAGGTACTATGGCAGTTTGCTTTTGGAGAGAAGCCTTCACCCCCACTTCAGCCAAAGTTCTGGCTCCCAGATCCTCAGCTGCTTGCCCAGAGAAGGGCTCACGAGGTAAATGGGAGAGCAAGGAGTGGCAATGGGCCAAGTCTCCAGCCAGAAATGAGGTCCAAACGAGATGGGGCATCTGCTTCCAGGGCCTCCTTAGCATAGCAAAAACCTGCTGAGGTGCAGCCCTGTCTTGGAAGGGTGATACTGGTGGGAGGATCTAGAGGATCTTTAAGGTCCCCTCCAACTCAAACCATTCTGTGATTCTCTATCCAAAGCTCCATAACTATTTGCTGAGGCTCCTCCAGGGAGATGGAGGCTATTTTACACCTCTTTAGTATAAGGTGTGGTTATACAGTCTCCTTATCTGAGACTGTGGTGCTGCCAGCAAGACTACCCTGCCCCTCCCTACCCCACTGGTGGTTCTCCTCTCCCTGAAGCTGGTAGGAAGCCATTGCAGAACTGAAACTTCCAGCCTTATTTTGACTCCTCCCATTGCTCTGTGTTTTGAAAGTGGTGGTTTTTGTTGTAGTTTGTTTTTCTTTACTAAATTCTTCTTGGCTCCAATTCAGAAAGAATGCTTTGTTACAGAATTAAGTACATGGCTGGGGAATTCCAGAATTACAATGTCTTTGTCCTAGGTTTGAGTCTTACTATAAAAAAAGATCCAGTTAATGACATGATTTCTTTTGTAATCAGGCTTGAATTTCATAGGTGCAGTTGCTAAGTTCTTAGTGTATTAACACTTAAAGGTTTATGTAGTGATGTTTGATTCAACTGGTGTTCTGCACAGGGTTTATTTGTCACTGTAGATGGTACATAAACACTTCCAAGAGGTAAAGCACAGATAGAACTGGAAAACTTTGCTAAAGCACCATCACCAACCTGGGTTTGTAATGAAAAGTGAGAACAGATGATGTAGATTTGTTGGAAGAGAAGCGAGCAGGGCTGTGCTGTTATGTTGATGTAATTGTGTGTCTAGATGTATGATACAATTTCCATTCTCCATTTGTATTATGTCCTTTTTGACAGAAAGCAGAGCTGATACCAAGCTAACGGGAGTAACTTTGGTGTTTTGCTGCTTGTTGCATGCACACAGGAATGGAGAACGAGCTCCTTTTTCCCCTCCCCAACGCCGTTTGACCTCTCCCAAGACACCAGCAGCCTGCTAACTACTAAATGCTGTTCAAAAAGCCTTTTAAAAACACCTTGTGTACGTTTTTTGTACTAGCCTGCACAGTTTGATACTGTTGGAACTCCTGATAGAAAAATAACTTGGAGAGGCTTCTTGTTTGGAAAAAAAAACCCCCACAAACACCAACCCAAACCCCCAAACTTCCATCAAAACACTTTTTTTCTTTTTTGAAAGGTTGTCAAATTAAAAGACTAGTTCATGATTAAAATGGAGAAGTTTTGTCCTTGATTGGGATGGGAGGAGGGAAGTGACCATTGAAATAATTTTCATTAAAATTGTTTTGATAACTAATTTGTTTTGCATTTCATAGTGTTCAGCATTTGATTAAGATTCCTAAAGAGTTTGTATCTGCTTTGTAATATATGAAACAGTTTTAAAGGGATGAGAACTGTGTGTTCTGACAATTGTACAGACAGTAGCTTTAATAGTTCTGATATTGCTTCATCTAGACCTTGGTATGACTTGCAATAAATGGTTTGTAAGTACTGTCATACTGTCTTCATCCCAAGAGGAGTACTTCTTCTGCTATGTACTTGTCCATTCCTACAGTGGTAATTCCAGGAGGAACTAAAATCCTCTAAACATAGCATCCTAAAAAACCCCCAAACACTTGAGCCATACAAGGATTGAAACCAAAATGCAACTTCTTGTGAGTTGCCCCATAACTTCATTAATTGTGTAGCTGTTGTGTAAGTTCACAGAACTGTATAAACAAGACAGAAAACATCTGCAGGTATCTAATACAGTGCTACTAAAATGCACAAATATTACGGGTAAGTTGTAATAAAAACAGCAGAAGAATGACATGAAATGGTGGAATTCTGAGTCTTGCATTTACCAGGAATCTTAAGTTTACTCTGAGGAGTTTGCAGAAATATGTAAATAGACCCAAAGCCTGTATTTCCTTGGAAGTAGTTCTTCTCTGTAAATGTCTATCATTAAATTTCCAAGTATTGTAAAAACAGTGATGTTTTTACGTCTCTCCTAGAAGTGCTGTGAAGTTTAATCTGGGTTTTATGCAGAAATTGTACCTGGATGATATTTCGTGTCTGTTTTGTGTGGCAAGCGTTAGGAAAAGCTCTGTTACCAAACAAAGCCTGTTCAAAGCTCTGCAAAGCCCTTGCCCTTTCCAAAGCAGTCTGTTCTTTTGGAAAACTGTACACTAGGCTTATTATTATGGGATTTTTTCTCTGCATTTCAGTGGAAGAGACTGTGTTATTTTCCTTTAAAGAAGAGTTTCCGGATTTGTCTTGTTTTGGATTCCAAGCCTTGATTTCTGCTGTTATGTTCTATTGGTTTTTGGCATGGATATACTAAAGCCTTTTTTTTTCCAGCATGTCTTTTTCTCCCCTTTGGTTCTCCTTGTATTTACTACCTTTCTCTTTTTCTTGTTTTGTTTTGGTTTTTTTGTTTTGTTTTTGTTTGTTTTTTGGTTTTTTGTTTTTTGTTTTGTTTTGGTGTTTTGTTCCTTTCTCAATTGTTTCAGGTATTTCTTTCCCCCTCTGGATTCCCCACGGGCTGGATCGAGATGGTCCAGTCATGCCCAGCTCCTTCCTCCTCCTCCTCTGATAGAGCACTCTTGTGATGCTGCCACTGCCAGCCTCCAGCATCCTCACCCTCGCAGACGATGTGGCTCTCGGCCTCTTAATCTATTACCTGAGAACGAAGGGGTTTAACACGTTGCTTTGAGTAAACTCTGAAGGGCCTTATTCTGGTGGTTGTAATGCTTCCATTTCTGGCTGCCTTTGTATTTCTTCTCTTGTACAGAAGATTTTTAAAAAAAATTGGGAACTTTTGTGCATGTTTTGCAAAACAAATCGCACCATGTGGAATGTGTTATTTATGTTTGTGTGTCAAAGGAAGGTTTTAATCTGTACTTTTCAACTCCAGCAGCACATACAAACAGTATTAACCACGAGCTGTGTCCAGAGTAGCCAACTTCAATGTGCCTGTCCTTTGATTTTTGAAATCTGTTTAGTATGGTCTTGAATTTTTTTTTTTCTTTCTTTTCAAACATTGAAATAAATTCTCAAAGTTTAAACGCGCCTTCAAGAAGTTGTCGAGTAACTAAAGGATGATGTTGGATCAACTCGTAAAAGAAACAAAACCATTCCTGTGTATACTGCAGCAAAAGAGTTGGGAGTGTTTGGATACTTATGACTTTTCCATCTTGGTGTATAAATATTTAAATTTTATAATTGTGGTTGACTAATAAACTTATTCTGAAAGGTCCCTATTAGCGTGTGCTTTTTCTTGTAAGAGGCTATTTTTTTTAACAGGCTCCTCTTTTTCTTCTAAAAACTTCACTGGGGTGTTAAAGGTCTGCAGAGACTACTAAGAGTTCCTGGATTTCAAATTCAGGAACTATATGGGGTCTGTTTTGAAACCCTGGTAACAAGAATGGAGGGTCTTTAAGAACAGAACTTTGTCATGTCCATTGTGTTGTCAAGCTCTTGTTCAAAACACATTTGAACATGAACTGTAGCTGGATGTGAAGTTAATCAAAACCATGGTGGTGGCTGATTGGATGCAGATATAACCTCTAGTTACCTCAGCTCATTATAATACTAAAAACCACATCTCTAGGAGATTTTTATGTGGAAATATAGGAGGACTGCCTTAGCATAATGAGTTAGAAGGGAGTCAGGACACACAAATGAAATTCTGTTGTGTAAGCAGAGGTGACCACACATTTATTTTCATGAACTTTATTAACATTTTGTATACGAAGTTTGACATGTGTTGTGAAAGGGCTGCTAGCTGCGTTACATACCTGGTGCCCTGTTCTGCAGAATCAAAATAAAGATAAATATCTGGACTCACTTAATAATCACTCTGGGTGAAGAACTTTTGTTAGGGACAACAGAGAAATAACCCATCCTGCATGAGGATGATCAGAGGACTGGAGCACCTCTCCTGTGAGGACAGACTGAGAGAGTTGGGGTTGTTCAGTCTGGAGAAGAGAAGGCTCCCAGGAGACCTTCTTGGGGCCTTCCAGTATCTCAAGGGGGCTACAAGAAAGCTGGGGAGGGACTTTTTAGGATGTCGGGTAGTGGTAGGACTGGGGGGAATGGGTCAAAACTACAGGTGGGTAGATTCAGATGAGACATTAGGAAGAAGTTCTTCCCCAGGAGGGTGGGGAGACACTGGCACAGGTTGCCCAGAGAGGTGGTGGAAGCCCCATCCCTGGACATTTTGAAGGCCAGGCTGGATGGGGCTGTGAGTAACCTGCTCTAGTGGGAGGTGTCCCTGCCCATGGCAGGGGGGTTGGAACGAGGTGATCTTTGAGGTCCCTTCCAACCCTGACAATTCTATGATCTTTATGAGAACCGATGCCTGAGATTCCGCAGGCTCGGGCTGCGCTTCTCCAACCCTCGCGCCCAGCAAAGCGAAACCAACCCCATTTTAACACCCTACAGCTATTTTAACCCCCGACACGCTCCCCTGAAGGACCCCGCACTACTCACCGCTACCGGGATCCAACCCTCGCCTTTCCTTAAGCGAAGCCCCGACATAACCGCTTCTACCGCCCCCCTCCTCCCCTTCCCCTTCCCCTTCCCCTCAGCACCGCTTCCCGCCCAACGCGCGGCTTTCCCCGCTCCGACCAATCACCTCCCTCCTCGGCGTTCGCCTATTGGCTGGCGGCGGGAGGAGGCGGGACGGCGGGAAGCGCCCCCGGCCCAGGGGCGGCCTGAGGCGGGTGTGGGTCTGTGTCTGTGTGTGTGTGTG
>VYZX01029694.1:390065-491148 GCA_013401335.1 Brachypteracias leptosomus
CTGTGTGTCTGTGTCTGTGTGTGTGTGTCCGTCCGCCCGCCCGACAGGGGGCGCTGCGAGGCGCAGCGGCGTGGGCGGGGCAAGGCGCGGGGGGTTTGAAGTTTTGGCGGTTGGGCTGCGCTCCGACCTTCTCCCCTCAGGTGAGTAGCGGCGGGAACGGGCCGGGGTGAGGGGGGGTCCGCCTTGGCCGGGGCGGCTCCGGGGAAGGCTGGGCTGGCCTCCTTCCGCCTGTGGAACGCGGGTCGGTGGGCTTCGAGCCGCTTCCCCCCCCCCCCCCGAGGCCTCCCCTGGAGGAGCCATCGCGCCGCTCCCGGGCCGCGGTGAGGGGTGTTTGTGTATGTGGGGGTGTGTGGAGGGGCGGGGGTGGAGCTGCCTCCGCGGAGAGCTGGGCCCGGGCCTTGCGTGTTGAGATCGGTGGCCTTAAGCTGTCGCCGGCCAAATAGCGGCCCGAGGTGATCGCGTCACGGAGTTTGTTGCTCCCCAGGTGCTCGCTGCCAGGGAAATGCTCGGTCCGAGCAGCTTTACAGGCTAAATATAGCGCTGACGTGTCTTGCAGCGCCGGTGTTGTAGCTTCCAGGGGTGTTTGCTCTTTTTAGGAAGTCCGAGAAGGCTGTAAAACTCTGTGGCCCCCAAAAAGTTCGGGGGGAGGAGACTGGAAACAATTTTCAAGCATGTTTGTGGATATAAAAATCTGTGCCCCACAAAAAGTTCGGGGGGAGGAGACTGGAAACAATTTTCAAGCATGTTTGTGGATATAAAAATCTGTGCCCCACAAAAAGTTCGGGGGGAGAAGACTGGAAACAACTTTTAAACTTATTTGTGGATATAAAAATCTGTGGCCCCAAAAAGTTTGTGGGGAGAAGACTGGAAACAATTTTAAAGCACGTTTGAGGGTAAAGTTGGGTGATTGCCAAAGAATATTGGCTGTATATGTATAAATAACATACCTTTGACAGGGTTACTGTGGCTGGTGTAACTATAGTTGTGGTGTTCCTGCCCCCAGATGCTGCTGGACCAGGGCTGACCGTGTTGACAAGCAAGGTGCTATTTTAAGCAGCTTGTGCAGGATGATGGAAGACTTCAGAAATATTGCAGATGAGACATTTCCAAGCTTCATGGGCCATTCATTGAATAGCAGTGCAAGTGTCCTTTTTGAAAACGTTACTATTTCCTCAAACCCTGGCTTACCTGTTGCAGCTTCAACTGTTGCCAGGGATAAACCAGGCTGTGACAACAGGTGAGTCTGTCACTTAACACTACTTAATAATGTAAAAAGCAGTTGACTGGCTTAAAGCATTAACTTGGGAGAGGAAAAATTCCTTTGTCAGAGTATTTGGTAGATGATAAAACTAATTAGCAGCATACTGATCAGCAAACAGATTTGTGTCAGCAGTGAAAAATCTGCATTAAAATCCTAACTCTTAAAATACTGTTATTAAAATTGCATAACTCATAATACACTGAAATTTTATTCAAATTGCCCTTTAAAAGATTAGTTTAGGTTTTAGAGTGATATTAACAGTCAAGTTGCTTTTAACTTTACTCTTCAGTTTAATATACTCAGGTTTGAAGTCATACAGAGAATATTTTTATGTATGTATTCTCTTAACTCTATTACCTGTTTCTTTAGCTGACCTGAATCTGGCTCATTTTAGGAAGGGTGATGTAAAAATCAATGTTATGGATGTGAATTAAAATTTAACACAATTTATAATGATTTGTTCAGCAAGGAATAACAATTAGAAGCCTTCTCCCACTTAGCTGCTGTCCTGTGATTTAACAAGAAGTAGGATCAGCTTTTTATACCCTGTCTTTCCAGAATTGTGTGTTCCAAATGGTCACAAAATGACCATTTAGTATTTCTCTAGCTGGAGAGGGTCATTCTGGGTCCATTTGTGTATCTGTAAATACAATTTGGCTGGTAAATAGTATAATAATCAAACAATTGAACTTAGAGGAGATGAGTGGCCACCAATATGATTTTTTTTCCCTATCTCTGTGGAAAACAGGAGAGGTGCACGTTAGAATGATTCTGTTGTGTGTTTTTCCTCCCCCACCACCCCTTTACAGGCTTTCTGATATCTGTGCATCCTATTTAGAAGGGAAACATTCACCTCCATCAGGATCCTCTCACAGCAGTCAGTCAGATCCTGAGGCCCTGGGGAGATTTGCCCTCAGCTTTCACGACGACATGTAAGTGAGACAGTTAAAATTTCTCTTAAAATGCACACGTTGCTATGTAGTATGTAGATTTATATCTACTATAAGCTAATTATGGAATACATCAGGATTGAATTGCCCACCTCAGCAGCAGCTTCTACTACTGGCCTTTTGTTGGCAGTAACTGGAGAGCTCAGCTGTGCCTTAGCCTCTTAGCTAATGTGTTTGGCAGCCTGGGTGCCTTTTCCTACTAAACCAGCTCCTCTGTGTTTTTGGAAGAGGGTCAGTGGTGGGTTGTGTGGAAGCATCTTGTGCAGCACCTCTACTTTGCCTCTGCAGCCCTACATCAACAGCATTCTGCTCTTTAATTCACCAGTTGGGCTTCATGAACATCTTTAGAAGTGAAGACTTCTTTTAAAAGATGGGTTTTTATTTTGTTGTAATGTTAATTAAAATTTTCCTAAGTGTGATTAATCAGTTGACTTATTTGAATCTGGCTTGTATTTACCTAGTTTGCATAATCTAGAATGAAGCTGGTGTTTCTGTTGATGCCATGTGTGTGGATAAGAGTTTGCACTGATTTAAATCTGTTCCAAGCATCATGTGGTTTGCATACACACAGGAACATTCATTTCTATTAAATTTAGCTTCCTTGTCACCTCAGTGATTGCTATTTCTTAGGAAATAACTGGTGTTAGTAAAATATTTAGAGACCATTGCTAAGTATTGGAAGCTGTTGTGTAGGTTATTTGAACCCAGGTCACATTTGTTCCTGTTGTTGTGATAGAAACAGCAATGTGCATCTTTCTCACTGCTAAAATCACACTGTGAGCAGTATGTCTATAAAAACAGTATAAGATTATTAATTTAATGTTGCAAAAGACAAGCTGATATGGTGGCCTTAGGAAAATCTTGTCTATGGTTTGACTTGCTCTGAAATGGATCATGGAACTCACCTGGAATAGACCCTTTTCCTCTTGTACTTGCAGAGATGAAAGGAACAAATAAGAAAAAAAAGTAGAGAAGCCCATGTTACATTAAACTTGCTTCATAGTTCAGACTGTGAAACTGAAGCTCTTGTAATCTTGATATTCTTATGTTGTAAAATGACAGGATATAGGTTTATAGGATCTATGTTAATGGGAACCTCTGACTTCCTAGAGATGAAAGCATTAAAATTGGAGAATTTATCAAATTTTTACATATAGAGACGTTGTATACTGATGTTGATCTATATATCTCACTGATTTTTTTCCATTGAAATACTTCTTTCTAGGGAGGTTGCTACACAAGTTAAAGAACCTCAGCCAACTTCTGTTAATTTGAAAGAGTCCCACCCAACTTACAGAGAGCAAGAGCAGAATGTCATCGAGCGTTCCAGTCACAGCCAAGGTACCTTACTGGAGGTATTGCCACCTGAACGATTGGAAGGTATTAAAATTTGAGACAAATTGTGTACTTATTCTCTGTATAATTAGCTTTTTGTGCTCTGGATGTCTTCTCTTGACCCTTTCACTGTTTTATGGAATATTGAAAATGGCTTTTGAAACAACCTCTTAGATTTGAACAAACTGAAAATGAAGAAAGCTTGTGGTTGATGTTGTGTTCTTAGACTTCTCCCCAGAGTACAAAGCTAGACAGGAAGCTGGTGAAGATAAAGTTTGCTATAAAATGACTAGAATGCTAGTAGGAATCTGAATTAATTTCAGGAACTTTGTGGAAAAAGTGTAAGGAAGTTGTTTTCTATCCCTTCTCTTCCAGTAGGTGTAAGTCTGTGAGATTATATAGAATCATAAAATCATTTTGGTTGGAAGAGATCCTTAAGATCATCAAGTCCAACTAATTAACCCATCACTGCCAGGTCACTACTAAAGCAATTTTAACTAATTTTCTTTTAACTAATGTCTTTTTTCTTGCCCTGTTCCAACCTCTACTGGATGATCTTTAATTGCAGCTGTAAAAGCTGGAAACATACTTTCTAGTGAGATGATGCCTGAAAAAATAGTTTGGAATATTTGCTGTGAAAATGATGCTTTTTTTGAAGTATGAACAGAGTAATGGAAGCAAAATGATATCCTGTAACTTATTTTAACAGTGTGGCTATTGATGTTAAACTTGTTTGGGTTTTTTGCTGATGCAAATTCTGCTCATTATGCTTTGTAAATATATGCCTCTAGTCATTACCCTTTTCTAAACTTTATCTGAATGTTTGTATAGGTTTTTGTGAGGTAATAATAATATAGTAGAGAACATATTCAGTTAGAAAGTTCTATGGTTTGTAATATAAACAGGCCCTATAAAACATGTGTTGACTTCAGGCACTTATTATTGTAGTCTTGAGGAAGTGGCAGTAACTATGACAACAAAAATCATGATGATGCTTTGGAAAACTGGGCCTGCCCAGTGTTTGGACTTGATAGAGCCTGATTGTATTGAGTGAATCTGCTTTAACTTGTTGTTTACTTGAGGTTTAGGGTTCTAGTCTGGACACTTTGCTCCCATCTGCTTTTTATTCCTACCTAGTACTTAAGAACAAGGAACCTTTTTTGCTAAAATCCATATGTGCATGTCTAAAACATTCTTTTTTGTGGGACTTGCTATTGGATTATTGGTGGATATAACACAAAGACAAGTGGAAGCAGCTTTCAAGTGATGTTAAAAAAAAGAATTGACTCAAGAGGTGAAATGCAGCAGTGGAAGAGAACAGAACACGTGTTGCTACTTCTGCTGGTGCAGCCTGGGACTCCTTGTTTGCACTGCCTTATAGAGATCCTTCAGTTATTGTAGTTCATAAAATAGTTCTTACACTTCTAGCCTTGCTGAAGCCCTTTTAATTACTCTCAGATACTTTAGGTCATTGTTGTAAGAACATATAAAGTTTGATACTGTGGTAACGTGGATGTTTTAGGGTTATTTTTATGGTGTATGCCCAGATCTTCAACAGGCTTGGCCTGTTATCTTAGAGTATCACATAAGAACATAATAAAATGCTGATTACACTATGTTCTTTTGTTTCAGATTTGTCAACTGGAAGATGTTTTCTGCCAGACAGTAAGAAAAACGAGGTGAAAGCTTTTCTAAATACAGTGAAATGAAAGGTTTTCTAGTATTAATCTTGTAATACATTAATTGAGTGAGAGGGAATTGAACTGTTTGTTGTCTTGGGTGCTTAACATGTCATACCTCACTCTGCCTCCTTTTTGCAGATCACTTAATGGAATTAGTACCATGGGAGCATGACTCCATCTGTGCTTTCTCAGCTGTGACAATTGCTGTTTACTCCTAGTCTCTGCTCTCTTGTAGTTCTTTGTTAATGTAAAGACCTTACATTTTATCCCAGTCGTGGTTTAGCTTAGTGAAAAGCCTTTTGAGGAATTTTTTGGGATGCTTTTGGAAATGAAGGTAGATGCTAGCAAACTGATTTGACTTTTCCCTGTACTTGGTAATTACTTTGAGGAATGTTACTTCAGATGACTTCTTCAGTGTCCTCAACATGAAAAACTGCATCATTTGTAACTTTTTTGTGTGTGTCTATCCCAGAGCTAGCAAATACCCACAGGTATTGACAGGTAGGGCTGTGCTTCAGCTATTTTTTATCTCCTGTGTCAGATAAGCTGATAACTGGGCACAGAGGTACAGGGCAGGCAGGAGTGGGAGATCTTGTGTCCCTTAAAGAGAATGTGCCTCAGGCTGCAGCCAGATGCTGCCTAATATGTTCTCCTTAATGTGTCAGCTGGTTGTTTATGAAATGGATTTAATTTTCTTTCATTTGAGTTTTCTAAGGACCACAGTGGTCAGTGAGTTGCAGTTGGATGCTCATAGGCTGTCACCTGAAAACCATCATTCAAGCCCCTCTCAGATTCTTTATTTTCTGAACTTGGAATTTTTGCTGTCTGGCAAAGCTGATCTGTTTATCACAAAGAATGTGAGACTAGATCCAAACCAGACATTCCAATGTGCTCTTTTTGAAAGTCATTTGGGTATATAAAAGAGACAATATTTATGGTTAGCTAGAGTCAGATGAATTATACTTTAAGTAATTCAGTGTGCTCAGTTGACTGAATTTATACAACAGCTAGTAACTCCTGCAAATGTTTCTGTGTGGATGCTTTTCACAGGTTGGTCCATCTGAACCTTCTGAAAAGCTGCTAGAAGGTGAAATCTCAAGTGATCCCCTTAGCAATAGCCTTTCAAGTTTTTTGGAAAATGAGAAACTCTCATCTCTTGTAAGCTCAGAAGAAGATTCCACTGGTGAGTGTATTGATAACTCTGGGCAGTTGACTCTAGAATTCTGACACAATGTTATTGCCTATCTGGTTCTGCTTTTTTATGGGGAGAAACACAAACAGGATTCTTTTTCCTGGATATGAAAGAATAAAAAGTGAAGGTGTCAAACTTCTTCTTGGGATATGTTTTACAATGGTTTGAAGGGTGCATTTAACCATGCCCTAAAAAACTGGATGGTGTATAGGGCATGGGAAGGAAGATGAGTCACTTTGATAGCCTGGAAATTAAAATGTTGGGTATAATCACTTTGTTTTGCTGTCAATCTCTAGCCAGACAATTACATGTTTCTATGATCCAGTTATTTGAAGGGAAACCCAGGATAATTCTGCCCTGAGTTTGTTGTGAGACTCAATGTGTTACAAATTACAGAGTTGCTTTGACAGTATGTAGGTGATATAAAACATCTGTGAAAGCTGAACAGGCTGATTTCTTCTTTCAATAGATGATATTGATGATGAAGAGTTCTTTGATAACCAGCTAGAAGCCTATTTTGAGCAGCTGATGCAGCCAGAATTGACAAGAGGAGACACTGACCTCCAGAAGCTCTCAGAATGCTGTGCAGCACTGAAGCTCTCTGAGAATGGCTTGCTTCAAGTAGGTTCAAAGTGAAGTTCAGAGCTCAGTGTGCCCCATGGCCCTTAACCATGTTAGTGTCATTGAGAATTGTCTGCCAGGGTCAACTAGGTTCTATTTCTTTCCTGACAAACCCAAATGCTGTACAGCAAAGGATTCTTTTTAAATTTAAAGATGGCAAATACAAATCTAAACTAGAAATGGAGCAATTCAAGTAAACTTCTGACTGTCTGTTCCCTCTGCAAGGTTTTCCCTGGAAAAAATAAAAAGGGGAAGGTGCTAAGTAGCTATTTTTGTATTTATTTTCCTCTTAGTGCAGAGCTAGTGGTGACTGATCTGCTTGTCACAGAAGATCTTGTTCTTTGAGATAAGGTGGTGATTGCTTTTAGAGCTTTGGCTTGTTTATGCTGCTCTGAGCTGATTGTGCCTCTGAGGTGTTCTCTTGAATGTTTTAAGGTCTGAAAGTTTCTTAGACCCCTTGCTTCCCCTCTCAGCTTCCTAGTGGTGGTTTGTAGTGTCAGAGATGGTAAAATGTTTGTAGAGAAGCATTTGGGATCCTCCCAAGTCTGCTAAGAGAAATTATATTGTTGGTAACTTATCAGAGACCTCTACTGATACCATTGTCTTGTGATGGCACAATTTTTATTTTGATTACCAGCTTCTGAACGCAAAGGATTTTTGATGAAAGAAAAATCTCCTTAAAAAACCTAATACCCATAAAATTCTACCTTTACCCTGCCCTCCAAGCCCCCAGCAAGCTGGTCAGTGAAACCGAAACTTCACTTGTAATTTGCTTGTAATACTCAGGATTAATCTATTTTTAATATTATACAAACAACAGTAGTGTTAATTTTTTTTTTCCTGTGATATATCTGTTCTAATGTAACTTAAATTTTTTGTTTTCTTTTTTTCCTTTTTAGAAGGAGAGCTTTGAGATTCCTGACACCTACCAGGCTGTGCTAGGAGAGGACTCTGGAAATGTTAGTGATGAAGATTCACAGAATCAAGAGACATCTGGATGTCCTGGGCAAAGAAAAATGCTGCCTAGAGCAGTACAGCAACTGGTATGAAACTGGTGTTTATATTTCTGGTCATCAGCTAAAGTAAGACTGTAGTTAGAAAACAGCAGCATGCTGGAAAACTCATTAGAAGTTGAACTAACAACCTAACCCTCCTCTAAAAAAATTAATTACACCACTTTTTGTGATATCTTTTTTGAACATAGTTAACTTGGACTATTTGTACCTAGAAGTGTTGCATGAACAGGTAACAACAGCACTTCTGACCCTCCTCAAATGATTGTTTCCTAAGAATTCCCTGACTCCTGGAGAGGTGCAGGATCCCTGCACTGCTGCTGGGCTGCGACTGGATTCCCTCTATCTTCAGTGCATGGGCAGCCAGAGAGCTGATGCCTCAGGTGTCCTTCCCAAGGGAGAAATGCAGTCCTCTGAGTGCCAGGCTTTGGATCCAGAACCACTGCACACAGCAAGAGGATTTTTGGGGCACTACAGGACTCCTGAAGTTGCTGGTGCCAGTGCACCTCAGGCAGATGCGACTGAATGTGAAGTTGGGCTGCCTGATGCTTACCTGTCTCCAACTGCAGACAGCTGTGAGAACATAAGTGTGACAACAACAGACAAAGGTGGGTTGCTTGAGCCTTCTTTGCAGTTGTGACCAGGCTCTGCTGCATGAAAAAAGGAATAAAATTCTAAGATATGCACTTTGATTTAGTTGTGCAAGTTGGTAGAAAAGTCAACGTAGCGTGAAAAAGTTTTCACTTGTTTTTGTTTTAAGAAATACTGACTGATGTGTTTTGCAGTAAGACTTTATTGTGGTCTTCCAGTATCTGAAGGAGGCCTACAAGAAAGCTGGGGAGGGACTTTTTGCAAGGGCTTGTAGTAATAGGATGAGGGGTAATGGGCTCAAACTGGAAGAGGGTAATTTAGATTAGAAGTTGGGAAGAAGTTCTTCACTGGGAGGGGGGTGAGACAGTTTGCCCAGGGAAGCTGTGGATGCTCCATCCCTGGATGTGTTCAAGGCCAGGTTGGATGGGGCTTTGAGCAACTTGGTCTAGTGGGAGGTGTCCCTGCTTGTGGCAGGGGGTTGGAACTAGATGATCTTGGAGGTCCCTTCCAACCCAAACCATTCTGTAATTGCACTTAACTGTTGTTCATTTGATGATGAAACTAGCTTAAACTTGTTAAAACTAAAAACTAGTTTGAAGTTGTGGTTGCAGCAAACTGAGCTGTGCTTTTTGTAACTTGTTGCTGACTTCTGGCCAGTGAACTCCTTAATCTAAACATAAGAAACTTTTTCATATTTATTTGTATTTTAATCACCAGTGTAGCCCCTGATGTATCTTTCAGGTGATCTACCACACAGTGTTGTCTATCAAAATGAGGAGGGCAAATGGGTGACTGATCTTGCATATTACACTTCATTTGATGAAGAACAAGATTTAAATCTGTCTGAAGATGATAAAATGAATGAGGAGTTCATTACTGGATGTATGTAATCTTTTCCTCTTTAGTTAGCTGCTGTTAGCTGTAATAGTGTTAAGTAAATTTTCTTCCCCTTTTTTCCTCTTCAACAAATCAGTATCTGGTGTTGCAAAGCCTCCAGGCTTTAGATACTGCAAATTATTTGAAAGCTGATGCTGATAGTAGCCTATAATGGTATTATCTTTATATAAAGTTCCTTTTCTCTCTTGGAGAGCCCAGAACTGGACCCAATACTCCAGAGATGGCCTCACCAGGGCAGAGTAGAGCAGGAGGAGAACCTCCCTCTACCTGCTGACCACACTCTTCTTTGTGCACCCCAGGACACCATTGGCCTTCTCAGCCATGAAGGCCCATTGCTGTCTCATGGTTAACTTGTTGTCCACCAGGACTCCAAGGTCCTTCTCTGTGGAGCTGCCTTCCAGGAGGTCAGCCCCTCACCTGTACTGGTGCAGGGGGTTATTCTTCCCCAAGTGCAGGACTCTACACTTGCCCTTGTTGAACTTCATGAGGTTACTGCCTGGCCTGATGCTTTTGAGTCTCATTTATGACATGCCTGTGTCAGTAAACTGTGCACACAGCATTTTCTTGCACAGAATAGTGCAGGATTGCTCACTTGACAGAGTTTGGTGCTTCTGGAAGTCTCCAGAGAGCTGTGAGACTTATTCAGAGGACTAAAGAAGAACCAAGATTGACTTTGAGGTCAACTGGCTATAACAGCATCATTGTCAGTGCCAGGTTGCCTTTAGGATGTGCAGTTGGGTTGCTGAGTAAAGATGTATTCCAACTTTCTTTCCTTGGATTATTCTTATATGTAATTCATATGCAACTTCTTATATGTAATTTTATGGACAAACTTTATTCATTTATTGTATATATGTAACCATCCATTCTTTTAAAACAAATTTCTTATGAACTTCTCTCACCATAACAGGGTGGAATAACTCCTAGTGTGTCCCAAACTGTCTCAGATGTTGAATTAAATGCTGCAATATCTGTCCCTTGCAATTTAATGTATTGATGCAAAATAGTAACAACAGCACTTAATAACTTCTCCCTTATTTTAATAAATGTTCTCCTTGGTTTGAAGCTGAAGCAGCAGCTATGATTGCCCAGGACCAGGAAGAGTTTGAGAAGGCATACAAACTTGGGCAGGTAACTGATTATCTCACTGTAAACAGGGTATTAAATGTCTATAGAATTATTTCCAAGTTATAACTTCTGAACCCTCTTTGCAGGTGGGAAAAGTAGACATTCTAAATGCATCTGAATTAGCAGATACTTCCTGGAAATCCACCAATAGCTGCCTTCTGCTGAGGACATCTGATCTGGATAAAGATGCCAGTTACTTACGTTTGTCTTTGGGGGAGTTCTTTGGTCAGAGATCTGAAGCTCTTGGTTGTCTTGGTGGAGGTGGTGATGTCAAACGGGTACGTACCTTACTGGGAGCCTGGAGACACAGGGCAAGGGCAAGAACTAGAGCAGGTAGTGTTGGTTTTGGTAGAGCTGGAATGATCTGTCCTGGTGTGTTCAGAGGCTGAGCAGCAGAGCTTACCTCCATGCAGAGGTGATGACAGTATACTTACATATATTTCTATAATATATGTATTTGTATTATATACTTATTCATTAAATATAGTTATTTAATACATTTATTTAATATGATTTATTTATTTAATATAATATTCATTAAATATAGTTATTTAATACATTTATTTAATATGATTTATTTATTTAATATAATGTATTAAATACATTTATATAATATAATACATTTATATGATATATTTGTTTATATAGTACATGTATTTATTTTCTTCTGTCTAACTGGTACAAATAAGTTGTTAGTTTATTTTATGTATAAATTAGAAGTCTCTTTGGAATAGGCATTTGCAATGCTAAGATACTCATGTAATAACATATTTCTCAGATATAAGACCCAGACACCAACTAGGGGGACACTGGCTGAAACTGCTTTACAAGCCCACTGAATGTATTTATTTGTGATTAAACTTACTCATGCTGTGTTCTGGGCTATTTTTCTTCTTTTTTTTTTTTCATAGCCATCTTTTGGTTACTACATCACCTCTCCAGAGAAAAGGCAGCCTGTTGCTTTGCTGACTCAATCTGATTTATCAGGAGATGACCCCAGCCAAGAGATTTCACAGTTGTCTGAGGTGTTTCCAGGTAATTACAGAACAGAAGGGTCAGCCCTTGACAGTAGATATAATACTAGTTAAGAATTACTTGTATACAGTGATTAAAGACTATTAAGTGTAATCTAGAATAGAAAGACTCTAGTTTTCATTCACCCAGTATCTCTTTTGCTGTGAGCACCTCCTCCTCCACTCTGCCTTCCCCCAGAAAAACACAGAACCTAAACACTTACAAGAGAACCTTTTAATACCAAGTACTACCCTTAATTGTCTTGAATATTTTAGCATTTCCAGATTCCAGATAACTACCAACCTGTTTTGTAATAATCAAAGTCTATTCAGAGTTTTTCTGTTGAAAAAGTTGTATAAATGTGTTACAAAAAAAACTCCAACAAACAGAATAATGGAAAAATACCCTCGTGTGCTCTGCAGTTCTTTGGATATAAGGGTTGCTATAAATGCTACAGAAAGTAGGTATTTGGGTCTCTTGGTGGCCGAGATATTAATAGTGCCACATGATTTTCAGTAGTACTGGTAATTATAATAATCTTTATCAGCAATGTCAGTCTGTAATTCCTGTTTAAGGAGCAGCAGATGGAGAGGAGGCTGAGTGGTCAGCAACCTGAGGAGGGTGCTACTTGAAATACAAAGTATGTCCAAACCCCAGATACCCACTAAAATGACATAAATAAAGAAAAAAGAAAGCAAACAAACTCAAAAACCCAAACAAAAATGTTTGTTGCAATTCCAGGGATTTTTTTATTTGCTTGGTTCCAAGGATGGGGCTTTGACCACCTCTCTGAGCAACCTGGGCCAGGGACTCAACACCCTCACAGTAAAAAAATTCTTCCTTTTCTCCACTCTAAATCTCCCTCTTTTAGTTTCAAGCCATCACCCCTTGTCCTATAGCAACAGGTCCTGCTAAAAAGTCTGTCCCCATCTTTCTTGTAGGCCCCTTTAAGTCCTGAAAGGCCCCAAGAAGGTCTCCCTGAAGCCTTCTCTTCTCCAGGCTGAACAAGCCCCACTCTCCCAGCAGAGGCTTCCAACCCTCCCAGCATTGCTGGGGCCTCCTCTGGCCCTGCTCCACCAGGCCCATGTCTTTCTCACACTTGTGTTTAGAAAATTTACTTACTGTAAATTAATTCTGTGTCTTCTTCTTTGTTCTTAGGTGACGTAGAAGCACAAACAAAAGAACATGGAAATTCTACCAGCTGTGGAGGTGCAGGACATAGGACAGGTACTGCAGCTGGAGTGCATAAAAGCACTAACCCAGAACCTGCTACCAAGAGTAGAGCAAAGGTATTTCTCTTGTGTTTTTCTATTAAGTGCAGTTATGAGCTTGAACAAAAAAGCTCCAGTTATCCTTGTTTGTTTGAATACAGGTAAATTTGGATTTTATATTGGCTCATCCCTTCTCTGCCTTAATGTGTCATGTTCTTTCTCTGAGCAAGCAGAACACATCCAGACCCATTCAGTTCCAGAAACAGCCCTTCTCCTACTTGGCCACTGAAAGGAATCAGTAGCCACCATGTTTGACTTGCTGCAGCAGGACTGCTTGGATTGTTCTGCCATAACTGCTTTTCTTTCTGATTTAGCCTTATCCCTGTTGTTCTAGATACAAAATGAGTAATTTGGGGTTTTGATAATGTGTATCCAGATTCTCACTTGTACAAATTGAGGGCAGAGTCAATTAATATGGTGAATAAGACTGGACCCAGTCCAGTGCTTGGGATTGCCCTGACCATATGCTGAAATGCAACATAATCAAAACAAAAAAACCCCCACAGAAACCAAACCACTGAATAAAAATGTCTTAATTTGGTGCTTAACTCCTTTTGGTTTGTTGCAGGGAGGAATTCCCAAAGAGAAGTTTGAAGAGGGCTCATCTAATCATTCAGACTCTGTCCTGAGCATCAGCACGATTGCATCTGCTATTGCCAATGCTTCCTCCAGTGCTGAACCTTCCCAGCTGGCTGCCATGGTGATGGCACTCTCCAACAAAAGTAAAAGAACATATTTCCTTTCTGGGATTGGTAACGAGGCAGAGCTCTCTGGTAAGCAGGTATTATCCAGCATTGTGGAAAACAGTGCATTTGATATGGAAAAATACCTCAAAAAAACAGATGAGATGGGACATGAAAGTGAATGTGAGAGTATCATGAAACATGAAGGATCTGTTCAGAATCTGATGCATGATGCCTCTTTACTAAGTAAAGGTAAAAATAAGGATGCTCTTGCAGAAGACTTGGTCAATAAACAGCAAGAAAGAGAGAAGAGATTTCTGGATTATTTTAATGAAAAAAATGATGTTCAGAATTTCTCTAATCTGTCTGGTGTTCCCAACCCTGAAGATGTAACTGCAAATAGTGTTAAATATTCAGAAAAGTTGTCAGATTTAGTAAATAAGAAACATTTACAGTCAGTGAATGCTGATCTAAGGTCAGATACACTCACTACCCAAACCTCAGCTACTGGAAATGAAGCACAGACGTGTGGAATTCCTTCAGCAGAAATGGAAGTGGCACAGAACTCACTTGGTTACCCCACCAACCACCTTACCAGTAGGTGTTGTGTCAGGGAAGGCACAGAAACAGGAGGTCAAGTCACAGATCCTGTTCCTGAACAGTGTCATGGTTTGGCAGAGAGAAGTACAGGAAATACTCTGTCACTCAGCAGCTTAAATCCTGCCTTGCAACCTGGTAAATATGTCACAGTGAGTCCCACAAAAACACAGAAATTGAGTGATGGTGGAAAGCAAAATGCAGAAATAGAGAAGAGCAGCAAAGATGCAAGTGCTGCTTGTGCTGGGAATGCCAAACATGTGACTTTTGAGAAGCTCTCTCCAACTTCCCAGGGTAGTACTGGTAAGTAAACCTATATAGATATAACCAACTGTTGACAAGGCTTTTCTTGATAGTAGCCTTATTCCCTGTGCTTAAATAAATGCTGTTATTAAATTCTGTTTATTTCCCAGATCACAGACCTGGATGTGACTTGCAGCCTCTGGAGGATGAGCAGTATAGCTTCAGACCTTCAACATCACCACTGATTCACTCCTCTCCTAGTGACACTTCTGGAACAGCATGCTCAGGGTAAAGCTCTTGCTGCAGAGTATAAGAATTATAAGAATTATTAATGCTTGTTTAAGGATTTTGGAGGGATCAAGTCTTAGTTTGAGTGGTGGCCTTGATCTCAGTTTATAGAAGACCTATATTAGGTGAAGACTTCATTCTGAGGCTAAGCTTTGTTTGCTTTTATTGTGTTTGAGGAAGCAGTCTTAAGCAATTATTAACTTAATTTCCTCACTGGCCTGATGAGACAGCAACACTGGGTAGGAACATTGCTGTTTCTGCTCAGGATCACAGAATCACAGCATGGTAGGGGTTGGAAGGGACCTCTGAAGATCTAATCCAATGCCCCTGCTAGAGCAGAGTCACCTAAAGTTAGATCACACAGGAACATGTCCAGATGGGTTTTGAACATCTCCAGAGATGGAGATAACCCAGTAATGCAAGAATACTAAATCCTCAGGCTGTTAGCTCATCAGATACATGAAATACTTAAACCTTTGTCTTGATGGAGCTGTAAAATCCCATATTTATTAATTGTTGTTCTAGTGCAATTCATCTATTATAAACAAAGCTGTTTGGTTGGGGGTTATGCCATTAATTATATGATAGCAAAGCTTGGCATTGTATAGACCAATGATGTTGTGGGGCTTTTGTGTAGACATGGTGCTGACTGACATAGTTTAGTGGTGGACTTGACAGGCTTAACAGTTGGACTTGATGATCTTCAAGGTCTTTTCCAACCAATTCTAAGAGAATCTCAGCAGTGAATAGAAAATACTAACACGTGTCACCTGGGATGTTAAATGATTTAATTTGACATCCTTCCACATAGTTAGATACAAGTTATATTGATCCACCTTTTTTCTTTTAATAAGTTGTGTTGTTTCTGTGACCTCAGCATCTGAGTTCAGTTGTGGAATGCTGATGGATTTATAGCCAATGAAAATGAGTTTTATACACATCAAAGCCAGGACTTGTAAAGCTTATTTGAGAGCTGGTTGCTCATTTTTACTAAACAGAGTGGTGAAGTAAATTGACTTTTGGAATAGTGCAGCTAATGTGGAGCATTGATTTTCTTGGGGCCAGCTGTAGAAATATATTCTAATAGTGCCATACTTTGTTTCTCAGGTCTGAAGCTGACTTTACTTGCCACTCACGTTACCAGGAATCTTCTTGCAAGGAGGATGTGCTACCTCAGTCAGTTTACTCCAGCCCTAGCATGAGCAGGTTGACCTATGTCTCTGCATCTGACAGTACCCTGAAGGACACAGCTGTAAAACGAAACCAGGACACATACTGGGTAAGAACATCTTGAACTGTAAATAGATATTAATTCCCTTCCTTTAAAACAATCAAACAAAACACCTTCCTCCTCCCTCCCAAACTACACCACTTAATGCTTCAAAATAATTCTGAATCAGAAAAGGTGAGGGAACTTGTGCATTTAGATAAATGTGGTTTAAGAAGTGAAGGAGTTGGAAGTGATGCAGAAGCAGTTCCTTGCTGCCAGCAGAGCAAGGCCCAGCCAGTCTCCAAGCAACAGCTACTTTGGAAAAGTTCTTCCAGGGTTTTATTGCTGAGTGAATTATTGCCCAGTGTGGTTTCTCTCTTTGGTCAGTTGGGATTAGCTGTCCTGACTGTCCCCTCCTTGCCTCTTGCCCACCCCCAGCCTACTTACTGGAGTGGGAAGTGGAGAAGACCTTGGCCCTCCATGAGCACTGCTCAGAGGTCCAGAGAAGGGCAACAAAGCTGGTGAGGGGTCTGGAGAACATGTCGTATGAGGAGTGGCTGAGGGACTTTGGACTGTTTAAAAAAAGAGAAGTCTGAGGGGACAGCTTCTTGCTCTCTACAAGTACCTGAAATGTTGTAGAGAGGTGGATGTTGGTCTCTTCTCCCAAGGAACAAGTGATAGGATGAGGAAATGGCCTCAAGGTGCACCAGGGGAGGTTTAGATTGGATATGAGGAAAAATTTCTTTACTGAGAGTGGTTAAACATTGGGAGAGGCTGCCCCAGGGCAGTGGTGGTGTCACCATCCTGGAGGCGTTCAAAAAAACATGTAGATGTGGCACTTCAGGACATGGTCTAGTGGCCATGGTAGCATTGGGTTCGTGGTTGGACTTGATGATCTTGGAGATCTTTTCCAACCTTAATGATTCTATGATTCTCTTTGCTTGTCTGCCATTTGTAATACTGCATATTCCACTTGTTTACTAGGGTGAAAACGTTGGTGAACTGAGCACAACGATAATTCGAGCCAGCCCAACTCCTTCACAGGAATGTGCAAATGCAAACCTAGAAGACCACTCATGTCAGAGAAGCAGAAAAGAAGCCCTGCTTAATCCTGACCAGAAATCAGAAGAAAATGCACTTGCAGGTCTTCAGAGAAAACTCGATGATGTACTGGGTCAAGAAGTGGCCAAGGAAGGTTTCCCAAAGAACGACAAGCAGCTTGCATCTATTCCTTCAAGTGTAGCAGCAGATCCTAAAGAGCAAGACCACATTAAATCAACTTTGCCAAACAAGTTCTCCATGTTTCAGCCACTTTCTCTTAATGTTGATGCACAAGAAGCATGGCAGGATCCAACAAGCAAAGCCCAGAGACAGGGGTTGCCACCCTTGAATGTGTTACCCATGTATCCTGGATTAAGCACGTTCATGCCATTCAATCAGAACTCATCTGGTGAACAATATGTTCCTATTTCAAGCTTTAAACCCCATGTCACATCCTCTGAGAGTCAAACAATCTCCTCCTCTGTTCCCACATTGCTTACAGGATGTTCTCTTGCAACGACTCCCTTTGCACAACAGCACCTGGGGAATATCCCATCCACTGGAAGTACAGTTTTGTCTCAGCTCCATGGCTGCAGCTCTGCAGGCTTTGCTCTTCCAGCAGGACTTCCTTGTTCTGCTGTCCCAGCAGGACATGTTGAGAACCCCCTTATGGTAGGAATTCCTTTAGGTCCTGGCTCTTTGGGTGCAGCTTCACTTTGTAACCCACACTCTGCTTCCTGGAACAAGGATGTCTTAAATATAAAATCGTGTACTGGGCAGCCTCTGGGAACTGGTAGAAACGAGTGGGAGATGCCAAAGTCACCTGGTATTGGTAAGTGTGGGGTTTTTTTAGTGTGTTTAAAATACTGCTGTGGACAAGATGATGTTATATAATTATAGACTTACAGAATGGTTTGGATTTGAAGGGACCTTAAAGATCATCTCGTTCCAACCCCCCTGCCATGGGCAGGGACACCTCCCACTAGACCAGGTTGCTCAAAGCCCCATCCAGCCTGGTCTGAACACATCCAGTGTAACCACAATTATCCTTTATGCAACTTACAGTCTCCTTAATAGTCTTAAAATAAATTTTTCATGATCTAGAAGAATTTCAGCATTCTTCTTCAACATTTCAGTGGCTTTGTGCTTGTTTAAAGGCTCTAGAACAGTCTTTCAGGGGAGGAAGAGAAATCCCAGCTGCAGGTCACACTCTGGAAATTCAATTGGATTTGATCTGCAAAGTAGATGACGTTTGTCTCCAGCCTGACTTGGTGTTAGTCAGTTAAGCCAAAAAATCCAAGGAGAGCTGAGAACTTGGGGTATTTTCTGGTTATGAAGAAGAAAGACAAGCTGCCAAGTGTCCTCTGCACTTTCTGCTGTTCCTCTGTGTCTTGCCTTAGCTCTAAACCTAAGCAGTGCAAGTTAGTGCTTCATTTTAAAGACTTGTTTTAACCTATCATCTCTTTAGTGTGTTTTTTCTTTTCCTTAATTCTTTCAAACAAAATGTCAAGCTACTGGGGTCAAAGGTTTGAATTTGTGACATTTTATAGGTTTTCTGTTCATTGATTGTTCTAAATAATCAATCTTGTCAGTGCATCTTAATATAGTAACACTTAAACAATCATATTCTTTGCCTGTTTTTAATATACATAATTTCTAGGGTTTTGTAGATGTCTGAACTCTGCATATCTATCTAGTCTAAACTTGAGTTTTGGCAAACTTGACTTTTTGAACTTAATTTCCAGTGATACCAGCCTTAGTTTATATTTTCACCTTCATACTTGTGCTACCTTTTCTTTTTTGGAGAGGAATAAATGTGTGGCCTGAAAATAAAGCTTGTTGCTCAAGTAACTAAAACTACTTCTGATGATTATGTCTATCTCTGAGAAGTCAAATCAAATTTGACTTTTGACTTAATTTAATTTGGACATGACTACCCAAAAAAGGACCCAAAAACCATAGAAGTGAAAGATTTCCTTGCTCAAATGAGTTTATAAACATGATGCAGTGGCAGCCTGGGTGCTGGCTTACTTCTGGGTACTTGGAGCTAACAGGAGTGTGTTTTCTTCCACAGGCCATGTGAAAGTCCCAGAAGAACTGAAGTTCCCCAATGCCTGTTGTGTGGGGATTGCATCACAGACAGTCCTCAGCATTTTCAATCCCACTGAGAGGTGGCTGCAGGTCAGCATTGGAGTGCTCAGTGTGTCAGTTAATGGGGAAAAGGTAAGAGATTGATTTGATTTTTACTTTTTTAAATGAAGCTATAGGAGTAATGCTGTGATCTCACCAGATATCAGTAGTAAAATTGGAGCTCTCTGTACAGATTTGTAATTTTTTCCTATTTATAGTTAATCCACACAAAAGCAGCACTACCCTTTTCCAGCCAGGCCTCCTGACTTATTCCAACAAGTGAGTGTGGGGATAAATGCCATGTGGTGGGATTGACTTGTAGGATTGTTGCGTGCTTAAAATGTGCTGGGTTTGAGTTTGTTGTTGTTCATTCCCACCTTGGTATGTAAGGAAAATCAGCCTTAGGAAAGGAAACATCCATGCTGAGAACTGTTATCACTAAAATACTTTGTGCACTTGGCTCCCATTTTTCTTGGAATCAGGAGATCTTGAGTGACAGAGAATGAGGAATATTTGGAGCAGGCTTCAAGCTCAGTATGTTCTGTGGGTTATAAGCTTGTAGGTCATAGATTGGATATGTTACACTTGAATTTTGTTAAATTCTATCTACTTCTGTCATCGTAGCAATAGTTCCAGAGGTAAAAGAGCTCAAGAACATCAGAATGAGTTAGATTAAAGGTCACAGAATAGTAGGGGTTGGAAGGGACCTCTAGAGATCCTTAAAGGCCCATCAATATAATTTAATTTCCTTTACTAATGAATACTCTTAGTAGAGAAGAATATTAACAGAACAACCATCATATACTCTGAACCTCTGCCAGTTTGATGCTTGGAGACTTCTGAGCTAAATGTTACTTCTGTTCTTATTAGTTTTTAGTGGACTGCTTTTTATGTAGTTAATATTTTGGAATTCTGGGGTGTTGTCCACAGGTCAGTTGTGGATTCTAGGCACTACTGCTTTTTTCCCCTTTTTTTGGTCTGGTTCTTGCTGTTTTTCTTTGGTCTTTATTGCTGATAAAAACTGGACAAAGATTATTACATAATCATTATTTATTATATATTTTATACTTTATATTTTATATTATTAAACTATATATTATTATATAGTCATTTATTAATATTATAATATATTGCTGCTTGTAAGTCTTATAAATCCTTATCATATCCCTCCTCAGGTGTATTTTTCCAGCAGGTGTAGCACATGTTTTCTAGAAGTATGCCTTCTAGTTTTGCTCATTTTCTCTGAATGTTTCCTCTTCCAAATGCACCAAACCACAGTTCTGTTTCTGTACATACATGTGTATATGAGAATTAAGATTTTTTTTACATGTTTTTCCAGTCACTCACTATCATGGGACTCTTATGCAGCTCCTCAATCCTGAAGTACCAGTTGTACCAGGAGGTGATTTTTTTTCATGGAATTACTTTACAGTTGACAGCCCCATTTACTGTTGTTTCCATGAATAAATACATACATTTGTTTACTGCACAATAGGATTAAAAGCCATTTTTTCAGTCAACTCTTGAGACACTGTGACTTGGAGTCTCTCCTGCTTGAAGATCATCTATGAATGTGTTCACCACAGAAACTTCAAGCCATCTGCACTAGAATTTACTGACTTTCTGCCTTTTTTTACTCCTCCTCCATACCTCTTCCTCCTGCCTTTGATGGCAGAAAGCACCAGGTAGAATTGACTTTATTTATTTTGCTGCTATTTTTTCTCAAAAATCAGGGTTTTACTTATGTATTAATTTTCAATTATAATAAATATTATAATCTCAGTGTTAATCTTTCCCTAGATGCTAGAAAGACACCCCAACAACTTTCAGGCTGCCTTATCTAACTCTTTAACAGAAAATGAACTGGAATGAAGTGGGACAAGAATGTGAAGATGCAATAATTAATGTAGAGCAAAGTGTCTGTGCTGAGCAGCAGTGCCAGATAAATGTGGAAGAAGAGCAAGAGACCTGTTAAAAATGACAGAAACTTTGTTTTTCAGATGGATCCAGTAAAATATCAGTGTCTGGTTTTCAAGAACAGAGCCATTGTAGGACCCTGTTGTACCAGTGATGTGAAAATACTGTTCCTGCCCTGTCACCCAGGGATCTTCCAGTGTATCCTCAATGTTTCATCCTGGCCAGTTTCTGCAGAGGCTGAGACAATTGTTCAGGCAGAAGCTTTGGCCAGCAGGGTAGTTCTGACAGCAGTTGCTGAAAATCCTCAGTTAGAAGTAAGTAGCTGCTTATTGTGGGGTTTTTTGTTGTTGGAATTTAAAGTATAGTTGAATGACAATGGAAAAAAACCAGGAATGTAAAGTTGTTCCTGGAAGGAACCTGGAATTTCTGATTGGAGTGGGGAGGGAATATAGGAGAATGTTTGAGAAGCTTCTAACTCTCTAGGGAGTTTTAGTCCTAGCTGGAAATGAAGGATTCTGTCTGAAATGAGTAAATTAAAATGTATTGCTTTTTAATTATTAGGAGAAAGGCTGAGATCTTAAACATCTAAAGCTTTCTGAGTGTCTGCAATGTTGGATACCATCAGGCAATAACAAAAAGCATTTCTTTCCAGTTGTAAGGATTTCTTTATTCTTTACATCAAGTTGGCTTTGTCTTGGTTTCTTATTTATGAATGTAAGGAATATTTTCTTACTATAGACCAATTAAAAATTAAAAGTGGATGTATAAAATGCTTTCTCTTGTGTCTTCCCATGAAGAAAACAAAGTAGGAGACAGTGTGACATCAAGAATTAAATCTGGATTTATGTAGTCCCAAATGTAAGAGCATGGACAGGCAGAAATGGGCTTGATGGTACTTTTGGAGGTGCCTGAACAAATGATGTGATCATCTGTGACATTGCTGATAAAAGTACAATTTTCAGTCATCAAACACAGCTAATAACTTTTTGCCTTTTTAAGGTGTTCTATTAACTTGCTCTGGGCTAAGTATATATTTTCAAGTAATGATACTCTAGTTGAATACACATGATATAATTTTTAATGCTGCTTCTCTAAACTTTAATTTAATTTTTGATGCATCTTTTATATGTGGTTTGGCAAAATTCATCATTCTCCATGTTCTTCATGATATAGTTCATTCAAACTTGCTTCATATTTAAATTAAAATTAAACTCTATACTCCACATCTGCATGTCTTGTTACATTCAGAGATTGGAAAAAATCCCAAATACAAGCTGTATCTTGCTGCAAATCATGACTGGTTTTATGCTGGCTTTATGCTAACAAAAATTAACTAATCTTTAGTTATTTTCTTAACTGTTAACTTGCTAAAACAACATTTTAACTACCTAAAGCTGACATTTCTTACTTGCAGGTGATAATTGTAGTTTAAATTTTATTTTTATTTTAAATTAGCCCAAAATAATTTGATTGTGTACTGGGTTTTGGGGGATAAATTGAGGCAAAGTATGTGGGAGATATTGGATGTAATCCCTTTTGATACCAAAGGGAACATGTTTCTTAGGCTCCTGCTACCCCTGCTTGGAGGTGTAGCATTAAGAAGAACAGGTGAATAACATCCTTACTTTGCTGTTGCTTTTGTATGGCAGTTTTGGAGGTTTTCCTTCTTTTTAAGTTCTGCTTTGCCTTAATCCCAGGTGGAAACAGGAAAAAGAGACATTCTGGATTTTGGTGACTTGACTTCTGGCAGTTGGAAGGCTCTTCCCCTCAAACTCATCAACAAAACCCATGCTTTTGTGCCAATTAGGCTTATTATTAATGCAGTAAGTACAGTCACCTTCCTGTGAGTAAAAATTAACTCCTTGTAATACTGAATTTTAACACTAAACCACTTTGTTGTGCATCATGAAGAAATATACCCTGGGTGCTAGATGTAGGATTGCCAAGAAATCTTTGGTTAGTCAGGAAATAAGCTGCTTGTGGGGTGGTAAATGGAATTTGTTGCAGAGAGAATCATGGAACAAATAAAAGTAAAACTTGTAGGTTGCGATAAAGGCGGTTTAATAGGACAGGAAAGGAAGGGAAAATAATAATAATCCTTGCCCAGGATTGTGTCCAGGTGGGTTTGGAATCTCTGCAGAGAAGGCGACTCCACAACCTCTCTGGGCAGCCTGGGCCAGGCTCCAGCACCCTCACACCAAACAAGTTTCTCCTCCTGCTCACATGGAACCTCCTGGGTTCCAGCTTGTGCCCATTGCCCCTTGTCCTGTCATTGAGCCTGCCTCCCATTTCTCAGCTCTGCTAATATTATTGGTAGTGACTGTAAGAGATCTGATCCCTCCAACCCTTCATTTCTCTGGCAGAATGCAGTAGCCTGGCGTTGCTTCACGTTTTCCAAGGAGCCAGTTAATCCCTCTAAGGAACAGTCACTCCAAATGGACACAGCTGCTCAGATATCTGCTCCATCAGTTGTGAACCATGTGATACATGCAAGCTATGATGGGCAAGTGAGTAATCTGTAGTTGGCTCATTCTTCCTCTTCCTTACTCTCTGAATATCTGAGTTTTAGGAAGTTTACCTATTAGAGCAGTATAGTTTTGCTGCTATTTTTTTTTAATCCTTTTTTCCTCTTTCTTCCGTGAGTCAACCAATTTCTTTTTCAGGATCCTGAAGCTTTAACTGTTTGGGTTCTGTTCCATGCACCTAAGAAACAAATCTCTGGTTCAGGTACAGTAATTGAATTTTCTTTTCAAGTGACACAAATTAGACTTTTCATGTATGCATGTGGCAGGAGCAGGCTGCAACCTTGAAATGAAATGTTCCATCTTTGGTTTGTGTGTCCTGATATTTCAGGCATCACATTCAGTTTTAGTAATTGAAGGAGGCAGAGTACTTCTGTGTCTTAATCTTTTAGATGTTTACAGGAATTATTTATGGTTCAGTATCAATCTGTACAAAGTAGTGCAAGATGTGTGGAATCTGCTTTACTCCTTTTGCTGAGGGAAAGAATTTGTCACTTAGGAAAACATTATATTGGTTGCAGAAGAGATGAGAGATCTGAAGAAACCCCTGAGTTTTTCTGGCCACCTAAATAGTCAATAGTACCTATAGCAACCAGTTTGGCTGGTGTGTTAAGATAGTGGGATTTTTTTGTTTGCTTTAGGAGCAATTTCAGCCACATTTTACAGAAAGGTGCAACTTTAAAATAAGATCTTTATTTAAAAGAAAAAAAAAGTGTTGCCAGGGTAATGGGAGTGCTTCTGTTAATATCACCACAGTACTATGCTAAGACTGGACAGTAGCTGAAGTGAGACACACCCATAGGAATGGCCTTTGTTGCAAGCAGACTTGCTTTTGATGCTCATGGGATTGTTCCTAGATGCCTTGGGTCCAGCAGATGTGTTCGTGGCCAGAGTTGATGTGGAGGTGGATAGTCCAGGACCTAGCAGTGTGATTAGAAGTATTCCTCTCCGAGCAAGAGCTGGAACAGCCAGGATACATGCTCCCAAGGACTTACAGGTTTGCATCTGTTTACAAAGTGGACTTCAATAATCAGTGTTTTGGGTTGGAAGGGACCTTTAAAGGTCATCTAGTCCAACCTGCTGCAGTGAGTAGGGACATCTGCAACTAGAGCAGGTTATTTATGATAATTTGTCTCTCCTAACCTACTGTTTTCATAATGTTTGGGTTTATTATATATATACACACATTTTTCTTTACTTTTCCCAGACAATATATCTGTCTACCAGTGTGGGTTCAACAGCCAAACAGCAGCTGCCATTGAAAAATGCTGGAAACATTGGTGTCTGTTTGAAAATGAAGGTAAGTTGGCCTCTTCCTCTTGAAATCATGATTTTTGTGCCATTAACCATAGAATGATTTGGGTTAGAAGGGACCTTTGAGGATCATCTAGTCCAACCCCCCTGCACTGAGCAGGGACATCATCAACTGGAGCTGCTCAGAGTCCCATCAAGCCTGATGATCATGATTGTCTCCAGGGATGGGGCCTCCACACCTCTCTGGGAAAAAAAAAGCCCACTTAGAGCAAGGAGAAATATTAGCACTGAGGAAACATCTTTATTTTCTCACAAAGCTGCCTTAGCTTTCAGTGGAGATCTTATCAACCCAGGCTTGAAGTGAGTTCTTTTCAGATATGTGATCTCTTTACTTGACTGAAATTTTCTTAAGAATCCATGGAAAGTATGATCCAGATTGAAAGGTAACTGGACACGTTTGAAATGAGCATTTCAAAATCAACACAAGGAGCAATCTGTCCTTTTTTACATTAAAAAAAAAAGAAAGAGGATTGTGAGCCCATCATTTCTTGGAGCAGAGGCTGTGGAAATAGGATGCATGGCTAGTATGACAAAATAAACATTAATGTGATGATACTGGATACTAATTGATACCAGTAATGGTTGGTGGCACCATTGAGACTAGTGATGTTACTTCACTAGTGATGTCCCATTGCCATGTTGTACTTATTGTTCAGTTCTTTAAATATCTGTGGCCCCTTCTGTGTTGTACACACAGTTGAAGTCTTAAGATGCTTCTGTTAGAAGAGTGTCTGCTCTAGGGTGTCCAACTTCAGAAGGGCTTAACTAGTGCAGGGTTATGGGAAGGTTCTGAAGGTGCCAGATATGCTTGAGTTGTCTGACCTGCACACCAAGTTGTGTTACATGCTGTAGAAATGTTTATCCCTTAAAATAAGAAACTGATCTTCCCTCTCCCCCTTGCTGACTTTCAGACAGCAGATCAGGATTCCTTTGCTGTTGAACCTCAGGATCTTTTCCTTCTGGCTGGAGAAGAACGAGAAGTGACTGTCCTGTTCTTCCCTAAAAAAGTCATCACTACAGAAAGGTAACAGAACTGGTTTTGTGCTGCCTTTGTAAGAAGTCCTTCCCCAGCTTTCAGATACTGGAAGGCCTCCATAAAGTCTCCCTGGAGCCTTCTCTTCTCCAGGCTAAACAAGCCCAATTCTCCCAGCCTGGCCTCCCAGCAGAGGCTTCCAGCCCTCCCAGCATTGCTGGAGCCCCCACTGGACCCTCTCCACCAGTTCCATGTCTTTCATTTGCTGGGTGCTCCAGAGCTGGACACAGTACTCCAGGTGGGGTCTCACCAGAGCAGAGCAGAGGGGCAGAATCCCCTCCCTTGACCTGCTGGCCACACTTCTTTTGATGCAGCCCAGGATATGGTTGGGGCTTTTTGGGCTGCACTTGCACATTGCTGGCTCATGTTGAGCTTTTCATCAACCAGTATGTCCAGATGAGATGCTTCACAGCATTACCTGAGGTACATGTGACCTGCATAGGTATAGCTCAAAGAATTTAGATTTTACTGTGCCTAAAGCTGACCTTTGTCATAAAATTAAAGTATTTGTATTTTCCCCTGAAGAAGGTAGCTTAAAAAGGCTTATCTATAATTTTATGTTTTATTGTTACCAGCTAATCTTGTTCTGTGGTGGGATTTGAATTCATTTATTTCTTTTTAAAGCTCTTTGAAAATCCTTGTGCTGCCCTCGGGGCCTCAGTATGAAGTGGTGATAAAAGGTGAGGTGGCATCTGAGGAAAATAGACCCATGCCTGCAGCTGCTGGTGGCTGCTCAGACATCCCACCCATCCTCTCCAACAAGCAGTTCATTGCCTGGGGAGGAGTAACACTTGGAACTTCAGTGTAAGTAGAAGTTGGGCAGCAGTTCATATGGAATATCATGTTAAATGTCTTTATATTGCACTTATTCAAAGTAAAACTTTCTATTCACATTCATAATCCACAGGTGATACATTGACCTGGTTTATGACTCAAGTGAGAGAAGCAGTATATTAACATATATTATATAATATTAGTATTACTATATTAGTATATTTTTGTTGTTGAAGAAATGTTTGGAAGCAGACTGGTCTTGTTTGAGCTTTTTCTGTTCTTCAGGACTCTGTAGTTGCCATTAGAATAATATCTGATTCTGTAGATTAGTGTTATCTAAGAAGAAATGTGGAAAATATTTATCAAGTAAGTTGATGGAAGAATTCTGTGGGTTCTTTTAACATCTGTTTCTTGCTAGAAACAAGCCTAAAACATTCCATGATTCTCTCAAAATTAACTGTCTCATTCCCATTGTTTCCATGAATAAATATATGCAGTTAATTTACATTTGCTTTAAAATATAACTAACCTTCCTATTTTCCAGCCAACAGAAATTAACACTAAGAAATGATTCTCTCTCTGTGACCCAGCATTTAAGACTGTTGATAAGAGGCCAGGACCAAGACTGCTTTCAGGTAACTGCCATGAAAGTTTCTCCTTAGTGTGTATGACAATTACCAGAATATGATTATAATAAAAATATCTCTGCCCTGAAGTGTTGTCCCTTAGGAAGAGCTGAATTGATGAGAGTGCTGCAGCAAACTGGGGCTGTTCACAG
The DNA here is from genome assembly GCA_013401335.1 of Brachypteracias leptosomus. NCBI lineage: Eukaryota > Metazoa > Chordata > Aves > Coraciiformes > Brachypteraciidae > Brachypteracias > Brachypteracias leptosomus. The sequence goes on from VYZX01029694.1 coordinate 417,551, forward strand.
CTCTTCTAGCTGCTGTAGCACAAGGTGGAGTGATGCATCAGGGCCCCTCCTGCAGGAGAAGATGACCACCTTGCTCCAAGGGGCTTTGTGTGTGTGAGGGAGGACAGAAAAACTGGAATTAGCCTTTGGGAATTACCATAACTAGAGTGTCCACATACATTAATATCCCCTTTTTTCTTCAGATACTCAGATTTGATCTTGAACTGAGAAACAATTAATGTGGTGCTGCTTCAGTTCAGCCTTACCCTGTTGTGGATCGAAGGCAAAATTCTCATGGTCTAAACTGGGAGGCTCATTGTTGAAATAGCTGCATCTTGGTCTTTTTACTTACATATTGAGCACTGCAAATTTAAATATGCACTGCTGTCAACTGTGTTAATCCAGATTTTGAAGAAGGTAATTTGGGGTTACTAGTGAAGTCAGTCATAGAAGACAGAGTAAAACAAGTGGACTTTGCAGTTTCCTCTGATAGCAGCTGACCTTGCCAAGAGCCTCTTCTAAAATCACTGGGGGGTATTTACACCACAAAGTAGCTACTCCAAGAGGTTTATCACCAAAGTCCAACTCTCCCCACAACTACTCCCACAGAGAAGTAAAAAGCACAACCTTGAATCCAATGTGGCATTAGGAATCAAAAGCATTTTAATAAGGACATCTTAGTGCTGTGTGGTTTTCTCTTGTAGTCACTCACTTCTGATGTCTTCTTTTTTATAGCTGAAGAGTATCTTTGGGTCAGAAGAACGTTTAGCTAGTAGCTGGGAGCTCAAAATCCGTCCCAAAGAAGACACCAACATCTACTTGATGTTTACACCTACTCGGATAACTTGCTTCTTTGCAAAGCTGGAGATCAAACAGCTGGGGATTCGGTCACAGCCAGGGATTAAATTTACTGTAAGAGTGCAAACCTAACTTTTATTATTCATTTAAAACATTTTTTATAATAATTTAAAAGCTAGTACTGATCAGCTGGTCCTATCAAACAGTTGGAACTTTTCAAGATACACACTATGCATATCTGTATACTTGTTAAAGATTGTGTGAGCACTAAATTATAGAATGTTTTAGGCTGGAAGGGACCTCTAGAGATCATCTTGTCCAACCTCCCTACACAAGGGCATCTCTACCTAGGTCAAATTGTAGTTTAAATATTAGTTTCAATTTTGCACATGTGCTTTTTCCCCTTGTGAAGGAAGAAGAAAGGTTTGTATGTAACACGTTAAAAGTAGCCCAAGATTATAACTCTAGAACTGTCAAAAAATCTAAACTTGTCTGGTTTTATAGGTAGGGCTTAATTTAATTTTCTCTACAACTTGAAACAGGTTGAATAAACTTAGGTTTTGGTTTTTTCTTGCAAAGTCTTTTCAGTTCACATTTTAAGGGTTTTCATTTGTTTTTCTGTAACTCTTTATGCAGTTTATCATAGTTGTACAGAAGTTTTAGTAAAAAGCCTTCTTTCATTAGAAGTATGTCAAGAGTTAGGGCTGGGATGGCCACTAGACAAGTGACAGATGCTCTCTATGAACCCCTCTCCTTCCCAAAGGGAAGAGAAAGGGAATAAGGGAGAGAGACTATGGATTGGAAAATAAAACTAAAAACAGCCCTAATGAAAATAATAAAATGAAATATAGACAAATATGTACAAACCCAATATTGAACCCACCCCCTGATGGCAGTTATGTCACTGTCACCACTGATGCTGTGGAGCAGGCACTGGGGAAGTCCCAGACTGGACTCAGCAGCAGATGGGAACCAGATTCAGAAGCTGGATTCAGGAACATGTGGAGAGGGATTGAAGGCAGAATGAAGAGTCCTTCTCAGACACCAGCCACAGAAGAAGAGGCCTGACCCTCATGATCCCTCAGCTTTATACTGAATATGACATGTGTAGAATGGAATCCCTCACTGCTCAGTGCAGGGTCCCCTGTCCTGGCCGCTCCTCCCCACAGGTGCCACCTCTTGCTTTGCAGCCCCCAACGTGGCACAAGATTGAGCAGTGACCTTGGTCTGCACAGGAGCAAGTCCCAGCCAGGGCCTTTCTGCACCCCCCAACCCTTGGCAGTGCCTCTAACCATGGAGCCAGAGACTGGCTGAGAACATCTGCCTGAACTTCAGACAGCGCCAGGACTTGGGGGAGACTGAGCTGGGAAGTGAAACCACTGAATAGTGGTTATAGTGGGTATACTACTAATTTTTGGTAATTTTTTGTTTGTTTGTTTCTTCCTCCAGATACCATTATCTGGATATGGAGGAACAAGCAATCTAACTCTAGAAAATGTTAAAAAGCTGTCAGAGAGCTACATGGTGACCGTGGATGGGTTAGTGCCTGGGAGGTCAAGGAAAACCTCCTTCTGCATCAGGAATATTGGTTCCCGGGCTGCCTACATCAAAGCTCTCTGCTTTGCAAACCTCCAGACAAAAGCACTTATGGATCCTGAGGTCATGACAGTGTCTCCAGAGAAGTTTGTGCTAAGAGAAGGAACACATGAAGTAAGTAAATACCTGATTCCAAATGAGTTTTATTAATTTAAATTAAATGTGATCAATGAGAATGTGTCTAATTATTTGTTAAAGTCTCTTGAGTTAAATCCTGTTTTGCTTGTATTGAGTAATTTATTGACTTGTTCTAAATATTAATACTAAAAATAAGATTATTTTATTTTCTGAGTATGTTGTCTGTTTCTTTTATAAGGTGATTACTTTGACATGGAATCCAATGGAAAAAGAAGAGAACTTCCCTAAGACAAACACGTTGGTATCAACAGTATGTTTTTATTGGGGAGATGAAGTTGCTAGGCAGCAGTATCGTAGGTAAGATGCACTTTGTTACTCTAACAAACAGATGTTTAATAAAATTTAGAACTAGAGGTGTATGCCACCATTGGTATCATTTTAATATGCTTCCAAAAATAGCCAAAACAACCCAAAAGACATTGATGATATGGAGAGGTCTAGGAAGCTTTGCATCTGGTAGGTTGGTTGGTGGGGGATTTGGTTTCTTTGTGGTTTTGTTTATATACTGTGTAGCTACAATCCTAGGTAAGGGTCTTATTTTCTTTTGCATTCTTAAATTTGAGTGTGTTGGGTTTGGGGGAAAATATTTGCTTGCTTTTTGTACTGGAAGAGAGTGTTTTGTTATCTCTCCAATACCTATGTAGCTTTAATTTTTCAAGAAAAGACTCATAAAAGGAGTAGTACTGAAATTTAGTAGTACCAGGTTTTCAACAAGATCCCCATCTTGGTTTGCTGAATTTAATAGGCTTATTTTAGATGTTTTAGAAGATGCTTGTCAATGATTTTTTTGTATAAACTTCCATCTGAGGCAGTGCTCACTATCATTGAATCCTCCTCAATGGGCAAGAATATTTAGGGCAGAGCTTTGATCTACTGATCAACAGAAAACCCAATACTATGACTATGAGTACTATGATTTGGCCTTTAGGGGCAGGAATGTGAGATGAGTGACCTGCCCAGTCTGCCAACTTGGGGCTCAGGTTCTTCACTCCAAAAATATACACAGTTCCCAGCCTGGTAAGTAGCTCAGACCTGAGTTAGTAGTGCTGAGGTGTTCTTTCCACCTCCACACTCAGACCCTGAGTCTTTCCTAGTGACCTGGAGCTTCCCATTTTTCCCAGGACTATTTATACCCAGATGCCTCCCAGTTTTTTTCTGCCCTCTTGGCAGTCATGCTCCTTGGCTGCGTGTTCCTGCTGCTGCTCTGCCATTCACTAGTCAATTTTTCCCCTCAAAAGGCTTTCACTCGTGACCAGAAGAACATTCTCCTGCTTCCTGTGGTGATTGAAACATCACTCAGATGCCTCATGTACTTATCAGAAATCTATGTAGGTGTGACTGACAGCAGAGAACAACTATCTTGGAAAGACAAGTGCATGGTAGCAATTATTTCATAGAATCATTTAGGTTGGAAAAGACCTTTAAGATCAAGTCTAACCATAATTTCAGTGGTTCCTTTTGCTGTGCAGCAATAGAGTAGATAGTTATTAAACCATTTTAAGATAATTAAAATATTTCAGTTTGAAACAAACACTCACAGATTTGAGCTTGGTGTATTTGAGAAATTATAGTTAAAATCCTGCTGGATTCTTAACAGTTTTATCAATCTTTTCAAATTGTTTCCATTTTTTTTGTAGTTGAATGACTCTTGTTTCTTTATCTCCCTAACAGATCTATGAAGTATAAACCTCAGGTAGAAAAACACATAATCCCAGAAAACAGCTTATTGAGAAACATTGTGTTTGAGGAAGAATTTCAAGGGGAGCAGCTTGTGACAGAAGGTAAACCAGTGTCCTGCTAAAAGAAAAATCTACTACTTGGGTTTGGGTGGAAAAATGTGCTTTTAGGCTTGAATCCTAGTTATTTTTCCACTGGTTTTGGGGGTTTTTTTGATAAATGTAGATAAATGTATTTTCTCTCCCCTGCCCAGCTGAGGAGGGGAGTGACAGAGCAGCTTTGGGGGGCACACACCACAAAGGAACTTGCTTTCTTTCCTTCAGTGCTTGTCTACTTACTGTACTTCTCTCCTGGCAAAATGAAACCCCACTCTGAATGTTATCACATTAAAAATACTCCATTTATCTGGAGAGTATTTGCCTAATTTACTCATGATTGAGAGGCAGGCAGCTTTGCTGACATTAAATATATTTCCCTTCCCAAATTAAATAACTGAATTTTTTTTTTTTTTGTAGTTCTTGTGTACTTTGCCTTGAATACTAAACATTTTGAGGAAGTATTTTATTATTTTTAAATTATGCTTTTACATCCCTGACCTCTTGGATATTTACAGATATAATAAATGAAGTGTTAGATTGAATAGACTGAGTAGTTGAAATATAACTTCTCTCCTGTTGAATCTTTCTGTGAAGCCTTGGGAAGGTATTAGTCATATTTGTGAGTGTTAAAATAAAACTTAACTTTATTTGGCATGGAACCAGGTGAGTATATACCAGCTGTAGAAAGGTGAAAAATACCCATCTTATAATTAAATTTAAAATTATGGTTAATTTAAGTTAAAATTGGATTTATATGTTACATCTCATGTTAATGTTGATTTATGCCTGATAACTGAAGTTGTAGTAAGTACAATTTTGAATGATCTAGGATATCTTAGCCAACAGATTATTAATTATATCTCTATCCTAAATCTGTTTAATTCCTGAGCATTACAGATTTGTTCTGATGAGAATTGCTCTGTTATTCTCACTTCTAGTGTGTGATATCCCCCGGGGGACAAATGATATCCACCTTTTCTACACAGACATGAGGAAGATCATCCTGTCTGTGGTGGGATATCCTGCTTTTGATCAGCAGGGGCCTCAGCAGCCTCCTGGACATCATTTGGAGCAGGACAGGTAATGGAACCCTGAGGCTGACTGTCAGATAACACCGAACTGAAGCACTTCTCCTTTCATTGGAGATTTTCATGTCAGTGATGAAAATTGACTTGCTTTAAGCTGCTTCTGTAATGAGAATGGCTCCAATGAATATCTAGATGGCTCTTCTCAATATTTTTCTCTATATAGTCTGTTTAAACTGTTAACTTTCAAACTATTCCCTCAACTGACACCATTAACTTGATCTGCAGACTCCTAGTCTTCATCTGAAGAGACTGGGGTTTCCATAGGTGCTTCCAAAGTGCATTTATTGTGGTGTTCCTAAAAGGACTATGTCCACTCCATTCCTTCTGATGGATTTTTTGGTATCTGGGGTGGAAACAGAGATATCTTAAGAAGGCATAGTGTCCTGATTCCTCTGGAGGACTGGCAGAGACCTGTCATTTTTATTTAGACAAGTTGCTGTCATATTTAGAGCCCTGAAAAGGGAAAGAAAAACCTGACCAGACAACATCCTGAATAACCTGCTGTAGCTGACCCTACTTTTGGCAGGGGTGTTGGACTAGGTGATCTCCAGATGTCCCTCCCAACCTCCAGCATTCTGTGAAACACAACTTGCATTACTCTATTTCTCTCTGCAGTACTTAATCTGAATAAAATATGTATAGAGAAAGCATTTTACTTATAACTTGAAGATAATTGTTGATTTTAAACATTCTAAACAGTACTTTCCAGTTCTAACCCTTCTGTGAAAAAGCTGTGTCATGTTACAGCTGCTGAATTTTTTTCTTAATAATGGAGAATTAAGTTAAATTAAAGGCCTGTGTAAAGAATTTCAGTATTAAATATTGAGAAGTACTAAGAACAGGCTATTAACTACTCGTGAATTAGTTTTTATTACTACTTTTGTCATGCTATCTTCTTTTCAGATTTGAGAACTCTGTCAGACATATCAATGCATCATTGGATGTCCTTCCTGTTAAAGGACCTCAGGGTCCTTCATTGCCTGTAAAAACTGATGATCTGGTTCAGGATAAATCAGATGCTCAACAGACTTGGGCTGTTACACCTGAGCACTTGACTCTGGCATCTCCTTCTATTAGTAAGTATTTATTGAACCACTCTGCTATTGAAATAACTCTACTGCACACCATATTTGGATTATTTTGTTTTTAAATGTGGCTTGCCCAATAATCTGGCTGCAGTAGCTTTATATCTATGCAGTAAACCTGGTTTAAACAGAGTTTTGGTTAAATTTTCAGAGGTGCTGTGCTCTGTGTGTACATATAGTATGCACTGTGTACCTACAAAGATTGTAAAGCATAGCAAAGGGAAAATAGGGCAGAAAATGCTTTATTTGAATTGGTGCATCTCTGAATCTTGGACATTTTTGTGCATATTAGCTTTTTATAGATTTTTCTGTATTACAGGTGGAACAGCAGATACTGGACATGTACAAATTGTCAACAATTCTAAGAGGATGTTGGCATTTGAGCTTTCCTGGCCAGCTCATTGCCTTACCATAACCCCCCAGCACGGAGTCATTGAACCAGAGTAAGTTTCTTGTCATATATTCCTTTATCTGTGAAAGTGTGGTGAGGTTTTGGAGGAATTTATTTTTATTTGGCTTAGTAACATGGTTAATTTAGGAATTGTAGATTTTAGGAATTTAGTTTAGGCTGTACCTTGAAACTTAACCCCTTTACTTAGTTCTAGGGTATAGGGGGTTTTTGTCAGCTAATTAGCTTTTATATTTTTTAATATTTATATATATTGCAAATCTAGCTTTTATATTTTAAGACCTTAAATATTTCTAGTTCTGTATAGAGGGAATGTTCTTCTGTCACCTACAAAATTACCTGGAAGCCTGGAATTTTCTGTGCCTTGAAATACTATAATTATTCATTGGCTCCTTCTCATCTACTTGCTATCTTAAATGTGCATCTTTTTTGGGGGAGGTAGTGAGATCTGTTGTAGATACTCAGTTTAATATGAGGATCACGCTAATTGTTTTTTCATTTATTAGGAGCAGTACACTAATTCTGGTGAGTCCTAATCCATCCCTTGCCACAAAACCTTCCTTAATTCCCTGGAGTGGCCTAATCTACATCCATTGTGATAATGAACAAAAGGTATGTGGCTTACCTGAGAGCTGGGATTAAACTGTTTATTTTACTTTTCTGAATAAAGTCTAGTGATGTAGGTGTGAGACCTGGGTAGTAATGTAGGTATGGGTAGTAATATAGGTATGAGACAGCCAACTGGAGGTATGAGACTGTCAATTTGCATTATTCTTTGCAATTTGTGAAGTTCTCTTTTTAGAAAAAAAAAATCAATGTAGTTAAGATTCTATTTTGCATGTTCTTTAGTTCATTCATCTCTGAAGAAATATGATGTGAATACTTAGACTGAGTTCCCAGCAAAACTGCATCTCTCTACCCACCACTGCCTTATGCATCATTTTCCAGAAAAGCTAAATAGTAGGCATGTGTTTATAAAAGTAGTTTGTATAATATTTTAAAATAAAAGAAGTGAAAGAAGGTTATTTGACAAGACACCATAGTTTCCTTTGGGGCCCCCTTAACAAGCTTAAGCCCTGTTCCCCTTCTTCTTAAGCAGAGAATATTGTGGGATTTAACTCGTATAAATTACTATTCCTATTGATTTAAAACATCTAGAAAGCAAATTTGCAGTAAATTTCCCAGTTCCCCTAAACTTTGTGTTGAAATCCTTCACCTTTGTGAATTAAATCACTTTAACATAGAAGACTCTCTGTTGGAATGTAAAGCTGAACATCATGAGCTCTTACAGCTCAAGGAAGTTGATACATTAACAAGCCAAACAATTTAGCTCTATGTTCACTATTTAAATCTTTTCTTTTCCTCCAAATTGTGCAAAAGCTCATTAAAGTGCAGATCCAAGAGGTGGTGTCCCAGCGTGTGGCTGGAGCAGACCTTCCAGCTAGAAGACGGGACATCTTGGCTCCCCAGGCTGAAAATCCTACAGTTCATGTGGCAAAACCCCTCTCAGTGCACCCTCCCACAAAAATGGAAATAAAGAACAGAATCATTGTTTTCCCCAAAACAAAACCTGGCCAAAGCTCAGGTAAGACTCTTTGCTTAGTAACTGTAACATCTCTAGTATCTTGTGTTCAGAGTTTTTGTTTATTGTGTTTTGAAACTTGAATGCTTTGACTTTTTTGTTGTTTTAGTCTGATAAGTGTGATTGACCAGTTCCCCTCTTCTGACTTTAGTTTCAAATGTTACAGCACATGATGGAACTCTTCTCAGAAGTCCTCCTTGTCCTCCTTGTCCTCCTTGTCCTCCTTGTCCTCCTTGTCCTCCTTGTCCTCCTTGTCCTCCTTGTCCTCCTTGTCCTCCTTGTCCTCCTTGTCCTCCTTGTCCTCCTTGTCCTCCTCTTTTGGGTCAATGCACCTTTGCAGCAGACCTGTTCTTGTCTGTGTGTGATGTGAGATAAATCTGCCTGTGTAGCAGAGAAATAAATGTTCTTCTTTAAGATGATTGGAATGTCTGCTGTGAGCCTGGCTGTCCTTTCCTTGTACCTAATGACTGAGGAGGACACTGATAAGAGTCTCAAATCCTCAGTCTGTACTTTTAATTCCAGTAATGCTTAAAATTCTCCAAATCAGTGTATGAAACTGTCATTCTATCTAGATTTTTTTTGCTAGTGCTTAGTTTTCTAGGTTATAAAGATTTTTTTAATGATTTGTTGATGCTACATATCTGTTTAACTGACTTCAGAACTTTCAAGGCTTAATTTATCAATTCTATATGGGGCTTTGCTACAGTTATGAAAGAGGAGCTTAATATACTCCTTTCCTTCCCTATTTCTATACATGTCCTATATAACATATATGCAGTTACACTTCCTGAAGTGATGCTCCAGCCTGAGATGATCATACAAATGTTTGCTTGGTTCTTGGCACCTTTCAAGGTGTGAAATATGCTTATGGTCAAACTTGGGATTTGTTAATAATGTCAGTGAGCTGCTCTCCTTTTGCAAGTCAAGCATCAGCTTTTTATTGAGGTTTCATATATATATATACACACATATACATATAAAATGATATATGCACACACTTTTATATCCATATATTTATGTGTATGTTGAGTAACAAATCCATCCTAGGATGAGAACAGATTTTATTTGATGCAACTTTATTTAATTGGTCCCAAACTAGAATGCTGTGTTTTTTCCCTGAATAGTCAAATAATATCTCAGGAAGGAGTTGGGTGTCTTGTGGGGTTATTGTTATTGTTTTAGGGTTATTGAGAGTGAGATTTAGGTCTCACTTTGTTTTTTCTAACCATCTTCAATATGATTCTTCACTTGAAGACTTGACTTCCACTTCTCTATATAAACTTTCAAGGATTTGGTGACAATGTGCTTTGAGTCTGCCCTGGAGCTGGCACCACCAGAACTCTTTCCACTGAAATGTAGTTTCCACTTAAACTCTTGCTACTAAAGATGCCTGAACATTTGACCAAGACATCTAATAGACTAGTCTGATATTTCTCTTCTAGAGAGTTACCTGGAAATGGAGAACAAAGGGGATGAAAACGTGAGGTGGCATTTGACATCATTTGCACCACCCTATGTCAAAGTGAGTGAACACCAGCATGGGTAGTTCTGTGCAAACCTCTGGGTTTTTTTTCCTTCTCTCTTCCTCCTGCTCCCTCTTTTGTTGAGCATGATCTCACTCACAAATTTTTCTTGCCTCTCTCCATATTAGGGAAATATTTTCCATCTCTTTCATGTCTAATACACTCCCTGACTGTGAGTCTATCAGTGCTCTGTGGGACAGCTTCTGGGTCACTTGCTGGCTCAGAGTTTGCTTGTGCTCATCCAGTATCATCATCTAAACTGCATGAAGTAATCAAGCATCCATGAAAGTCCCTTCTGGGGGCTTCTTTTTGTCCCTTTTGGCCCCAGAATGCTACACCTGCCTTGTTTTGAGACTTGTGCTGCTGGAGTTACTCTGTAGGTCACTGAAGTCAGGTCAAGGCTGTCTGAATTAAGCTGCTGCTGCCTGTGCTGTTATTGACACATGAATGGTACAGCTCCAGTGTTTGCCTATTTTTTTTGATAGCCTGAAATGCTCTGATGGTCACTTTGATTTAGTCTAGAATGATTATGGTCTATTGTTGTGAAATGATGAAAAATGGTTGTGTAGCACTCTTAGCTTGATTGGGGTATTTTCTTCTGTCCTTTGCAGGGGAGGGGTGTGTGTGAGTGTATTGTGTAGTTTGGCTTCATGGGGTTTTTTTCCTTTCCCTTCTCAATCTGACTCATACCAACTTTACTTGCAGGACATTGATGAAGCTGGGTGTGTTTACAGGGTTACCTACTCTGCTTTCAGATGCTCCCGTGTCTCTGGGACTCTGGAAGCTCATGGAGAGGAGAAGGTAAAGTGACATTTATAAATCTTTCAAGCATATCCATGTATCTCAGTTGTAAGATGGATCTTATGTGAGAATTTCTTTGAAATAACAGCAGCATTTTTGAAGCTGGTCATATTTTATCTGATAACAATAAAATATTTGCCTTCCAAAATTGGGTTCAGGGATGCATCAGGGAGTCATTATCTCCTTACTGCAGCTATTATAATGTCAGCTGAGGTTATTCTAAGAATTCATGCAATCTAGGTTTGGCTTTGCCATGGTGATGGTTTTATATAGTTTTTTTAAGATTATTCTAGAACAGAAAATTGTTTTTAAATGTTTTGTAAAAATCCCCAAGACAATGGCCAATAATCCTGGGGTTTTATGAAACTGATGTGTCAACTGCTTGCCCTTCCTTAGAAGCAGCCTTGTCATACTTGTTGATTTCCTTTGCCTTACAATTTTATCTCCTGGCCAGTAGAGGGTTTCATAACCACAATTATAAAGCCACATCCCAGGACATACCAAGTGAGTTTCTCTGTGGCTTTAGTCCCTCACCTTCTCCCTCGATGCTGCTTCAGTTTTATCTGTTCATCTTTGTGAACACCCATCTTCTAATCATTATGGGTTATTATGGCATAGCTCAACTACATTATTTCTATGATGATGCAATTTGTGGTCTGCTTACAAGACAAAAAATCTTACTTCTGTGCAGTTTCATAGTTATTTCATCATATTCAAACCCACAATTTGAATTTAAATGATTGTCTTTGCCTTAGCAGTCCTAGTTCAGGTCTCTTTGAATAACATTTATTGCATTATTGGCATGTCAGGCTGTTGGCTGGAGCTGATAAGGTACAGTGCTCTCATGATTTGCTGGTTTTTGCAGTGGGTATGAGAATATTTGGCTAATTAGGTGTAGTCCTAGTGATCTACTCTACTCTGCTGCTCTCATTCCTTCTCTTCCCCCACCCTCAACTCTGAAAATGAGTTTGCTGCTGAATTAAGCTGGGACAGCACTATATGGACACAATCCTTTGTTACACAGGTGACCTTTTAAGGGTGATCAAATGCAAGTTGGCTTCAATTTCAGGGCTTCTAGTACTTGTAGCACAGCGTGCTCACAGATTGGGAGCTGGAGGGGTGCAGTTGTTCACAGCTTAGCTGACAGAGGGAGGAAGGTATCTTGTCATTCAACTGCTCCTATTTCCTCTCAGTCCCTTTCTCCCCCATTTTCCTGAGAGAAATAATTGTGCAAGCACTTGCTGACTTGTCTTAAAGCAGATTAGCTGAACTCTGATTTTCTTTGAGGCTGCTTGCACAACTGATTTCATCAGGACTTTTTTCTCCTGTGGCCAAAGGAGGATGAGCTGTATTGTCTTCTGCATGATGACCTCTGTGTGGAATGTACCTTCTGTGGGGTGTGCATTTTGTGCTGGTTTAACTGTTGGTAAAATTGTGAAGATGTATAGATGATTTTTCTCTTGTTCTTGTAGGTTGCTGTCATGTTTTTACCTCGAGATAAAGGAAATTACTCCCAGTTCTGGGACGTTGAGTATTACCCAGTTGAAAAACCTAGCTGGAAACACAAGCTAAGATTTCAGCTTTCTGGAGCAGTGAGTATATAAATGCTAGAAAAGCATTTGTCCTGAGCACTGATTTTTGGTAGTATCTTAATTTTATTTATTTATCCCACGGTGGGTTGTGGATGCTCCATCCCTGGAGGTGTTGAAGGTCAGGTTGGATGAGACTTTGAGCAACCTGGTCTAGTGGGAGGTGTCCCTGCCCATGGCAGGGGGGTTGGAACTAGATGATGTTTGAGGCCCCTTCCAACCCAAACCATTCTATGATTCTAATCTATTAGGTCTTGGGGATCAAGAGTTTACACTGTTACCCCAACTTTGAAAAGGACTTGGATCCTGTGGGGTTTGCTGAGGCAGAGGCTGATGTGCCTTGTGGTGGAATGAAGTGGGAAGACTGAAATAATTCCAGTTTTAAATCTAAACAAATTTCTATACCCCTGAGGTGGCTTTGAAGCAGCAGCACTAGGTTATAACCATTGTTAACCAGTGTTAACATGCTGCTGTCATTTGAAACAGGAGATGTCAGAACAGGCTGTGGGGAAACCTGCAGTACTTCATGGTGGCCTTGGAAGGACTGGGGGAACTTCTGATTGTTATCCAGGATATGCCTTATTGATAAATTAGAATTTCAATGATACCACTGAGGTTTGAAATCCATCATTTTTCACTATGTGGAGACTGAAAAGCTCTTGAAACAAGTCACATGTACAAATCCCTCCTTGTTTTTATCTACAGGGCTCTACTGTGGGCCATGGGGTGTTTACAACTGAAAAATAGTCTTTAAAATGAAGATTTATTTTTTTTTGGCTGCTGCTATTTCTGACAGACTGATTAGCAGCTCTTTCAGTAGAAGAAATGAAAGTCTAAAAGACAAGTTTGTCAAAGCAGCTCATTGAAGATGAATCTGTTTTTTTTTAATCTTCCCTGTGTAATGGAACCAACTCCTTGTCTGAAATGTCAGAGTCATATCAAAAATTGAGATAATGTTGTACAACCATAAGTGTTGGAGGTTCATTAGCTTTGTTCAAGATATTGTGACCTGAGGGGCTTCTGACATTACCTGGCTAGATTCCTTCAACAAGGCAGAATTTGGAATTGGCTCCTTGGCAAAGTCTTGATCTGGTCTCCATGTGTCAGAGCACACTGAACATACCTGACAATGGTAAATATTTGGCCTGATTTCTGAATGGAACACTTACTGTATCATGCATTATCAGATCCTATCTCTCTGGAGAGACCTTTCTTTGCCAAGGGATTACAGCTTTTTGCTGTTGTGAGACTCCAGACTATAATGATGACTTGTACCTGCCTGCTTTCTGAGCAGTTGTTTGGCTGACTTTGCAGATATTCTGCCCATGTGCCTCCAGAACAGCAGAGGGATTAGTTTTTATTTCAGCTTTTAGTAAAATCTTGGTTGCTAGCAGCCTTCTTGAGATTCCACCTGGGCTGCTGATTTGTTGTAACAAACTGTTCATAAGACACAGAAGCTTGTTAAAGGATTCCTCCTAAATCATTGCTTCCAGACTCTACTGTTCCTGAAAGGTTGTATTTTAAATAAAAAGTCTTGGATTGGGTAAGGGAAATGACTTCTATACCTGAATACTTAAATAATTTGGAGTGCAAACTTTAAAGGCTTCTCTATTTTTGCCAACAGGGGAGTAAAACAGAAAATGAAGCTTCAGTTGTGAGAGCTCCTGCAAGTGCCTTTGCAACAAGCAACCTTCTTCACCCTGGAGCTCGTCCACTTAGGGCAGGGTATGTATGGGCAGAGCCTGCAATGAGAGAGTGCAACTGGGTAAGAGGAGGGGGAACCCAAACCCAACCCCAAAACCAAGCCCTTTTTGCCATTAATGCAGCTCTGTGGTGGAACAGGCTGTGCAGGAGGCTCTGCAGTCCCAGTTTTTGGGATCTGGCTGGAGAAATCTCTAAGCAGCCTGGTCTGACCTCATATTTGACCCTGATTGGAGCAAGAGGTTGAACTAGAGACCTTCTGAGTCTCTTTCAATCTGAATTATCCAATGATTCTATGTTAAAAAGAAAACAGCTGCAAAAACCAGACTTGCCAAACCTTGTAGTGGCTTTGAATTGTTCAGTCTCCCATCCTTTTTCTTTACAGTTGGGTTTCAAAGTTGTCTGACCACAATTTGCTGTTGGAAATGAAGTGTAGAATCTTGTGTGTGCTCTTTGTATACTCCTCTTTTGGAGACTCCATAGAACCATCAAGTCACTTCTGAGCTGATCACTGTACTTGGGCTTAACTTTGCTGATCTTCAGTCTTAAGTCCACTTCCAGTTCTTCTGTGATGGGATGATGTGAATATGGCAGGGGAGTAAATGCTTGGGTTAAATGTGGCACCTTTGAGAAGAGTCTAGTTCTCTATTAAAGCACATAGAGGGGGGGGGAAATGCAGATTAAAGGATTGTGTAAAATAGATATTTTTGCCACAATGATGCTTTTATTATTATTCTTTCTGGCTAAAAAATATTATGTATAAAATTGAAGGTGGGAGAGTTGCTACAATTCAGGATCTCTCAATTTTTCCTGATTTAGTCTCAGAAATTACACTTGTTATATTGACTGTATCCTTCAAACTAGCCAGCAAGAGATCTTACCATCTCAAATCTTTCTCCAATCAGACAAAATGAGACCACTCGAGGGGTATATGCACCAGAAGACCTCTATACTTTTCCCCCAACTAGAGTTGGGGAATCATACACCCTAAAGGTCAACCTGAGGAATAATTCCTTTACAACACACTTGGTAAGTTTGACAGACTTCATTTTTAATAGATATTTTTAAGTCTTTCCAACAATTCAGCTACTGTTTTGTTTACTCTTGACAGAATATTGCAATGGTACAAGCCTTAATTTATTAGTTTCAAGAGTCAGTATTATTTTTGAAGCATTTTGTTCTGTAATTTTTCTGTTGTCTGAATCTGTAATATATTTACAACTGAAAAAATAGATTCATGTTTGCATAGATTTGTTGTTACCCTGATTGCCTTATTTTTGAAACTTTATTAAAATATTGAGAGATTATTTTTTTCTTGCTGTGCCCAAACGTGGGCAAGCTTTAGTTTTGAACCCTGGGTCTGTGTAAAGCTGTATTTTAAGTGACTTGATTTCTCTTAATCATGTCATAAATCAAATATAGGCTTAGATACACTTTTAAACATTTTGTCTTAAATTGCAGCTGAAATTCCTAAGTCCCAGAGAGCCTTTCTACATCAAGCACTCCAAATACTCTCTACGGTGAGTGATGCATCTGCTAACAAAAAACTGCAACAAGTAACTCCTCAGTATCTTCTCTCCATGTACAGTTCTAAAATTTAGATATAAATACCCAACATTCTGGCTGCCTAGTTAAAGGGGTTTGGTTTGCTTGAGTTTTTCTGTGGGTGGTTGGGTTTTTTTGTTGGTTTTTTTCTTATTTTTTGCTAAGCTGTACTCTGTAATCTTGGTTAGGAGCAGAATGAGCCCACACAGTTATTTCTGCATCTGCCAATTTCTTCCCTGCAAATTGTTTCTAACAGTGCTGCTGCTTTTAATGCTAAGCCTAATGCTTCATTTAACCATTTGGCATGCTGTGCACAATCAAGTCATTCCTTCCATTTATACTTTCTGCACAACAGACCAAGCAAATTGCCTTCATCATGCTTCTAATTTGACAAACCTGCAGAGCTGCATCAAAGATTCTTTGCAAATACAAGGTTTGAGCAGCCAGTGGAATTGCCTGGTCATACCAAGCATTTCAGCAGATTACCTGCATAAAAGGAATTTTCCAGTTGGTGATGATAACCCTTCAGAATAAACCCAGTCATCTTTAGAGTTCATTACAACAAATGTTTGACAGTCCTATTAGTCATCTCTTCAGAAGTGTTGCATCTCACGTGCTTGCCTGTGCCCCTGGCACTGTCAGGAAGAGATAAATGTGACCATTTTGTTACAAGTCATACAGCAGATCCAGTGTTTAAACAGGTCCCTGCTTTAAAGATGGGGAAACTAAGGGTATGCAGAAGAGAAATTGTGAGCAAAATCATAAATCACAGAATGGTGGGGTTGGAAGGGACCTCTGGAGCTCATCTCATCCAACCCCTCTGCTCCAGCAGTTCACCCAGAGCAGGGTACCCAGAATTGTGTCCAGGTGGGTTTGGAATCTCTCCAGAGAGGCTCTGCCACCCTCACACCAAAGAAGTTTTTCTTCCTGTTCAGGTGGAACCTCCTGGGTTCCAGTTGGTGCCCGTTGCCCCTTGTCCTGTCCCTGGGCACCACTGACCAGAGTCTGGCCCCATCCTCTTGCCCCCTCCCTTAGCTATCAATAAGCACTGGAATGAAACTAGATGCTCCAAATCCTAATCTAGTTTTGCATCTGCCAATGATACTTAGCATTTATTATCAGGACAGGGCTGTGGTGGTGTTAGCCACAGGTAGTCAAGGTTTTCTTCCATCCACTCTTCAGTGCCAAGTGTTATGACTTAAGCATTTGTTTGTTTCTATTTAACTGACATATTTTCCCTGAATATGTCACATCAGATGGCACAGAAGGGGTTTTTTTTTATGGAGGCAGTGACCAAGATAAATTCTATCCAAATATAGACAGCTCTGGGTCTGTACAGACAGAATGAATTGATTGTCCTTGGAAAAAAAGATGAGTAACTTCACTGGAAGACACTTGAATATTGCAAAAATATTCTTGCAGAGTGCTGTCAAAGCTATTTGGTATATTTGCTGTGAGAGGTGATAAACTCCTATTGCTCTTGCCCAGAGTAGACATAACAAGTTTAAAATCCAGTCTACCACTTCCAAAGGTTATCAACTGAATATATTGCACCTTCTAATAATATTCTACAACCCTTTTTCCTAGTAACTTTGGCTTTTTCAGCTGTTAATATTGACCTTTCCTGGGTGTTTTTGAAATTCGTTCATCTGAAGCCAACATTCTCTCTGAAGAAACTCTCCCATTTAAGAGCATAAAGCATTACTTGACTTAGATGCTTTTTAAAAAGCATTAAGAGAACTTGTTTAGATGGCTTTTATTCCAGAAGAGCACCAAGGAGGATTTGAAGAAAGCCAATGTTAACTGTTTCCATCTGAAGGAGGTTAACCAGGCATCTTACAAAGCAATTTCAAAAGGAATTGGATAAGAAAACTGCAGGAACTTGGAATATTAGTCTGTAATGAGTGTAAAAATAGAAAGTACCACCTACATATGGTTTTGGACCAAGAATGTGTCATGTAATAAACACTGTTTGCTACATGCTTTTAATTTTGAGGGCCAAATCTGAAAGCAATCCTGTGTAATCACATTATAAATGTGGATAATGGAATTGCAAGTCTGTTTGGCACCAAGAGTCTCATCTTCAGAAGTTGGTGCAGTGGCTCTCACCAGTTCTTGTTCAGTTGGTTGTCACCACAAGTACCAACACTTAGTGCTGCTGGTACCTTTGCCACAGTTTGCTCATATCTTGCAGCCAAAATAAACAAAAAAAAGGAATTTTAATGATCTTCACCAAATATCTTCTAGTCTACATTGTGTTTTTTAACCCCAGAGATGTATTTAGCTAGATAAGAATGGGTAGGAAGGAATTCTGGCTGGAATTTGCATTCAAATGAGGAGTTCTATTGGTTGATAGAGTAGAATTTTTTTTTTCTTTTTTTACCACAAAGATGTACCTGTAAGAAGATGACTTTAAGTGCTGTAAACTTATGGCTAAACATTAGAAACCACTTGACTTCTTAAAATCCTTTGGCTAAGTTCTTCTGAAGCCACCTGAAGGAGGTTGATTACAGGGTGGTATAGATTTCAGATGCTACTAAAAGCTAAAATTGTTTTTTGCTCGACTGATTTTTGTTTCCAGTAGCCACTTTTCTGGGTGTCAGGAGCCACTAGTCATTGATGATAGATCTGGTGACTATGGCTTAGATGAGCTTACCTAAACTGTTCCTTTTAATCTCACTTATTGCTGCTGTTTAGAGGACTATGGTATGAGTTTTTCTATAAACTAGGCTTCAGTTGTACCTGACTTCTCAGAAATACCACTTGAAACTGATGCAACAACCTGTAAAGGCCATACAGTATTCATAAACCAAAGTAAAACTTGTCTAGGGGAATAACAGTTAATTACAGTGCAATTCAACTTCTCCTGACACTATTCTTCTTGACTAGTTTCTGGCTACTGTACTTATCCTCCAGGTTGCTTCATTTCTAAGAACATTTATGCTACTTAGTAGCCCAAAGAGCTGTTGTATCTGGAGTCTGAACTTTCCCATTTTGTTAGTTGAAGAAAATGAAAATAGCAACTTTCCCTTTGGATTAGGAAGCATGAGAATTCAAGTGTGTTCAGCCTTATCCCGTGCCAGAGGATGTTGGATAACACTAAATACTGTTAAGGGGAGAAGACAGAAGCTACAATAAAAGAAAACAAAGGTGTCTCTTCTTTCTTTGTCTTATTAACTGGTGCCATTCATTCTTCCTCATTCCCATATGTGCTTGTTGCAGTGACCTGTCTGTCAGTGCTGGATATTCCATTGGATGCTGTGGAATCCCAGAGGCTGCCACTCAGCATTGCCAGCTTGTTGTTTGTATAACTTAGATTTTTTTTAAAAGTTATAAATTTTATAACTTGCTTTTAACAACTCAACTCACTCCCCTGGTGCACACCCAATGTACTCATTTAGTGACAATGAAAACTAGAGAATTTCTCTCTCTGGTAGGATTTTTCTTTCTTATTAACAGTAATTATGCCCATCATTGCCTCTTTCCAGGTCCCACCATTACATCAACGTGCCAGTCCAGTTCAAGCCAAAGGCAGAAGGAGAATTTGAAGGTCTCTTCATTGTGCTGACAACCAAAGGCAGCTCAGTCAGTATTCGCCTCTGTGGTAAAGCTATTGCAAAAAGGAGCCAGGCAGTTCTATAACTGTTTATAAGCATTTATAACACTTTATGCCATTTAAAATATTTGAAGATTTGCTACTCTGTTTCCATACTAATGTCCTACTTGTTTTGCCCTGTGATGCTGCTTTGATGGGAAGTCTTCTGTAAGGTGAACGATGGTGCTTGTTTTACACATCTGTTTTCCTGGTAAAAACACTGAGGAGTAACTTTGTATGTTTTAAAGTTATGTTCTAATTTATGGTTCTGCACTTTTGTTGAAAAGGGAAGTTTTCTATTTTTGCATTTATTAGGAATAGCTGGATACTGATCTATTTTAAGCATTGTAAATACGGAAATAAAATCCTATGTGTTAACAGTTGGTTCTACCTAATTTCTGTCTTTGGTGAGAAGGTTTCTTGTGTGTAAAGGGATCAAGCTGCTTGTTCTTAGACCTAATTTTTGGAGGGTCTTTGAGGAGTAGAGGGGAGGGATTGCAGTACAGCAGCTGACCTGTTAATATCCTTTTCCATCTGGTAAAGCTGGGACCAGGCTGATGATCTGACAATCAAGCCCTCACTTCTTACAGAGTTCAGTAGCACTGGTACAGCTCATTGGTGCCTTCAGCTCTCCAGAACAATCCTCTAACCCCACGTTCTGTCTCTACCAGTGGTGAGAAGGTGTTCCTTGGAGAGATGGCAGAAGCCTGGCTGCTGCCTTTGGTTCACTTTACTTGCATTTCCTCAGCATCTGCAGTCACTGGATTAGGGATGAGAGGTAGATTCACACCTATCCTCTTTCTTTTTTTTTTCCTTTTATTTACAGACCTGCTTGTGAATTTATTTATTCACCTTTAGGAACCTTTTTGCCACCTTGTTTCCACAACATCATATGGCAGCAAGCTCTAAAAAAAAAATCACTGTTTAACCAAAGTAGGGGGGTTTTTTTATGTGCTAAGCTGGCTTCTTTCTAATTTTGTTGAGTGCCCTCCAGTTCTTCTCTCATATTACTCAATGAACAACAGTTCCACAATCAGCCTCCCCATTGTTACTTCATCCTTTGGCTCTGTTGGCTGGTTTATTTCTGTAGCATGGAGCTGTATGTCTGAAGTTGCCTTGAGCTAGAAATGCAGCTTTTTGCCAGCATAGTTCTTTCTTAGCATTTGTACATTATTCCTTTCTTCAGGTGCGTAGAAGTGTGAACAAAAACCTTTTCAGTATGAGATTGTTTGTTTAACTGCATCTCCAAACAACTGAAACCTGAAAAGAATGGGAGGAAAACCCTGAAGTACCCAGTGCTTTGCTTTTGATAGACTCCACCAGTATTATCTTAAAGTATTCTAAATTGTGCTAAAGCTGCTGTTTCTTCATAAAACCTCATTTTTCAGCAGTCTGGAAGCCAGGAAGGGAAGATTTACTAAAAGAAATTAAATTGGACATCAGAAGACTTGCCACCTCCTTGTTCTGCCATCAACACAAGCTCCTAAGTATCTGCTAGATACTGTGACCATGTTCCTCTTGTCCTCCCTCTGCCAGATGTTGCTGGCACATTTCCCAAGTTGATGTGATGCCCATGTACTACTCCTGAACACAGAACTGGACTGGAAGGAATCTTCTGTCTGCTGCTTTACCTCAACAGGCTTGGCTGCTTCATTTGAGAAGGACCAAAAGCCTGTGTTGGTTCAGTTTTAGAAGCACAATCAGAAATCTCTTCCAGAGCTGGACAAAAGGCTGAGCTCAATGTCCCTCTCTTCAAAGCCTTTGCATTTCCTAGTTGAGTTCCAGCTGCCCTCTGTTCTCAACTTGTCCTTGCCTCTTGCTACTCTAGAACTTCAGGTCATTAGCTCCAAGTGCTCAACAGGTTTTCTTCTGGTGTTTCATGTTTTATATAAATGTAGCTAAAGCCTTAGTTGTTGAAGAGAAGGCTTCTGATTGATTGTTCATGGAAATCATGTTCATGATACATGCCTTGTTTCTGTCTGTGCCTAAGGAGTTGAAATGCCTGTTGGCATTGTCAGAACTTCCCCCTAAATAGTGGTCTTAAAAAAGCACCTTTGAATTGCTTTGAAACCCCAATTTTGGCTAATTATTTGGTCTAAATTCAGAATTGTCTTGGTGTGCTGTTCCTACACTTGGCCTGCTGTCTGGGACTGTTCCCACTTCTGTCATGGGCTTTTCCTCAAGTCTTTGGGATGAGAAGAGCTGGAGGGATTGAATTTGTTCCTTTGTTGCCACCTGGATTGGATGTAAGGGAGGAAAAGGGCCCAGAATGTGCTGCTGTGGATACTCTGCTGGACTCTGCTTCTGTGTGTGTATCAAGGAGCAAATATCTTGTACATAAAAATCTATGGGTGAAACATTTTGAAGAACAACTAGGAGCAAATGATGTGCCCTCATTACCCAAGGGAATCCTGGTTTGCAGGTGATTTGAAGTATTTTGGCATCTATTTGCAGCCCCTCTTGCTTGACTCACTTCTAATAACACTTGACTTTCTTTGCAGTGTGAAGAGGAGGTTGCAGGCTGGTAACTCCATGACCAGACTGTGCTGGAGAACATCCCTAGAGCACTTGTCCCAGCAGCTGTTTTGGTGTTTGAATTGCACGTTAATTATAGTGTTGCTACATTTGTACTCATTAAACAAATCAAAATGATTCCAGGTGACATAAGGAGGGTAGATAATCTAATAATTTAGCTGTTCTGCTCCTCAGGCTCTTGCTTCATAAATGTTTAACAGAAGTTTCTATTAGTGCTACATGATGTGTAATTAATCTACCTGCTGAAGAATAAATTGTGCATTACTTTTTTTTTTCTTTCAATTTAAATGTCCCCATACTTTTTTGGTATGGTTACAACAGTCACTGGATTTACTGGCAATAATTATCATCTCTAGACAAGGACCTTAACATATCCTTTCCTAGAGATAATTTGCTTTATCTATATATGCTCTAGGGTGTGCAATGGAAACTTGAAGACAGATTTTTTTAAGGTTTTGGGGGTTTTTTTGTGAGGAAGAGGCAAGGAGTACTTCAGTGGAAGCCCAAGTCTGATAGACAGCAGATGTGTCAGTTCTGGATGAAGTTGTTCCTCAGTTCCTCCTGGAGCACAGTCAATGTGGTTTTACTCTCAAGGTGAGAACATCAGTAGGACTTCAAAAGTCTTGAAGACCCTTCAAGCTGCTTCCAGTCCTAGCCCATAATGTGAGTGCTTCCTTTCCTTAGGGCTGCTTTGTCATATAAGCATAGGATGGTTTGGGTTGGAAGGGACCTTTCAAGGTTGTCTAGTCCAACCCCCTGCAGTGAGCAGGGACATCTCCAACTAGAGCAGGTTGCTCAGAGCCCCATGAAGCCTCACCTGGAATGTCTCCAGGGATTATCTATGTAGTAAACTTTGGTAGTCAAGATGATCTTGCTCTGAGTTGTCCTGTGCTTACTGTAAAGGAGCCCCAGTCTCTGTCTCTGCACCTTTTAGGGATACAGAAAAATAGAACACTTCTGACCAGTTCTTAACTGCAGATTTGATGAAGAGTTTAAACCTGTTTTGATAAAAGAATCAGAACAAGCTTTGGGTTCAGTTCTTCTCTCCTCTTGGTCATTGGCAGTTTTGAAACTTGTTTTCAATTTTTTCCTCTTGTTGGATGTGATCCTTTGTCTCAGGCTGGGAAGTCTGGCTCAAACATCCCAAGCAGGCAAGCTTAAAAAACCCCCAAAACTAAACAAACCAAACCCCAAACGATGTCTCTAATTACACCAATCTTACCTATTGGTTTTAAGACCAGAGAGAAAACTCAGAAATAAATTATTTTTAAAAAATTCATGAAGTGTCTGACACTGAGGATGTCTTTGTACCTGCTCGACCTAATTGGGATATTAGTAATCGTAATTATTCAACAGCTTTGTGAGGTTTTCACATCATTGCCTACAAATGGAGTTATAATACATTCTGTACACGTGCTTCAGTGTGTTTTGGAGATTGTTGCCCTGGCATCTGAAACTAATTAGTGTTCAGCAAACTTAGTAAAGGTGCATACCAAGGCCTGGCTGTTTAGAAAGTTATTTTGATCATATAAAAGGTTCAGATGGTAAATAAGAATTTTGTGAGGGCTGCTTTGGTGTACCAAGTAAGTTAGTGAGGGCAGGGGTGGCTTTTAGAAGCAGAGTATTAAAGATTTGGGGGTATTTCTGTGGTGGGAATGCCTGTTTGGTGAAATGCTGGTCTATTCTTGCTCCTAGGATCTGTGGAGGCGTTGGGGGCTCAGGGCTACCAGGGTTCACTCTGAGGTTAGTAGGTAATGTCTCTATATGTCTGCTCTATATATTGCAGCATCTTTGGAAATGAGAAAAGGCACGATGGGAATAAAAGTCCTGGGAAGCTAATGAAAGAAGGAGCACTTGACATAAGATCAGCTGTCCCTGGGACTGTAATTGAATATCTGACTTTTATTCACAGCTATCTTGTTCTAACATTTCCCCCCCTCTAAAAAAAAAATCCTAGGTAATAGAAGTTCACGCCTTGCTGCTTTCATTGTGTGGCACAGATGAAGAATATACACATCTCAGAGTCACAAAATATTTGTGTGAAGCATCCACCTACCTGCAGTGATGTCTTGTATTCACTAAGATGACTGGTAATAATTTTTGAAGTGCTAATGTTTGCATCATACCCATTTTCTCTGCCACTTAAGTAAAATATTGATTCTAGCTTCCTATTTGAAAACTTGAGTTGCCATAACAGCAGATTCTCCTCAATGTGCACATTAACATTAACTTTTTCCCTTTACATTCATTCCCTGGTATATCATGTAACACAGAATCTCTATCACAGGTTCCTAGGTAGTGGTAACTTCAAATACAGAGTGAACAAGTATTGCTGGAACATGACAGATTAACAAGAGGGTTTTCTTCAACTATATTATTCAATTAAACTGCTCCTTAAACCTTTTCAAACTCAATGTAATGTTGTAGCAGCCTGAACTCCCAGCATAAGAAAGTTAAGATGGAAAATGAACAATTCAGCTCTCAAGAACATGCTGTTTGACCACAAAGCTTTCCTAAGCTTGCATGTTTTATTTTTGCTGGGTGACTGAGGAAACTCTTGCACGAGTGGTTCTTAAATATAACATCAGATGGATATAAAGCACTTAGATTAATTTTCTGTAAATGTGATCTGCTCTTTTCCAACCTAAATGATTCGATGCCCTCTGAAAACTGGATGCCTGAGTGGCACATGTTGGCTCTAGACACTACAATTGCAAAATGTTACTTTGATTCCTGCCCCTTCTCTCTGATTCTGGGGTTGTCATTTCCAAAGCTGCTCGAGAGCTCAGAAAGATGCAACTAAGTTGTTTGTTCTGAATTTTCAGTATATTTAGGAAAATGTGCATCATTCCTATTCTCAAACTTCTCATCCTTTTTTTAATAGGGGGAGAAGGAAGTCAGTGCTGATGAGATGAAGCTTTTAATGTAGACATACCAGTTAAAAACCTGCAATTTTGAAAGTATAAGACATTTGGTAAAGCACCAATGAGGAGAAATATAAAGGTACATTTATCACTGCTGCTGTATTAGCCAATTATTTCTAATACCACATCATGTCTTGATGGCTCAAAATGCTGGATTGTGAAATAGCTTGTGCTTGATTGTCTGGGAAGGCCATTTTCAGGTGTAGGTTTCCTCACAGGCTCTCATCTGTTGCCACCTGCCTCCGTCTGGGAGTTGAGCACCAGCTGGGAGTTATGACCCGGAGACACATAAAAGGGGCTGGAGAGAGACAAAATGGTCCATCAAGTCCTACTTGTGAGTCAGGTCCCCAAACACGCAGTTTCTACTCTATCACTTGAAAATTAAAATACTAATGGGTGTTCTTTTGTATTCCCCCAACAATGGGTTCATTAGGTAGGTACGTACAAAGAGGCTCTGCCTGTCAACGCTGCTCGCCTCTAAAAGGAGGCAAAGTCGGTAGGGGTTAGGCTGGTCTGGAAATGCCCCCACCCCTTTCTTACCTTCCTTCCATGGTTGTTGTGGGAGGCTGGCGGTAGGTAATACTCATCCTGCCTAGAGCTGCTTTGCATTGTGACTATTCTGTCAGCAGTCACAGCTGTCAGGTATGTCAGTCATGTCGTATTGTGGCCGTGTCAGGGGCATAATCGGAGAGATTAGGTGGACACAAAGAGCTCTGAATGAGGTGGTAATTGCGTGCAGGGGGAAAAGAGAGTGGAAGAAAGAAACTTTCCTTTCTCACCAGATCCATTAAAGAGGTGACAGCTAATATGTTAAAGCTGGAACAAGATAATTGTGGTAAGAATCTTTGTGTGTTCCCCCTAAAATGCGGCGTGCTCACAATAAATATTCAAATGCTTATTTGGGGTTGTGAATACCAGATAACCATTTACAGTGAAATGCAACCTCTTTCAAAAAGTTTAAATTCTTTGCCAAGAATGTTCTAGGAACAGTTATAAAACTCAAAAGGAATATTGGTGCTATACTGAATCACCAAAATGCCATCTTATGAAAGCTGCTTTGCAGGGATTTTCTTCCAACTGGTGGAAGTGATGGAAAAGAAATACTGAGATGCCAGCCATGGGCTGTGTGCTCTTCCAGACTTTACTCTCTTTGAGTAAGACTTTGAATAGTACTTCTCCCCCTCTTCTTTTTTCCCCTTTTTTTCTCTCTTTTTTTTAGCACGCTACTTCAGTATCTGTTTACATCACACTCGTGCTATATTAATGCTTCAGAATTGCTCCTTACCTGTAGGATCCAGGAGGGAATTCCCCTTCCCTTCCCTAGTTCTGTTCTTTTGCTGGGTTTTTTTCCCTCCTTGTTTACTTCCATAGGTTCTTCTGAAGCACTGGAGATAGCTACAAGTGGGCACATCAGGTTGGCAGAGTATAATGGTGCTCTCTTTGGTAATAAAGTCTTATTAATCGGTGTATCTGGTTTCCTGTCACTGGATTTGGGGTCAGGTCTGTCCCCTCCAGTCCAGACAGGCAGTTTTGGTTTCCTCTTCAAAGTTTGAACCTTTTTCTTTGTACCTCTGGGAGCTCTTTAAAATCTCCTCTACTGCAAGGACTTAGACTATTGATCTTTACTCTCTCCTGTTCTAAAGCTGGAGCTCACATATGGATTTTGGTCACTTAATGTGGGCCAATGGTCTCCTAGTCAAATAGGATGCTAGGAAAAAACACCAACAGCTTTTGGAGTATTGTGTATTAACAGAAAAGACCTTCCTGAGTTAGGAATTAATCCTTGGCTGGTTACCATTGTGGAAAATTAAACTTCTGTGACCAAGCCCATGTTCTTTCTGATCCCAGTGAACAGCTACATGATTCCCTGGCACTGCACAGCTCAAATGGTTCATCTGAAATCAACAGCACTGCTGAGGATTCTCCACTGCCAGCGAGTATAACAATTATAAGGGATGAGTATAAAAGCTAAAAGCAACTACTAGTGGCAAAATCAGTCCCACAACAAATGTAAATAATAGCAAATATTGTCCATCCACTTGCTATCAGAAAACCCAGTTTTGTGTCTGTCCATTAACTTCTTGATATCTTACCAGAATTTCAATGTTGACTGAAATAAAACTCCAGTCTGGCAATCTGTCCTCATGGAACTCCCCCAAGCTTCAGTGATGACTGTGTATGGACAAGAAATGCCATATTAGACCCTATCATGATACATTTTTCATGCCTCCCTTAACATTCACAGCAATACTTTCCCATTTTCTTCCACAGCTCTGAGTTCTAGTAAACCTTAAAATACAAAATGAGAAATTGGTGACAGTGAGATAATGTGTTAGAAAATCCTATTTGACTGATTCTTCATATAAATGAAAGTAGAGTCACGTTTCTCATGGTATTTATGGGTGGCAGTGGTGGTTTTCCAGGCCTTTTTTCTTGCTTGATTCTGAAATGGGTTGAGAAGAGGCACCTCCAAAGATGGGGAGAGATTTGACACACTTCCATTGTAACAGTCCTGCAGGAGCTTGCAGGATAGTTGAGCCACCACGTGTTGTGTAATGCATTGATCAGTTTGCTTCTTTTGCTACAGGTAAATCACTTTGATGCAGGTTAATTCAGGCTGTGTTTACAGGGGTTACTCTGATCCCTTTTTTAGGCTCCTATACGTGTTTT
Organism: Brachypteracias leptosomus; assembly: GCA_013401335.1. NCBI lineage: Eukaryota > Metazoa > Chordata > Aves > Coraciiformes > Brachypteraciidae > Brachypteracias > Brachypteracias leptosomus. The sequence goes on from VYZX01029694.1 coordinate 444,884, forward strand.
CAAAGAAACAATACCCAGAAACCTTCAGAGAATGAAAACTATTTACAGAAGAGCATTTTTTCTTCAGGTCTGGAAGCCCACAAAACAAGTCTTGGGTTTTCATCATAATCCTTTATGAGTTTTAAATCTTTTTTTTTTTTTTTTTAAAGTTGGCAATTTTAAATGGTTCCTGGTGAGTAGAGCCCTGGTGAGCTTCAAAACCACACACAGATTCAATGAAGCTGTGTGAACCTGCTTCAGAATCTCTGCAAGTTTTCCAAGCTTTTATGCTCTCGTATGGTTTACAGACAAAAACCTACAGGGGTCCCATTTAAAGCCTCCTAGCAGCTAAAAGATAGAGAAAAAATGGCTTTTAAAAAACCTGAAGTACCCTCTTATGAGTGCATTAAAAGCAATTTTGTTTGCTTTCCACTTTCAAAATGCTTCAAGCCGCCAAAGACGCGATGTTAGAAAATGACTCATGAGTAGTAGAGAGAAACAGGCTTTGAAAGTTTCTTCAGAGGGAAGGATGATAACTGGGCAAGTGGGGTTCCTGTATTCAGAGAGAAATATCTTGTGTCCTCAGATTGCTGACTTTTTTTTTTTCTTCTTTTTCAATAATCTGTTCAGATGTTCTTCACTTTTATCTTGCAGGTTTCCAGCGATTGTGTGAAAATCAGCTCAGAACTTCTGTTTGTTCCTGTGGATGCCACCAATGTTTGGAGACCAGGGAAGGAAGACCATGGAGGAAGGGGATGCCAGAGCAATGAAGGCTCCTAATTTAACCTACTGGCATGTGTAAGATCTGAAGAGCAGGAAAAATTTTCTCCCTTTCAGGTAAATCAGGGTGTGTCACCCACCCTGTTGATTCTCTGAGGGCATGTCTGGTATGGCTGAGGAGCTTTCAGGGTTGGGTTGTGTGTTTTAACAAGTTTTCATTGTGCTGGTTGATATTGGAGTGGTTTCTTGGTTTATTTTCCTTTATGGGAGACACAGGGGGCAAAGGCAGAGCATCAAAATGTCCTCCTCACTTCGATACTGATACAGCTCCTCACAGTTTTCTCTCCCTCTCTTCCCATCTAAAAAAAGACAACAATGTGAAGTAGACTTCCCAGAGCTCAAGAATATTTGGCCCTTGAGTTCTGTCCTTGAACAAACACACCTTCCTTTCTAGATTGTTTTGCTGGTGTTAGGGACAGAAAGTTCATTTAATGGAACCTGGAGATGACCTGACAAAACACATTTTAGTGAAATGTTACAGTTTATTTTCTAATGATTTAATCAGGTGGTACCTATAAGAATCTCTCATAAGCCATGCCTTTTGAAGGCTGACCTTGCATACCTCATGTTTTCTCCTATGGAATAAACAGGAATTGTTGTATCCTCCAGGAATAAACAGCATTAGGATCAGAGGGACATTTCCCATATTATGGTGCAATCTCAGTTTTGTTGCAAGTAGCAATTTGACAGGTGTAGATTATATAATTATATATGTTGTCATTCTACATGTTGTAATTCTACAATTTGGTTAAAAACCTATTTCTGTATTTTATAGTTGATTGTAGTGGCAATTAAAAAAAAAAATAAAAAATCTTTCTTCTAACTGGGGCATATTTGACATGAAGAACCATGGAGGAAATGGAGTAGCAGCTTTAACTTTTAATGGGTTTAGTTTTGAATTTTAACCTTCTCTCATCTGCCAGCCCCTGAGATTTCTCCCTAGGGAGTCAAAAAGAATAAAGGAAAACTTTCATACACTTAGTTGTTGGCAATATCTGAAAATTGACTAAATATCACAAGAGTTAAGGAACTGAAAGAATTAACTGAAAAGACAGTACAAAGTACCAAAGCTTGTGACATGTTCATGTTCATGATGTGAACATGACCTAAGATCCTGAGATAAAGATTCTTACCTGGTTTGAATTGTGAAAACACAACCATGGAATGAATGTTGGCCAACAGGCTGGCAACCTGTTGTGTAGTTGAATAATAATTTAAGAGGTTGGGTATTTTTAGAAATCAAGTAAATTAAATAAGTGGGATGGAATTTTCAAAGCGTTTGCATACCTAGAACAAAAATTGATGTTGGTCTTGCCATTTAGGTGCATAAACCATTTATTGTAGGCAAATTATGTACTTCCCAAACCTCTTTTGCTGCTCCTTCACACCCACGTGGCTTTTCCTGGGTTCAAACAGTACATGTGAGGCAGCTGGTGTGTGCCAGGAGGTCACTTCAAAGCCTCTTCCATACACTACATATTTCTTGGATAATCTGTGTGGTTTCTGTGTATGTGTTTCCCTTGTGGTCACTCCTGGAGTCCTCAGAGGAACTGGTGTCATAGCTCCAGGCACCTCAGAACTAGTCTGTTAGGGTTTTAAGTACTGCTGTAAACAAGAAAAGATATTTATGGATCAAAACTAGAGGTGGGTAGATTCAGATGAGACATTAGAAAGAAATCCTTCCCCATGAGGGTGGGGAGACACTGGCACAGGTTGCCCAGAGAGGTGCTGGAAGCCCCATCCCTGGACATTTTGAAGGCCAGGCTGGATGGAGCTCTGAGCAACCTGATCTAGTGGGAGGTTGGAACCTCCATGGCAGGGGGGGTTGGAACTAGATGATCTTTAAGGTCCCTTCCAACCCTAAACATTCTGTGATTCTATGTTTGTGAGTTTAAAAAAACCCCACCAAACTCCAAAAAAACCCTGAACAAAAATCCCCCATGGAAGAACTGAGGCTCTTTCCCAGAATTGATGATAATACAGAATTACTCAAATGAAAAATAATCAAGTTTCGAGGTCTTGAAGGTTTTGGGAAGAGACTTTGGATCTTTTGACACCTTCCTTGCAGAAAGAGTGTTGTTTGTGGATGAAGTAAAGATGTTAGCTTCAGCAACACAGATGAGTAAGATGTAATTCTTGATTCTAGCAATGTATAGAAAAGAAGCTAGTCCAAATTGTAATTTAATGAAGTCATGGGCAGAAGTTCCTGTCTGGATCTTGCTCTGCTTGCAGAAGAGGTAACTGCCCCTCAGGCTGCTTGTCACCAGCTTTTCACTCTCACCTGTGTTGTCATTTTCTAACTTCTCTGTCAAAATGTGTTAGGGTAGAAAGACACTTTCTTTTTTTTCTTTTGAAGTTAACTTCATTTGAAGGCAACAGATTGTGGAACATTTGTAATCAGAGCCCCTCCAGCAGATAATCTCTAGCAGAAGGGTGATGACAGGCGGCTGGAGGTTGTAACCTCTTCTGGTTCTAAGACACATTCATTATTCCAAACCTTGGGTAGAAGCAAAGATATCTGCTGCAGGGATCTTGGAGACACCCCTCACCCTGGAGAGCTGCTTCTGGCATTTCCACAGCCAGGAGCCACCCATGGTGCAGGCATGTGATTTAGAGCAGGGTGTCAGTAGTCAGAGCCTGCTCAGATCAGAACTGATGCAGGCTGGAACACAAAGCAGGTCAGCTTGGAACAGTGATGCCAAGGATGCCTTTGTCAGCTGGACTGAAGACCAGCTCATCTGCAAGTGTCATTTTTTCTGAACTTCACAAGATTGGGTTGAAACCCAGATTCTCTTGTCCTCTAATTGCAACAAAAAGCTGCAGCATCAGCGACAGCAGAGACTGTGTCATCTGTTAATGCCCTGGAGCTCACTGAAGTTCTTGAGAACCTGCTTCCTCAGTAACCCAAGCTGTACATGCTCTGAAGGTTGTCCTAAGATGTCTTTTTGTTGATTTGGTAACATGGGAGTTGCACGAGAGTTGCCTTGGGTAAAGCCCACACTGCTTGCTTAGGCACATTCTTGTCATGTGAGTGACTCGTGTCAGAGAGACCAGGTGTGAAGAGGTGCACCCTGCACCACCAACACTTGCTGGCCAGATGATGGACCCTTTTTGACCTGGGCAAAAGACTTTTTTTTTTTAGTCACTTTGACACATCAAAACAAATATCCAAGAAGAAAGCCTTGGGTAGGACTGCGATTGTAGGGTCAGAAGAGTAGGAGCTGGAGGAAAGGTGAGAAGTTGGTTTTGGTATTGAAAGTGTTGATGTGCACCACTACATCCACCTGAGAGAAGTAGAAGGACCTGTGGTGGAGATAATGTTTTACTTGGTCTCACCTTCTGTAGGGATTAGGGCATAGGCCTGATCTTGTAACTCCACATTCCCAAATCTCTGGCTTTAATCACCAAGAACAGTGTCTAATCACAAGGACTTCGGGTTCTTGGTGGGACTTAGAAACCACACTGGCCATTCCATGCAGCATCTTTGCATCCAGGTCACTTGTGCTACATCAGCATCAAGCTTCTGTGGATTGTCAGTCTTGATAAACTCCCAAAGCACTGAAGGGTAACACGCTTGTAGAGCAGGGGGGTTGGATGAGATGATCTCCAGAGGTCCTTTCCAACCCCAGCCATGCTGGGATTCTGCAGCTGACCCTTCTGATGTGTGCTTCAGAACTGACTCAAGGACTCATCAATTCAAGACTAAGCATTAAGTTCCTCTAACAATCTACTGGGATGCACCTGAAGGTCTTTTCCAACCTATATGATTCTATGAAAGGATTTTTCTTTCACACAGCTCTTGTGTCTGATCATCTCTTACTCCTTTGGAACTCTGGAAGGAAGAGTGACTTGGAAGAAAGTCACTAGCTCAAAAAACTGTGTTAAGAGTGGTAATATCTCTTACAACAGAGACATTTATTTATTGTATGGCCACAATATTTTCTTCTTCTTAAAAAAAATAATTATAATACCATTTTCTTTCTGAAATTTGCCTTGCTATAACTTGCAAATGTAAATAATTTTTAATCAAAACCCTGCAATGGAACAAAAAGCTACATATTAAAAAAAAAAAAGGCTACATATTAAAGACCATGCATGAGAAATATCAATAAATAATATCAAATATTATAATAATACTATTATAGGTAATAGTATAAATAATATTAAATAAAACCATGAAAATAAACAAGTGTTCCTGAAGGTGCAACTGAATGTGCCTGGTCAAAAGACACCTTTAATCCCTCTCTGAGATGGGATTTTGCAAGGCAACTGGGGGCCAACTGACCATAAAAGGTTTTCATGAGGCTGAGACATTGTTGGGGCTGGTTCCTCTTTGAATGGCATCTCAATGTCAGCCTAGCCCGTGCTGATTCTGCTTTCTCATTCCTAGGGAATAGCCAAATGACACACATTCTCCCTCCTGATGAGGAGGTAAATTGTAGATGTCCCTCTAGACTCCTGGACTCACCTTCTAGAGTGATCTGCCCCAGCTGTGGCAGAGTTTCTTTTGTGCAATTAATGGGACAATTCTCTCAGGATGATGAGATCATGCCTTCTGCTGAGAAGAATGGGGATCTTTCATGGACAAAGGGAGCTTTCTTTAAACCTTTGGGAATAAAGCACCATTTTATTCGGGGCAAGTGGGTGACTGCTCCAGTTTGGGTAGGCACAGCATGGCATGGAGGTGACCTCGCTCTGGTAGAGATTTGGGGTGGCTGCCTCAGAACAAAATAAACAAGGGTTGGGTTGGGTTGTTCAGTTTGTTTTCCTGCTTGCACCAACTCTTAGAGCAGTGCTGGCAGTTCTGATAGTGCCCAAGGAAACCTAAGGCTGTTGAAAGTTACTTAATTTGATAAACATAGAAACCCCATCTTGGTCTTTTCCAGCATATTAAGACTTTTCATGGAGGTAGATAGACCTTCCAATACCTGAAAGGGGCTTATAAGTAGGCAGGGGAAGGTCTGTTCTCAAGGGTTTGCAGCAACAGGATGAGGGGTGATGGTTTTAAGCTAGAAAAAGGGTAGATTTAGGTTGGATATTAGGAAAAAGTTCTCTAATGTGAGGGTGGAACAGGTTGCCCAGAGAGATGGTGGAGGCCCCATCCCTGGAGTCCTTCAAGGTCAGGCTTGATGGGGCTGTGAGCAACCTGCCCTAGGTAGAGATGTCCCTGCTTCTTGTAGGGGGGTTGGACCAGATGACCTTTGAAGGCTCCTTCCAACCCAAAACACTCTTTGATTCTATGTTGTGCACGTCAATCAAACCAGAGCAGTGGACATCTCTGTACTCTGGGGGAACCACCAAGACTCACAAACTGATCCCAAGTTACGAGCCGTATCCAAGCAGGAACATGTTAAATATCTCCATTCTTGATTCTTCAGGCTTCTGGGTTTGTGTGAGAGAAAACCCAATGACATTGCAAAGAGAAATCCATGAGTCTGAGAGATTTTTCCAATTTTTTTCTTCAAGCTGCAGAGCATATTTTTTTCTTCAGAAAAGTCATTGGATGAATCCTAATTTTAGTCTGACTTTTGACACTGTTCTAAATGACATTTGGATTTCATAGAAACTCCTGTGTCTGGTACAAAGCTGAGCCTGCCCACTGACACATAAATTCCTGTGTTCATGTAATTCTCTTTAAGAACTGGCAAATCACAGCCAGACTGACTCTGGAGCAGGTTTGGGTTTATTTCTGGTGGCAGATGTGTTCTTGGAGCCCTCTTTAAATGACCTCCTTGTGCTGGGGTCATTACAATTAACCACCACATAGAGTCTCTACCAGTTAACGGGAGGACTTATGGGTGGGGAGAGGTCTCCTTGATGTTGCCACAAGCCTCCCTGTATCAGGGAGTGATCTGTGGAACCAGAGAGGCCCTGGTAGGTGAGAGGGTCTCTTGGAGCCTCTTCCAGCAGCAGCTGGTCAGCCTCTGGCTGAGTGCCCCATGCAACTGCTCAAGCACTGGGGTTCCCTGCCAAGATCTCCACGCTGCTCTTGGGCTGCTGTGCCAGGACCAGGGTTGAACAGAACAATCTCTTCTTTGCTCTGCTGCCTCACCCCCAGCAGAAGGGCAGATATGTGGAGGGAGAAAGGGCTTGGAGAGAATGTTGTGGCTGTTTCCCCAGGGAAGGTCCCTGCATGGTCTCTGGTGTAGTTCATGTTTGGATGGTGCTCATCTCTCCTGCTTTCAGGATAACAAATGGAGTGTGGCAGAGAAAGAAATTGCACTGTAAAAACAAAGATTAAACAAAAATAAACACTGAGAAGATAGTCCTAATACCTGTGAGCAGAAATGGCCTTTATTTTGTTAACGTTTCTAGTTTTGAAGCAGTACAGCTTGGGACAGTGCTAAAAAGCTGTGAGGGGCACAGCTACAAATAAACTATGAGCAGGTATTGAGCACACTGGTGAAGAGTCTCAAGTTTGAGGAGCAGAGATTATTTCACACATTTGTCACCTTGCCAGACAGATATAGCTGGAAGAAGTGAAGTTTTCTGGAAACAATGCAACTTAGATTGGGGTAAGATAGAGGTGGGGCTGTATTTGATGGAAATGCTGCCAGACTGGCTGATACCATCTCAGTGTGTGGGTACTGGGAGTGTGTGTACACGAATAACCTGCTTGGTCTCTGACTTACCCCCAGTCAGCTCTTTTGCATTAACTGCCTGCATGCAAATTGGTATTCTCAGCTCGATATCAGCTAGTTCAAAGTCATTTATGTTCTTGGTTTGCATAGGTTGCTGGGGCAAAGTAGACATTTCATAGAAACTAAGGGCAGATTAGAATCATAGAACTGTCAGGGTTGGAAGGGAGCTTAAAGATCATCTCGTTCCAACCCCCCTGCCATGGGCAGGGACACCTCCCACTAGAGCAGGTTACTCACAGCCCCATCCAGCCTGGCCTTCAAAATGTCCAGGGATGGGGCTTCCAGCACCTCTCTGGGCAACCTGTGCCAGTGTCTCCCCACCCTCATGGGGAAGAACTTCTTCCTAACATCTAATCTGAATCTCCCCACCTCTAGTTTTGACCCATTCCCCCCACTCCTACCACTACCCGACAGCCTCAAAAGTCCCTCCCCAGCTTTCTTGTAGCCCCCTTCAGATACTGGAAGGTCACAAGAAGGTCCCCTGGGAGCCTTCTCTTCTCCAGGCTGAACAACCCCAAGTCTCTCCTCGTAGGAGAGGTGCTCCAGCCTCTGATCATCCTTGTGGCCATTCTCTGGACACATTCCAGCACATCCATACCTAACTGATTTGTAGTAAATTTGACAGCCTTGCTTAACTTGTGACCATTTTTTCAAGGAATAGCCAGTGTGTTAAAGGAAAAAGAAGTCAAAATCTATCATTTTCATGTGTTTTGCATTCTTGCACTTTGTTATACTGATATGAAATAACTGGGAAAGGTCCTTTTTAACAGCTTTTTTTATGCTGGCCTCTGTTCTTGGTGTCTGTAAGATATGCTAAGATCTTTAAGGAAGTATCCAAGAGAAGAGACAGTGAGTTATTGGAGAAACTCCTGGTGATAGAGTTGTCCAGATCTGAGCATCAGAGAATGGTTTGTTTTCTTTCAAGCTGTTTGTGATCTGGTGGCTTTTGGGAAGAGTAAACTGGAAGGGAGTAATACAACAGTTTTATTTGCAGAATTTCTGTAAGCAACTGTAGAAACATTGTCCCAGCCATGAAAATACCACATCTGGCCATGGTCAGCAGCAGGGTCCCCTCCTTCTCATTCTGGACAACACACTGAGTGGGCTCTCCTGGGATGCCTGAGGGTGATGTTGAGTTGCCTCTTAGCCATGAAAACCACTCAGCTACCATCCTAGGACAATAGGTGCAATTTAAGTAATTTGCCCAACCTCTTTGCCTTAATTTTGTCTTCTGTTATAGGGAAGCCTTCAGATTTTTTAGTGCTGTATTAATGTCAAGGCTTTCATTTAAAAGGAGTCCAAATGTGGAGGAAAAAAAGAAAAAAGAAGTAGTTGTGGTACACTGAGGACACTGGGAACTTCTTAGAGCTCTCCAGCTTTATTCTAGGAGAGAGCTGAAGGGTAGAACTAAAATAAATTGATTGCAATGTAGGGTTCCTAAAATGCAGGCAATATATTTTAAAGTTTAAGCACTGGCCAGGTGCACTGTACTGTAGCAGGGACAGTGAAGATGGTCTCTATTGCAAAAAAATGAGGGATTTATTTTTGTTAAGTATGTAAATAGAATTATTCTGTGAATCCCTAAAGAAGAAGAATAGCTTTTAAACACAAGTGGATATATCAAGTTATTGGGAAGGATTTGAAAGCTGGGAGTATGGGCAGCTAAAAAGTAATCCTGGCTGTGTTTTTGGAGAAAAAAGGAGTTTAGTGGCACTTTAAAAATCAAAAATTGCAGAATAACAAGCAGTGAATAGCTGCTTTGTGGTCGAGTAGACAGAATGCTGTAGAATAAACCAGGAGAACTTGGATCAGTTCCTAATTCTGCCTGTTCTCCTAGTACATTCTTAAGGCAAATCATATTTTTTATGACTTAGACCCTGTATCATGGAAATCCTGGGGCTTGTCCTCCAACACAAATCAATCTGAGACTTGGGAATGAAAAGGAAAACATATTTGGGAAATTTTAGTGTAAGCAAGAGCCCTGGATCATTCAGATGGTAGAGGGTTTATTTTGCAAAGCAGAAAATACATCTATTTGTAAATAGTTTGGGTATTGCTAATACCAGAGTACAGCTTGTGTATTAATTCATCTGCTAAATTACTGAAGCAGTGTCCAAAGTCTGTTTGTGCTGTCAGAGAGTTTGGAAATAATGTTTTATTATCATTATTTGTCTATATACTGGAGGCTGGTTTTTTTTTCCCCCAATCTGAAAAATGTCCTGACTAATTTGTAAAGCAGCTAAGTGGATGTGAAAACATATGGAAGTCACTAAATATCTTTCTATTTTAATGTGGTAGTGCCATCGACATTTCAGCTAACTAGACAGTTTGGTATTTCAAATACTTATAAGTCAAGGAATGTAGTTGCCACTTTTATTTTAAAGCAATGCTGTCAAAAAGAAAAATTCACTTTCAGGGTAGGAGTTTGTCCTTTCAGTCTGTGGTGCCTCATAAGACACTTGGTACATCTATAAGGATCTGCTAATTCCAAGAAAAAAGGTTTGAGGTTCCTCTATAAAAGAACAAGAGCTGGGTTAAGACAAGAATTTGGTTCTTATTTGATGATCAAATATTATCTAATTGCCACCTATGTTCTTGACTCTATATAATGATGTGAACTCCATTTTGATTGCTTTTCAGTCACCAGCCCCTCTACCAGGCAGTGTCATTTCTCTCTGGACGATGTTAATAGATCATAATACTGGGATTTGGGAGCTTAACTGATATAATCTGATTCCAGCCCATTTCTCCTGGTTCCTCACAGAGGGCTTCATAGAATCATAGAATTGTCAGGGTTGGAAGGGCCCTTAAAGATCATCTAGTTCCCCCTGCCATGGGCAGGGACACCTCCCACTAGATCAGTTACTCACAGCCCCATCCAGCCTGGCCTTCAAAATGTCCAGGGATGGGGCTTCCACCACCTCTCTGGGCAACCTGTGCCAGTGTCTCCCCACCCTCCTGGGGAAGAACTTCTTCCTAACATCTAATCCTGTTTCCACATCTTTTCCTGGCTGATTAATCAGAAGCTAAAGGTAGACCTGGCAACCTGATCTGTGCTCATTCCCAGTGGAGGTTTTTTGCATTAGGTCTTTTAGGAGGAGGAGGAGGAGGGTGTTATTACTGCCCTTACAGGTTGGAGAATCTCAGGGGTGCCAGTTCTCTTAGCTGTGCATCAGTTGTATAAATTCTGAGACAAGAAGAGCAGCCAGAGCTTTTCATCCACTGTTTTTTACTAGCTCCAGATTCACCAGTGCCTTGGTGCTGCCTTCAAGAAATGTCATCATGACCAAGAAATTTCAACAGATGCAGAATGTGTGTCCAGCTCAGATTTCTGCCATGCCTCTTCCAAGCTCTTACTGGGTACAGTAGCTGGGAGAGTTCCAGTGTGGGCTCAGCTGATGGCTGTCTCTATGTGCTTTATCTAATTATCTCCTTTCCAAGCCTTTGTATTGGTGAGAACAAAGAAATGTGTGGCCTTGTTCTTAAACCCTGTCAAGAGTTAGGGCTGGGCCAGCCACTAAATGAATGACAGATGCTCTCTATGAACCCTTCTCTCTTCCCAAAGGGGAAGAGAAAGGGAATAAGGGAGAGAGACTATGGATTGGAAAAGAAAAAGTAAGAACTGCTTTGATAAATACAATAATAAAATGAAATATAGACAAATGCATACAAAGCCAATATTGAACCCAACCCCCTTGATGGCAACTACATCAATGTCACCACTGGTGCTGTGGAGCAGGCACTGGAGAAGTCCCAGACTGGACTCAGATGGGAACCAGATTGAGAAGCTGGATTCAGGAATTGGGATTGAGGGCAGAATGGACACACACCTCCTTGGACACCAGCCACAGAAGAAGAGACTTGACCCTCGTCAAGTTTTAGGTGGTGTTTTATTTGCAGCATCTTTATTTTTTGGTGTAATTTAGGAAGAGTGGCTTCTCCCACGTGCCCACATGTTATTTGGCTGTGTTCTTACTGTGGTTTGGATGGGTTTAATTTCTTCCTCCTTGTTCTCTCAGCGTACCAGATAATGGGAATCAGTCACACTCGAAACACACTGAGCTGTGGCTTCCTGGTGGGAAACAAGATGAGTCACCAGTAACTAAAACCAACAGCATTATGTCCCTGGCATCAAATTTGTTCCTCTCACTCTAATTGTTCAAATACTTGCTCTCTGCACTGGCTTCCTCCCTGGTGGGGTGGCACGTCTTGCAGACCGGGCTGGGAAGGAAGAGTGACACCAGTGACAGCACATGTAACAAGCCTGGAGAAGGTGGCCTACCAGGGATGGACATGGACACTCAGACCATGTGCCTCCTGCTGTATCTAATAGCCTGATTGGGGCAAGTAGTTGTTAGAGTCTGTATAATTCCTAGGTTTAAAGAGGAGGATGTGAACTGAGGGCTGGAAGCCTCTGCTGGGGTTGTTCAGACTTGTTCAGCCTGGAGAAGAGAGGGCTCCAGGGAGACCTTCTGGTGGCCTTTCAATACTTAAAGGGGGTCTATAAGAAAGATGGGGACAGTCTTTTTAGCAGGGCTTGTTAGGACAGGACAAGGGGTGATGGTTTTAAACTAGAAGGGAGATTTAGACTAGAGAGAAGGAAGAAATTTTGGACACTAAGGGTGGTGAGAGCCTGTGCCAGGTTGTCCAGAGAGGTGGTGGCTGCCCCATCCCTGGAACCATTGCAGGGGAGGTTGGCCGGGGCTCTGAGCAACCTGAGATGTCCCTGCTCAGTTCAGGGGGGTTGGACAAGATGACCTTTAAAGGTCCCTTCCAACCCAAACCAGTCTGTGATAAAGAAAACCATACAGAGATCTGCCTGTACCTGAAATCAATTAAAAGAACCTTCTCTTCTTTATGCAGGAAACTCTCAGGATTCCTGTGCAACCTCACGGATATAAAAACTCAGTATCATGATACTGTGAGTATTGATCTCACTGAGGAGATGGTTTGGGGTTTGGGTTTGGTTTGTTGGGTTTTTTTGGTGTGGGGTTTTGATTTGTTTTGGGGTTTTTTTAAGACAGAATCATAGGATGTTTCAGGCTGGAAGGGCCTCTAGAGGTCATCTGGTCCAACCTCCCTACACAAGTAGGGACATCTCTACCTAGGTCAGGCTGCTCAGAGCCCCATCAAGCCTAAGATAAGTTTCTTCATATAACCAGACCCTCTGAGGGATTCTCTTTAGAATGAAACCTCCAAGATATCCTGTCATTTAGAACTTTACAGGGGATAGTTGTTAACACTCCTCTTAAACTGTTTCTCTTTAACCTTCAGAAATACCAACAATTCTTCAGACGTGCTTAAGTGGAGCCAGACACTGAACAGAACTTGTCATTTCGGTGATTAAGAGGTAAGGGAATTTATATATCTGAGGAACTGTCTTCTGGCAGGTGCCAGTGTATTTGGTTGCAGGTTATCTCTTCCAGAGATATCTTGGACAGGAACAGGAGCACCAGCAGCGTTGAGGGTCCTCTGTGTTCCACTGCCCAGTAGGCACCAGTCTGTGCAGTTTTCTGGGGTTTGCTGCCCTCCTTCAGGTCCAAAATATCCCAAATTGCTGCCAGGCAAATGTTTTCCACTCAAGAGATATCACGTAGAGATAATTTGTTCCTTGATAGGTGGTTTTGTTATGCTTTACCAGGTCTTCCATGGGTTAGGGATGTTCCTCTGCAGATGGCAAGAATCTCTGATGGAAGCAAATAACAACTTGTTTCCCTTAAGAAGCTGTTGGATGACCAAACCATTGGTGAGGAAGCAAATACAGATACTATATAGCATATACCTACGTGGGGCTCTCCTGGAAATGCAGCACTTGCCTCTTGAGGGCTGATGTAGAGCAGACTTGGAATCAAGGTTCTCCAATTGTCAGATTATAAATAAATGATAAATCCCCGTTTAGGCATTATAAATAGTTGATTATGGTGATTATTAACCCTGTGACCTTTGGATGAATTTTGCAAGGCTCAGGACAAGTAGCCCCAGTATATCATCCAGGTTACTGGAAGCTGTTCTCTCGGAGAATCAAAGAATGGTTTGGGTTGGAGTTCATCTGGTCCAACTTGCAGTCATAGGATTAAGGCATTTCTGAAGAATCTTAGAATCATAAAATGGTTTGGGTTGGAAGGAACTTTAAAGATCATCTAGTTTCAAACCCCTGCCATGGGTAGGGATACCTCCCACTAGACCAGGTTGCTCTAAGCCCCATCGAACCTGGCCTTGAACACATCCAGTGGTGGAGCATCCAACAACTTCCTTGGGCAACCTGTGCCAGTGTCCTGTATTGTTTGATGTTCTTTTGGCTCCTCGTGGTTTATCCAAAATATGTTTGTTCAAATCATCTTTCACTGCTGATCTGACTGTTTTGTTTGGATTTGCTCCTCTGGTTCCTCAAAAGGGTTTGTAACAATAGGACCAGGAGTGATGGTTTTAAGCTAGGAAAGGATAGATTTAGGCTGGATATTAGAAAAAAGTTCTTCAACATGAGGGTGACAGATCACTGGAATGGGCTGCCCAGAGAGGTGGGGGAGGCCCCATCCCTGGAGACATTCAAGGTGAGGCTTGATGGGGCTCTGAGCAGCCTGCCCTAGGTAGAGATGTCCCTACTTGTGTAGGGAGGTTGGACCAGATGACCTCTAGAGGTCCCTTCCAGCCTAAAACATTCTATGATTCTATGTCCTGTCACATCTAGTGACCCATGGCACAAACCACAGCCCATCACCTCCATGATCTTCATAGCTTGGTACTCTTCATTCTAGGTTGGCAGATTCCCAGCTCCTTCTGCCAGCTTTGCATCTATCTCCCTTCTAACTTGCAGCTGAGGAGAAGTGAGACAAGAAGGGAAACCAGCTACACTTAAAAAACCACATTTGAGTCAAAAGTGCACAGGTAAAGTTGACAAACTTACAATTAATCCTGTTACCTGCTCCCTGCTCTTTCTTCTTTTCATTGTTAAGGTCACAGGTACAACTGGGAAGGGAAGAGTCCTCAGAGGCCATCGTGGATGGGAATGTGAAATGAGCCTGATGGTCTGAATTAAAGAGAAATAGGGATTTTATTTGATTTTCTGTGAGAGTGGTGTGTATAACTACATTTGAACATAAAATCATGACTTCCAGGTGTTCCCAAGCAGCTTGGGCATGGCTTGGATGGCTGACTTGGTGCTCCATACCCCAGCCCAACATCCCAAGGGATATTCTGGTATCTGGGATGACCCCTGGCTGGGGCTGGGTCCTTTATAAAGGACTATCCCTGAATTGAGCTGGACAGTGCCTGCAAGTGAACGCAGGCCGGGCAGGAGCCTGCCTTGGGTTCCTGCCTGCCGGGCCCTGCCTGGAACCGGGATTTCCTGTCTTACAACATTTTTTCGAAATGTCAAAAAATTTCCCAAACTGTACTTTTTTTGCCCCCCCCCCNAGTTGGAGGCAGGCACAGCCTCAGCGCAAGGGAGAGAGGCTGCCGGAGACAGGCAGGAGGAGGCGGCGAGGCGCCCGGTCCGTTCCGGAGGAGGCCAGCCCGGCGCTGGGGCGAGCGGCGGGGGCCGGCGGGAGGTGAGTGTGTGCGGGGACCGGGAGGGGGAGGGGAGGGAAGGGGGGGGCTCGCCGCGGAGGAAAGTGCCGGGGAAAGTGCGGGGAGGCCCGAGCTGAAGGGTTGGGAGCGTGTGAGGGACGAGGCGGCGGCTGCCGGGGGTGCTCCGCCGGTTCCCTGCTGGCCCCTCCAGAGCCGAGGCCGGGCCGAGCGCGTCCCTCCCGCTCCCCCTCAGGTGCCCGGCGGGTGTCGCCTGAGGGGGGGCCGAGCAGCCGTGACAGGTACCGCCGTTCGAGGGGCTCAGCCTGGGCCCCAGACACCCTCCCGCTGCCTCCGGGCTGCTCCGCGTAGCTGGGAGGGGGAACGAACCCCCCTCGGCCCCGGCACCTCCAGCCGGGGCTCCGGAGGCGAGCGGGGCTGGGGTGAAGGCTTCCAGCCCTGCTCGGTGTCCTACAGCTCGGTGGGCAATGCCCGGTGATGTGTCCTGCCCATCCTAACGGGGATGCCCCTGCAGCCAGCACCGAGCAGGCAACTTTTACAGGGAGGAGAAGCAGCAGTTTTGGTCACTGGGCTCAGAAATGACCTGTATTTAATGAAGTGCCTTTTTTTCCTACAAAAAAAAGTTTATCAGCAGAAGTCTAGCCGTGCTTATCCGCATCTGACGCCTGCCTGCCTTGAATATGTGCATCCCGAATTTCTGAATGGTGTTGCCAGGTTTTCCGTGTAGGTGGGTAGGTAGCTATGCGTAGGTTAGGATTTGATGCTTGCTGAAGAGGCAACTGCACTGTTATGTGTAGGTTTAAGCTCGCCCAAGAATAAACAGGAAACAGACAAAATGCAAAAGTGATTTGTTAGATCTTAACTGAACACCTAGAATGTTTTTACTTTATTGTTCAGAACCTTTTCTGACTAGCAGACGAGGCTGTGCAGGAGGACAGAAGTCTGGTGAACAATTTTATGTGGTGCTAGAAATAGTGTTTGGCATTATAAAAGTTTATTGATCTAAATCACAGGCATCTTCTTGTCGGGAAGGAAAACTCTTTTGATTTGTTCTCACAAAACCCCCCTGGCATTCAGATGTTTGTGGACTGGAAAGGTGTGCAGCACGTAAATGAAGAGCGAAGCGTCTGCAGCATCTGAGGCTGGCCAAAAAGGGAGAGGGTTTTTGCTGGTAAGAAAGCCCGAGGGGCAATTACTGGTAGGCAGAGATGAGGTAAGAACAGAGAAGCTGCCTGAGTACGGTAATGTTCCTTTCTGGAAAGCATCTCTTGGTTTTCCTCCTTCAACCTCTGAGTACCTGGGTTTAGGCAGAACTTTTATTCCGCCTTCCAGTTTCATTTCTAGGGTGATGTTTTGGGAAACGTGCTCTTTGTGAGGATCCAGAGTTGTTGAACTAGTGTAGAGTAGAATGGACTAACTGTGTGTGGTGTGCATGTGTGTCCTTCCACTAATGAGAATATAAATATTGTGGCTCTAAGGCTATGAGTCAAAGGGGAAGTTTTGCTGGGAAACCAGTGCAGGGGTGGGAAACAGCCTGATGAGCATCCCCTCATCCACCTGAGCTGGAGCAGTGATGGTGCCCTGAGCATCTCCACCTGTGCTGGTGTTTCAGCACCAGGTGTGAAGTTACTGTGATGCATAAAGCCACCAGCGTGAGGAGAACTTAAATTGGGATGCATCAACTATACATGTAGATATAAAAATACATGTTTTTACATAATCTGTGTTTATAGCAGCATATTCAATTCTGACTCCTGGGTATGTGAAGGTCATTGTTGTACATAAGGCATATCAATATTCTCCAGTAAATTCAGATGCCTGGGCAGGCCTAAAGGATGATAAATGTATAATGCAGAATGAGTTAACAGTGTGAGACAGTATATTTCAGACCATTGGCTTATGTTAATTGAAACATTACAGGCACTAAGGCAGCCTTCAGTGAAGTTTGAATTCAGTCTTCAGCATCTTAGACTTGTTAGAAGAAAACTTGTGGAAGTAGAAAGAAATTGGGATTCAAGATTGAGTCGCTGTTGTATTAAGTTTGGTGAGATTAAACTATTGAACAGTTACTTAAACCTAAGAATTTAGAACTAACCTGTCCCTTTGTTCTTTTTAAGTGGATAAAATGCTGGTTTTGGTGCATAGGACATTTCAGGTGAGACTTGAAAAGATGAGTTGTTAGTTTTCTGTGCACTGAAGGTACCCTGTCTGTTGTGGAGGGGGGTGGGAGAGGGCTGGGGAGTGAAGTTCTCTTTCTGATTTTCTTGACCAAAATTCAGTTCCCTTTCTCACAGCTGCCCTGTGCTCTGTGGCTGCTGCCCTTCCACCGACAACTGGTTGCATTTCATTGCCTCTGTCTGAAGTAATTTGGAATACTTCTAGGACACAATGTGCTAGCAAGAAGTGAAATGATTATTGAAATAGTGGAGAGGTATCTTAAAAATAATTGAACTCTGTGTAATTTCGAAGAGCAATGAAGTGTTAGAAAGCGTGTGCCTGCCCAGCAGCTCTTGCATCAGCAGGCATGGGTGTTGCATTTAGCCTGTGAGTGGGCTTGGAAAAGCTTTTTTTTCTCTGGTTCCTAATAGTTTAGAACAGTGAATTGCCAGTTACAGAACACAAATACTTCTAGGAGTTCAGAGATGAATTTTGCTGCAGATTGGTTCTGTGGTAACCGTGAAATTCTTCAATGGCACCAAGCTAGTATCAGCTGCTCGTTGAAGGCACTGGTGCCAGCACAGTGGTGCATCAGTTGCTGGGAATCCAACCCTGTAGTGAAATGATTCATACATATACATTTTCTGTTCTCAGTTGACAGCTATTTTTAAGAATAGCCGTCTTGCCTAGAAGGTTGATGTCTAAGCAAAGGCAGCCTAGATAGCTAAAAATTTCCTTCCCACCAAACAAAATCTTATTTTTTGCCAGACTTCTAATATGTACACTAAAACATTTAAATTGGATTGATTGTAATTGATTCTTGCTGAGTCTCTGGTGCTAATTGGTCATTATGAAGAGGCTGTGACGTGTGGGAGCTGCTGTCAGGAAGTCTGCAGGTTTTTGCACAGAACAAAGTGATGAGTTTGAAGGAAGTGTCAGTTTGAAGCAATTTCTAATAATAATGGATAGTGATTTCTAAATGATAGTGATTACCTGAATAACTTCTTGAAACCAAGTAGGATTCTCTAGGAGTCTGCAGAAGTTATCAGAGTGAGATAATGACACGTTTGTCCAGTGTTCTTTAACTTTTTCTGTGTGCTTCACAGGCAGAATCACAGAATAGTTTGGGTTGGAAGGGACCTTAAAGATCATCTTGTTCCAACCCCCTGCCATGGGCAGGGACACCTCCCACTAATTCCAGTGAAGGAAAGTTATGGACCATTTTTTCCTCATTGTGTTCTTCTGAACCTTGTATTTCAAAGAGAAATTTAAGTTTTTTAGTTCAGGCAGAAGTTTTATTTGCTTATTTCTGAGCCTGTCAGTAGTAACTGCAAGGGGACTGCAGTAGAGAGAAGACTTAGAGGTAAGAGTGATCTCTGTTTCACCTGGCAAAACATCTCTGTGTTCATCATCTATATTTATTTAATCCATACATTTCAGCAACCTCAATTTAGCATATTTGGAATATGCTAAATGTAGATGCATTTTGCTGAAGGCTTTTTCTTGTTTAGTTAGGCAATGGAAATTTGTAACTACCCAAATCACTGTTCATTATCACTCAGCATAATAATGGGTAAATTTAATCTTCCTGATTAAGATTATTTTGGTCACAAGAGACAAGGGAATGAAAATGAATCATTTTCTTGATGTTGTGCTGTGTCTGTGTTGTTCATCTCTGCCTTTCTTTCCTCTCCAATCCCACTACAGACAGCGCTCTGACCTTTTAAACTGGGTTTGGATGATCTTGCTCTACAGCAAACCTCCCTTTCAGATAGGAGCCAGAAATTAAGAGGAATCTAAATGCAATTTCTCTTCTTACTGCCAGTGGAGAGCTTGCTTAGGTTTGAAGTAACTTTTCTTTGTGCCAAATGGTTGACTTTTCTAGAAGAAAACCTCTCTAGAGCGTGCAAAAAGTCCTCTGGTTAATATATTGGCATTCCCAGAACCCACTAAAACTCAGGCAGGTTGCCAGACACCACTTAATGAGGATGCCGAGTGTCTGGCACAAATCTGCATGAAAACCAGCAAAAGAAGCTGGGGGTGGAAGAGCGTGTGGTGGGGAGAGGGCTGGGAAGGCCACACGTCCCCACCCAGCATGTGTTGAGATGTCTGCATTTTGCAGAGGAGCTGATCAGAAATCTTTACTGCTGGATTCTGAGAACTTACTGGGTGCAGGAATCTGGGTGCTGGGAGTGGAGGTAGCTGTGCTTGCACAGAAATATGGTTTTATTATGGAAGTAACTGATGAGTTAAGGGGGGTTAGTTGTGAGGAGAGCACCAGAAGAGGCTGGGAAATGTTAGTGACTTCATGTTTGATTATCTGCTGAAACTGAGAAGCTTGGAAATGCTGTTAGACAATCAAGGGGACAATGGAAGTCAGGGGTTGCCAGCATCCCCACAGAAAGGCTCTTAAAGTTCCATGGCAGGGATAAATAAACTACTGCTGCTACAACACTTAAGCTCAGCATAAACCTGGGGCATGTGGCCCTGCCTGGAGCTGCTGTGCTCAGGTTTTGCTAGTGTTAAGTGGAATTGCAGGTGTAATGGGCTCTCTGATGGCTGTTAAAAAAATCACTCCTAGGCTAATGCCAGGCTGAGGCATTTTTCCATTAGAAGGAGAATGTATTGTCTTGCTGAATCAAATGTCTGAAGGTTGAAACCCAGTAAGCAGACTTAGTTATATTCTGAACCAAACATCATTTTAGATGTTGAAAGCACAGACATTTACAGCATTTTTCCCAGGCTTTAGTCTCTCCCCTACCCAGCCAAAAGCAACATTAGTTCTATATAGACAAATTTATAAATAGACATTTGGTTGGTAGGCATGACTGAAAATATTTTTTTTTTTTTTATAATCCAAAATAATTCCAATAGGAGTTTTTTGCACATGGCTGAATTTGGAAATGCTTGTGCTTGTTATTTACTAAGTTTCTGTTGTGTATTTTACAGTTTTGGAGAACTATTAGTCTTAAGAGGAGTTTTACTTGCTAAAGTGGTGGCACCTCCTTGATGTGTGCTTTTGGGTAGGATAAGTTGTAGTCCAGATTAGTCCTCTTGCTCCTGTTTGGTTTCACTATGATGAGAGGATAAAGGAAAGACAGGCTATTAGACAACTTATGAAGACAGGCTGAGAGAATTTGGCTTGTTCAGCCTGGAGAAGAGAGGGTTCTGGGGGGAACCTTATTGTGGCCTTTCAGGACTTAAAGGGGCCTACAAGAAGCTGAGGAGGGACTTTTTGCAAAGGCCTTTAGTGATAGGATGAAGGGTGATGGACTCAAACTGGAAGAGGGTAGATTTGGATTGGAAATTAGCAGGAAATTCTTCACAGTGAGGGTGGTGAGACACTGGCACAGGTTGCCTGGAGAAACTGAGGATGCTCCATCCCTGGAGGTGTTCAAGGCCAGGTTGGATCAGACTTTGGAGCAACCTGGTCTAGTGAGAGGTGTCCCTGCCATAGCAGAGGGATTGGAACTAGATGATCTTTGATGTCCCTTCCAACCCAAACCATTCTATGATTCTATGAAAACCTTGTAGTCATTGGACTTTAATGCTGGATATAGTAGAAAAAAGGCCAAGTGTGTTTTGACAGTCATATGGGGGTCTTTGCAAAGTTCTCTCTGGGTTGACACTGACTCTTAGCTGTCTGTAGGACATGGAGAACTGGCAGTGAGAGTGGTGCATGTTGTACCCACATTTTTAAACTAGCATGTGTTTGGGATTAGTTCTAAAGGGCAGGACAATATCTCCTGGAAAAGATAATGCTGCTCAAATGCTGCACGTGAGAATGGAGTGGGTTGATGAAGTGTCTGTAGGAATTTCATTGTGTTTCCATCTCCCCGTGCTCTTGATTTCTTCCATGCTAAACACCCCGGTACCCTTTTTGTTGAAACCTGATGATAAATCTGCCTCTGAAAAAATGTAGTCACAATATTGAAGTTAGTATTGCCTGTAAAAGATGAGTTTGGAGATTTCCATTCTCTTTTATTCACTATTTCGTTTTGTTCAGATGTTCTGAAATTGTCTGTGAAGGATGTGCTGGCTTTTAGAGAAGATGTGCTTCTGTGAATGATAAATATCTTGAGGTTTGACTGCTTCTATCCCAGTCTTTGACCACTGGATGTATTTAAGTTGTGATGTTGGAGGACAGTGCAAAACTCTGAGTTCCTTTTAGAACGAATGTTAGTGCGTAATAAAGTACAGTCTAGAATCCCTCTCCCACATTGAGAAGAGACTTGGAAACAGTGTTTTCTTCTGGATAAACCCTGCCTTTTACTTGGAATTCTAAAATAAGAGTTGACTCATCAGCCTAGTATTACCTAGCATATGCCAGTGTAAGGCTACTGTGCTTTGTCTTTCATTTTCAGCATCCAGTACTTGCAAGCATCTTCAAACAGTACTCTATTTTTAAACACAACTTCCCCTCTTCTTGATTTCAAAGGTTATTAGATGGAAAACGTGTGATTCTTTCATAATTACCTCTCAGTGTTGTGTAGCTGGGCCCATTATTTTGGTTTCTCACACCTGTAACCTCCTTGTTCTCCACTGCAGAGAGGGAAAGGAGGGGGCAGTCAGTGACTGGGATATGAAGCAATCTCTTTAACATGCTCCTTCTTCCACTGAGGCTTTCATGAAATTTTTACTGTGTGTTAATTAAGAGTGGTCCATTATTACTCTGGACTTGTAAACACCTTTAAGGATTCCATTAGGTGTTAATGATACATGCAGCAAGAATTAATATGAAGCTGTTAGTCCCCTCTCTAGTAGTAGGGATGTACTCTAAGTAATTGCCTACGTGTAGCAGCATTTCTTCAGCTATCAGGTATAAATGGTGTTGCTTCACCTCCTGCTTTCTCAGAACCATTAGTTATTAAGTTTTGCTAATTTGTGGAGTGGATTTTGGCCTGTGCTAGATAGAATTTCACCTGGATGTTTGCCATGGGATTTTCATGAGACAGAAGTGCTTTGCCTGGCTTCTGCCCTATGGGTCAGAGTTGAGGAGTGTGGCAGAAGGTGTGGGAGAGAAGATGTGAGGAATGCTTAGAAGTAACCAGACTTAATCTCCATAGCTGTTGAGCTGGCACCTTCTGTGAAATACCACCTTGGTGGGTGTTCTCCTGTCATTTCACCCTGATGGATGACTGGTTTTGTAGCTTTTGCTTAACCAACGTTAAGCAAAATGAAATGGAACGTTTGTAAAAACCTGTGTGGATAAGATAAAATACTCCTAAATTAAAGATTCTGCTTGGTCATATGAATGCTAGACCTGGACTGCCCAACTGCCTCTGTTGGCCAGTGCACTTCATGTTTCACAGAAGGTTTGGGTTGACTATAACTCCTCACCAGACTTGAATGGGCAGTGGAAGTGGAGAGGAAAGGGATTCTGTGAATATTTCCAACACGGATGTTTTCAGTGTTTGTGGCCCTTTCACATTCCTCTAACTGTTTTAATGACCTTCCTAGCAGGTTTTTAGGAGCAGCACATTTGACACTTAACTTTTTGCAAGTACTGAATTTTCACTTAAGATGTTTTAAATTATGAGTTACCCCTTTTGTAATTGGGAAGCCTAACACATGGTCCATCTATCCACTCAAAACAACTTGCATGCTGTTGAATACAGGTGCTGTTTGGTGCCTGCTTTCACGTAGCTTATAATAATAAAATATTTTTTTTAAAAGCTACCATCTGTTGATGAAGAGAAATTCTGCCAATATTTGTCAAATGTGTGCTTTATCTGACCTGTTCTACTTAGCACCTTATGGCAAAGCTTTCTCATCAAAGCATTTTACAAATATCTTTATTCTTCCAGTGCCTTATTAGACTGATAACAACAGTGGTATCACTTTTTAATGTGGGGATTAATGTAGCAAGGATTAAGGAGATAAACATCTCTTTAGTCACAAGAGGAAGTCACCTGCAGTGGGTACAGAGAGCAGGATTCTAACTCACAGCTCTAGGTGAAAATCACTGTTTTGATGAAAATGACTGGAATAATGTAAAGGTTCTATAGCAGAAAGCTCCAATAATCTCTGTAGCTCGGTCTCCTTTTTTTCATAGGTGGTGGCTGGACAAGTGGGTGAATTCCAAGAAAGAACCATCACGGTGCTGATGTTTGTTAGTTCTGCTAATGCACAGTGTTCAGAAGCATCTGGTTCATGACTCTTGTTAATTTTATTTGAAATTACCTAGAAATGTAGCAAATCAAGAGGAATTATAAATATAAAGAGGAAAAAGAGGGTCTCTGTGGGTTAAGTTATGAGTTAGATGTGTAAGATATTCTGAGAGCATCTTTTGAAACGTTGAGTCCTCTCTTAGTTGAACGTGCAACCTGCAGCAGACTCTGCCTTTTCCCACTCCCTGTGTTCCCCTGAGTATTGTTAGAGGTTGGAGATAAAAGCCTTTAATCATGTCTACATGGAGGCACCAAAGCAAATCACTTGAAGTGTCAAGTCAAGATGTATATGTTAAAGTATGTTAAACTTGCGTGTGAATGCTGCGTCGAATATAGAACAGCCTTATATATTTAGCTTGAATCAATCAAAGGTCATTTTACATCTGAAGGAGAACCTCATTCGGAGCATAAGTTAAATTGCAGTGATCTGAAACCATCTGTGTATGAAGGAGAGCCTCTTGACACAGATATTTACCATGCTTTAACTTTAGACTGTACTTGATTTATCTCAACTTTCCTCCGTGTCGCTTCTTATTGATCACTCTCCGTGAGGCTGCTATTAAGAGGCATCTTAGATGGGGCTAATTGCAAACTTTCAAGTGAAGTAATTTAGTCAGAAGATGGCAGCTCATTGAACTTGCGACGTTTTGTGGCAAATATTTTAGATCTGACAGACTTTGACTGCAGTCAAAATAAGACACAACCTCTCTCTGATTCCTGAGGAGCCAGAATCTCTGAGGCCAGAGGCCTGGGATTTGGTTTTGGGGTCCTCAGCATGGAGCAGCACTGCCAAGGATCCTGCTTTGTGACCAGGGACACTGTTTCTAGGAATTCATGGTTCCCTTGGACGTGAGAAGTCTACTGCAAAGTCAAGGACTGAAAAAATCCCTGTGGATCCCCCTCAGATTTGGGGACTTGCAGTAATTTTCTGTATCTACATATTGAAACTGTGAGTCCTCTAAAGAGTAAAACTAAGAAAAAAATCTGTTCTGTTTGATAGTTGTAAATCTTCAGCCTTCTTCTGGTGGAAAATCAGAAGATTTTGGGGGTTTGTCTGCTCTGAGACAAATTAATAATATGGGAAAATACCTTGCATCCCAGAAACTGGGTAGTTGTAGTCTGAGCTGGGTTTCCTTACACTTTAATGGATACCAATTAATGTCTCTCTTGCACTTTCTTTTCCATCTGGAGTTCATCTAAAGGAGTACCTCAGGAGAACCAAAGCCTCTGTGGCCCCAAGGCTTTCATGTACCCTTTGTCACCCCAGCCCTGACCAGAGGTTTGCACGTTGCACTTCCCCATGTCTTGTTTGGGAAGAGTTACATAAAGGGAAGAATATCCTGAAGCTTTTCCATTCCAGCAGGTTAAAATGGACAGTGAAGCATATATTCCTCAGGGTTCTGAGGAAGAAGGGAGGTGCTTGTCATCTTCTTTCTGTTTTTGTCCAGCTGAACTTGTCTCCTGGAGGGACACTTGTAGTGCAGAGAGGAGGAACTGTCCAGTTGAAGTAGTTGCTGTGTCCGTAGCTGGAAATTCTCTTCTACCTACACCCTGTTGTAAGAGACCACTACAAAATTGAGACTGGATGTTCTTGCTGAGGTCCTTGACGTGATGGAGGTAGAGATTATACTATTTCTCTAAAAAAGAAAAGTTTACCTTTGTGTCTTTATTTATGAACATTCTATTTTATAAGATGATTTCAAGGATTGTTGTATTCTCCCTATAAGAAAAACCTTCTGAACATCCAGCTGATCAAGATAAAAGCCGCACTAAAAGCTGCAAGTGAAAATTTCTGCAGCTCTGATTTCAATACATTGAAATTATTGTCTGGTTGAAGATCCTGAAAGCCCAGTTGTCCCATTAGAAAATGAAGACACAAATGAGTTATGATGTATTAGCTGTTGTGCATTCAGCTGACGCTTCCAAGATGTTTGCATAGGTGTTAAGTTTATGGCCACTGCAGTAGAGGCAGATAAATTTTAGCAGCTTAAGCATCTCCCTGGCTCGTGAATGTGCAGAATTCCTAACGTATTCCCAGGGTCAGGGAACTGATTTGTTGATGAAATGGAAAAGTTTCGTCACAGAGTTATAGCAGTCTCAAAGATCTGACTTTCTTGGTTTACACGGTATAGGAGATATTAGAGACAAGAGAAAATATGTAATATTTTCCTGGCATCTTGAATCTTAACATTTGGGTGAAGGAGAAGAGTGAAATTCTTCTCTTTTCACAGTGTAAAACTGTCAAAAGAATATTTTTTTTCCTGTTTCTGACCTTGATGTGTAAAATACGCCATAGTCTCTTCATGTACTTGAGATGTTCTCAGGTGTCCCTAACACCTACCAAAAACCAAATGTTGTATGCGACTGGTTCAGTTATCTCCCACAGCTTTCTGCTGCTCTCCCTGTTGCTCCTGTAGCTAGACTTCTCTCCCTCTTTTTCACTTTTTTTTTTGGTAGTCCTTTAGGATACAGACAGTTCAGAGACGTCATGTGTCTGCAATGTCTAAATGGCTTCCTCTTTCCTTTCCCTGTCCACCCCAATCAAGAAATTCCAGATGGAAGCTCTTTGGTGTCAGTAACAGCTGCACAGCAGATCATTTTTTGCATCCTCAGAGCTGTAACAGTTATAGCTCCATATATGTAGTTATGGTATATGTTTGCATTAAGGATCTCCTGGTCTTTAAGTGTCCTCAAGGCTCTTCTGATCATCCGCGTTTCCCCCTGTTTTCTGTTCCTGGTTAGAAGTAGCTCCTTTCAAGAGAAAGAAGTTAAGATATTCTGTTGTAAGCTTGATTTTTAGGAAGTCTGAATATTTCAGGAGTCCTGTGTTGTGATTCAAAAAATGGTGCTCCCTTCTTTCATCTCTAGGGTTTATAATAAGGTGTCAGCAATGATCTAGTCCATCTGGGAGCTTGCATCAATGCTTGAGAGAGCCATATGTGTCTGCCTCAAACAAGGCTATAGAAAAGTGTTCCACTAGCAACCAAGATGTCATCCATCTGCTAGACAATCCTGTAGCTAGTTAGCTTAATGACGTATTTATTTGACTAGATCTTTCTGCGTAGCAGACTCCAGCTTTCCTCCCTCTTCAAATTAATACCAAAAGCTCCGTGCTCCAGAGAAGAAAACCTGCCCGTTCTGGAGAATGTCAGGAAGTTTGTGGCTTGATAGGTTTGATCTGTTTATCTCCTTCAGGATGTTGCTCTCCCCAATTTGGAGTGAGGACGTTGTTAGGAGATGGCTCCAGCCTTCCGGGGCAGGTGTCTGGGTGGCAGAGGGATCAACAGCCTGGACGCAGGACCTGGGTGACCTCAGATGCATGTAGCAATCCAATCATGCTGCTCCTGCTTTAGGGTATTATTTTAGCACAGGGAGCTGTGTGAGGATTTCTTCCTGGGGTAGTCAGAGCTGGAGTCGTCACACTGAACATTTTACTACGTAAAGTAAACCAGGTGATTCTTTCACTTGGTGGCTTTAACAGAATTGTTTATTCAAGATTAAGGTTCTTACTCTTCTACATACATGTTCTAGATGTTTGTATTCTCAGCTGGCCCTGCCTAGTCAGGAATTCTGGTGGAAATATCCTGTGGGAAGAGAAGCTCTGTAAACTTCAGATACTGCTCGTTCCTGCTGTGATAAAATAAAGCACATTGGGACTGACTATCATCAATATTTTTTTTTCCCCAGCCACTCTTTCTACCATTTATTTTTCATCCAAAGAGGAAAATTCTAGACTGAATCATAAGTCATGATAATAATTTTTCTTGGAAGAGACCTTTAAGATCATCAAGTCCAACTGTTAACCCAGCACTGCCAGATCACCACTAAACCATGTCCCACAGCACCACATCTACATGGCTTTTAAGTCCTGTGAGTCAGAGTTGAGTTGAGAAGGGGGCGAAACAGAAGAAAAGCCAATCTAGGTGAAAAGAATTTTGTTAGTGGCAATCATATTAATCTGTGTTGAGGCATTCTGGTGAATTCACTGTGGAAAAATGCATATGTGTTTTCAGGCAGACCACCCTACAGGAGATCTTTATTCCTATTTTGCAAAGGACTTTACATGCAGAGTGACATTGATTTCTGTGGGAATTAAGACACCATCACAGCTTTTTCTGAATATAGAAAAAATATATATTTTCAGAATATTGTGTGATTGGAGCCAACCCAGTGCTGTCTACTGAGCTCAGTAAATTTTACCTGACAGTCATTATTTAAAAATTAGTGAACGTGGATAAAAATACTTAGTGAAGTTCAAGAAAAAATTAGTAGTTTATGAGGGTTCTAAATAAGGCTGAGAAATGGATCCTAAATAAAGGCATAGAAAAAAAATAGTTTCTTGGCTTCTCTTCCTACAGGTGTGAAACTTTTCTTTTTTTGTGAGCATAGAAGCAGCTCTGAACTGCAAAAGTAGGTGGAAGTAAAATCAGGAGAGTTCCATGGAGCAGTGTGGAATTGCCCAGGTGAAGCAGAGATTGAGGAGGTGAACTGTGCTCACTCTTGCTCCATCTTTAATTATACAAAGAGAATTGAAGAATAATTCAGGTTAGAAGGGACCTCCTGGAGTTCATCTGTTCCAACCTACAGTCACAGGACTAAGGCATTTATGAAGAATCATAGAATCATAAAATGGTTTGGGTTGGAAGGGACTTTAAAGATCATCTAGTTCTAAGCCTCCTTCCATGGGCAGGGACACCTCTCACTAGACCAGGTTCCTCAGAGCCCCATCCAACCTGGTCTTGAACACCTCCATGGATGGAGCAGCCACGGCTTCCTTGGGCAACTTCTTCCAGTGTCTCACCACCCTCAGAGTGAAGAACTTCTTCCTAATTTCTAATCTAAATCTCCCCTCTTCCAGGTTGAACCATTGTTGTGGTTCCAGTTTGAACCGTTGTTGGTTTGAACCAATGTTGTGTCACTACAAGCCCTTGTAACCTTCTCTTCTCCAGGCTGAACCAAGCCAAACTCTCAGCCTGTTCTCGTAGGAGAAATGTTCCAGCCCCCTGATCATCTTCATGTCCCTCCTCTGGACCCACTTCAACAGGTCCATGTCCTTCTTGAGTTGGGGTCTCCAGAGCTGGACCCAGTACTCCAGTTGGGTTCTCATGAGAGTGGAGCAGTGGGGGAAGAAATGCTCTTGAATCTAGGAATTCACTATTCACATCTCAATTCTCAAAATGTGTTTTGAATTGCTTGTGTTTGGACAGAAGGGCAGTAAAGACCAAGTGGAAGAAAATAAAGTATGATAAAAGACAGTCTTAATTCTAAAGCTTCTGAGTAAATGCCAAACAAGAGCAAAGTTGACACAAACTCTTGGTGCAAGTGTTGGGTAGTCACCATCTCAGGAGTAGCTGGAAGCTGCTGCACGTGTTTGAAGTAATCACAGTGTTTTATTTCCTCAAGATGTTCTCTTCTAAGTGCTGTTTACGTAATTAGTCAAGAATCTTGCAGTTTACTCTCTGCCAAGGGCAACAGCTGACAGCTCTTCACTGAGATGAAGATATGTATTTTTATTTGTGTTCCTTTCACCACAGGACTACTGGCTGGTGTTAAATAGACCACAAAGAATCTTTTCCATGTAGAAGTCCTCTCAGAGGTGATTCTCTGATAGGTCAGAGTAACTTTGAGCAAGCTTTGGGTGAGAAAGGGGTTTTACATCTTGTTGGAAAGCTTGTATTGAAACTCCATTGTTTTAAATCAATGAAAAAAGTGGTTTTGCACTTTTCTACAAAAATTACATTTGTATAGGATCGATGTGTTCTTATGTAGTCCTGTATGATACCATGCAAAATGGAAGAGAAAATAATTTAGAATGAAAAATCATGATGTTATGAAGTATTGTAAAATTCCTACCTTATAAAATGCCTATTGAAGTTTTTATTTCCTGATTAGTGTCACCAATA
This sequence comes from Brachypteracias leptosomus, assembly GCA_013401335.1. NCBI lineage: Eukaryota > Metazoa > Chordata > Aves > Coraciiformes > Brachypteraciidae > Brachypteracias > Brachypteracias leptosomus. The sequence goes on from VYZX01029694.1 coordinate 474,038, forward strand.
AGATACTTTACAAGAAATATTTTTGTTTTGATGCATTGGATTTTCTGATGGCAAACAGATCCACAGGAGTATTTCTGACAAGAATTGACAACTTTTTGTTTGGGAACTTTGCTTTGTATTATTTAGTTATATTTATCTAGTTTGGGTTTGGTTGTTTTGGGTTTTTTTTGTCTTTCCACACCAAATTCAGAACTTGATCAGGGAGATCATTGAAACTCTGTTGTGATGCTTCATTCTGTTGTGTAGCTTTATTCCTCTTCATCCTTGCTTTATCATGTAAGAGTATATTTTAGTGTATAGAAGATGAGATATCCTCCTGATGAGTCAGACAAACCATATTCAATAGCTGAGACCAAACAGTGAGCAATATAAATCTTCTTATCTTCATTTCTTACATAGAATCACAGAATGGTTTGGGGTGGAAAGGACCTTAAAGATCATCTAGTTTTGACCTCCCTGCCATGGCAGGGACACCTCCCACTAGACCAGGTTGCTCCAAGCCCCATCCAACCTGGCCTTGAACACCTCCAGGGATGAAGCATCCACAACTTCCCTGGGCAACCTGTGCCAGTGTCTCACCACCCTCAGAGTGAAGAATTTCCTCCTAATTTCTAATCTAAATCTACCTTTTTCCAGTTTAAAACCATTATCCCCCATCTTGTCACTACAGGATGTCACATGTAAAAAGGCCTGTACAGATGTACTATTTACAGGGACGTGTACAGATAGTGTGGAAGATCCTCATTATTTTTATACTTCATTATATCTCCTGTTGCTGATTGCCTAGTGTTTACCTGCTGCTAATCTTTTGTGCTTAATGCTTCCTACAAATGGAGGACAACTTACAGAGAAACTTGGTTGTTTTGAACCCACTTTATGTTTCTGTTCACTTTGAATTGAGGCTAATAATAAACCAAATGAAATTTTGCTTCTGAAGAGCTTAGTACTGGCTATGTCAGGTCTTCTGCCCCTTAGCTTCATATGTTTTGATGAGTATATGGTTTTCCTGTCACTAAATGTGCTTGACTTCTGAAGTCACTAACATAAGATTGGATTGTCTTCTCCAATGTAGTTTATATAGACTAAGATAGCTTTATAACACATTCTGACCAAAAAAAAGGGGATGCAGGGTGGTAGTACATCTTCTGGAGTGATTTCTGAAATGCTGTTGCTTGGCTCTCACAGTGATGGAGTTTAAGTCCTTGTCTTTGTCTTAGGAATAGGAAAAAAAGAGACCTACACAAATATTTGCCTTTGGATGGTGCTTGATGCTGAGTGGTTTCTCTTTGGCACTATTTTGTGTTAAAATCTTTGTGCTACTTAAGTTAAAAGAAGTCGTCTTAGAAACTAAGTGAAGAAGAGGAGTGTCTTTGACTTTCATCTCAGAGCTTTCTTCTGTGAGCTTGATGTGTGATGGTTTCAAATGCTCTTAAGAGCCAACGGGCTTATTTCAACATTGCTCAACAGGAGCTGGACCTTGAAGGGTGGACACAATATCTGACCAGTAGTGGAACAGCCTATAATGAGTTATCACGTGGAAGTCTGACCCTCTAGAAATGGTAGATGATAGGAAAACACTCACTTTGTTTTAAAGGACTTGCAGTTGAGGTCTGCAGAAGCAATTGGCCACCTCCTTCATTTCTGTCAGATTGCTGACACAGCACAATATCTTGTTCAGGTTTTTTCATATCAAAGTACATGATGTGCTACAGGCTGCATTTGTTTTGTGATTGCCACTTTTCCAGTCCAAACCTTCTGGGTAAACAAGTTGTGCTGTAATGAGGTATATCTGTTTTCACCAAAACCCCTCAGATTAATTAGGGTCTGATTAAAGTGGTGTGAGTATCATTGTGCAATGGTTTTGTGCCTGTGCCATGAAGGTTGTATTCCCTTTGTAGTGTCAAATGGTCCTGCAAAGAGCTGACCATGAAATAGATGGGTTTTACTTTTTTTTTTTAATTAAAAATAATAGTTGAGCAATTATGCATGATGATACTTGTATAAAAATATTGTTTTATTTGGTAATATAAGTGAAAAAAGTTATGGACGTTACTCCTGGTTTTAGTCTTATTTTTAGATGGCCTGTAAAAGGTAAATAGTCCAAATACAATATCTCATATAATGGAGTTACAGATAAAATGAGATAGAGTAATAGGGATAATGCAGAACCCAAACATGCTTATAACACATATTTAAATAGCTTTACAAATACTTTTTCCTTGGTCTAGAACCTTTAAAATGAAGCCAGCATATAGAAAACTTGAAATGAATGTTTGTGAGTGTTAGAAATCCAGTATGAACCATAGCAAGGACTTAAAAAAACCCCCCCAACATAAAATATATATTGCAGAGGCTCGTAATAATTTTACCCCCATATCATTTATTCTTTCTCTTCTCTTTGCATGAGCATCTGTAAGATTCGTGCCATCTCAAATGTTTAAGGAAGGAGCAGGATTCCTTTTCCTGTGTTATTTCACATGCTAGCTCCATACATTATTTAATTAAACTGGCTGGTGCAGGGGACCATCTGCCACCCAGAACCACCACCATGACCTTGCTGTCATCCTCCTGGCACAAGAACCCTTGCCAAGGTGGCAGAGAAGTGCCCAACCTGACCACTAGTTTGCAACCAACTTTGATTAAAAGCTACAAAGGGGCCCAGGCACGATTTGTAAATGGACAACACTGCAAGAGATCAGTGCTTTGAGTTCTGTATTTAAAGAAATCCCCAAAACTCCCCAACAGCCTCTTCCTCTCCCAAACTCCAAAGTGAATGGAGTTGTCATGAAAACAGGGAAGGAGAAGAAATGGAAATGTGTTTGTAAACCAAAACACAGGGGGTTGTTTTCCCTCAGCAGTACTTTTTCGGGGCTTTAATTTTAATTTTGAATAAAACATGATTTTCCTCCTTTTAAAGTAATTTCTATATATGATTTTCAGACAAGCAAATTCCCTGGTCCCAGCTCTGCAGGAGTCCTGTGCTGGTGTTGGTGGCTGGCTGTGCTCACTAGCAACTTCTGGTCACAGGAGAGATAAGAACCAGGAAAATGTGTTGACTACTCCCAAGATAGATTCTCCTTTTATACCTAAGTCTGTTCATAACTGGAAATAAGGGATTTATTAAAATTTGAACTTCTGCTCATGTCTGTGAGGGGGGAAAAAGTCTTTACATTTTAAGTTATTGCATTATTGTGCCTGTGCAAATGTGAGTTCTCTTGATGTGAGGAGTTAGTGAAGCCATCAAGATTTGCTCTCTATAGAGCTCAGTGTGGGGTTTCATATTTGGAGGTGTAAGTTAAAGCAGATTATTTTTTTTCTTAAGGTTAGTAGACTGCATAGAGGGATCCCAGCAGCTGGATAGTCTTTTGATTGTGGCTCTTGGAAAGAGAAATGTTAGCAGTGATTTTAGCAGGGTTCACAGACCTGTGGTGATTATGTTATATGCTTATATTTTATGCTAGATACAGAAAAAGGTGGTTAACTTGCAGACTTGCAGGAGGAAAGATTCTTCTTTTCTAAAACCTGGACCCAAGGACATTAATACAAGGTGACAATATTGCTTATTGCTCAGGCTTAGGGATGGGTTTATTTTGAGCATCTAAGAACTTAGTTTTATTGTTAGGGATCAAAAACTGTGTGATGTCAAATGCTGAAATTCTGGATTTTTATTTGATGCTTTATTATCAAAGATACTGAAAGAAGCAATGACTTTTAACTAAAAAAAGAAAAAAGATATCAAGTCTTAATATGAAATTATAATTAAAAACAAGAACCCAGGCAACCATAACCTTCCTTCAGGATGTGTAGGGTTCAAGCTGTGGTTGGAAGTAGATATGGAAGCTTAAAAGGAAAAGAAACTTATCTGTATATAGATTTTCAGTGGCACTGTTTAATGCAAACAAAATTATTTGTTTAGACATTATAGAGGTTACTTTGCCACATGCTGAAAATAACCTGTGAGATAAAAATAAAACAAGAGTGCTTAAAAAGGAGAGGCCAGAAGATTTAATCCAGAAGATTTAAATCTGACAGATGAGTGCCTGCTGCCTTGCTGGAGCTAAGGAGGAGCTGTTCCAGCAGAGGGATGCAGGCAGCAATCCCCTCATATCCCTGGAAATCCACATTGGACAGGAATGCTCAAGAGGACTGCTCCCAGTTTGCCAGGAACATTCCCCACATGTCCCTCAGGGTGGGGATACAAGTTCTTCTTCTCCTCCTCCTCTTCTTCTCCTCCTCCTCCTCTTCTTCTCCTCCTCCTCCTCTTCTTCTCCTCCTCCTCCTCTTCTTCTCCTCCTCCTCCTCTTCTTCTCCTCCTCCTCCTCTTCTTCTCCTCCTCCTCCTCTTCTTCTCCTCCTCCTCCTCTTCTTCTCCTCCTCCTCCTCTTCTTCTCCTCCTCCTCCTCTTCTTCTCCTCCTCCTCCTCTTCTTCTCCTTTTTGAGAACATGTCTTCTGAGGAGCAGCTCAGGGAACTGGGACTGTTTAATCTGGAGAAAAGGAGGCTGGGGGAGACCACCTCACTTTCTACAACTACCTTAAAGGAGGTTCTAGTGAGGTGGGTGTTGGTCTCTTCTCCCAAGTAACTGGTGATAAGAAGAAAGGAAACAGCCTCAAGTTGTGCCAGGGGAGGTTTAGGTTGGATATTAGGAACAATTTCTTTACTGAAAGAGTGGTCAAGGCCTGGACAAGGCTACTCAGGGAAGTGGTGGAGTCACCATCCCTGAGGTGTTAAACCATGTAGATGTGGCACTTCAGAACATGGTTTAGTGGTCATGGTAGTGTTGGGTTGGCAGTTGGTCTTGATGATCTTAGAGGTGTTTTCCAACCTTAATGACTATGATTCTTCTCCTTCCTCTTCCCCACTTCTTTGTTTTGCTGCCAGTGGGTTGTTCTGGTTTCCTGCAAACTGATTGAACAAGAGCTAATATTAGTACCTTCAAGTAGCTTATTCTCCTCTATTGCAATAAAATAAATGTTCTGACTAAATAGTGTAAATATTTCTGGAGCATTCCATCAGAGGGGAAGGTCTGAGGTTGGGGTTTAGGGTACGGGTGCTTTCTCTAAGTTAAAGTAGAGAGACAAAGAGATAAAAGGCAGAAGCTGACTGCATAGGGGGTTGTGTATGCATGGATATATACATTATATATAAAGAAAAAAATCAGTCACATGGATCTTTAAATTGAAGTGACTAATAATAACTGACTCAAAATCTTTTAGAGTGTTCTGTGCACAGTTACCCCTGAGTGTCCTTCCCTCTGTCCTCTTCTGCTCTGCAATCATTCTATGATTGTATACGTTTATTATGTTGGTCTACTCTGGGGTTTTTTTGTTTTGTTTTTTTTTAAATACAGAATACTTATTTTGAGAGAAAAATAGAGTATAAAGAAAAAGATGTAATCCTGTGGTGCTTGGTTGTACAAAACCCAAGTGCATCTTGTCAGGCTTTCCCAGTGGTGGCTTGTGGACACACAGGAACCTTGTGAGTTGTAACAAGAGTCACACCCAAATATCTACGTTACATTTATTGTTCTCATGCTTATATGACACAGTCAAAGACACTGTCTGGGTGTCCATTCAGTTTTTGTCATGATACGAGGCTTGACTTCATTTCTAGGAGCATGTTCCTTTTTCCCAGCATTGCTGCCTGGATGTGCATTCATTGCACTGTGATGGCTTTGGGATGTTGTTGCCATATCCTAAAATATCTCTGGTATATATAATCTGATTTTTCTCTATTGAACCATATACATTCATCACTTTTGTTATATGATACTTTGGAGTGGCCATTGTAGTGATGTAGTGCCCAGAAGTCAAGGAGACCAGCACATCTCCTGTAAGGTGGACTACTCCTTGAATCCTTCAGGTTCTACCAGCTGGATGTGATCTTGTAGACATCTCCAGCCTTTGTGTGTGTAATTGCCATGGTTCTGGTGGCAACGTGACCCTGTCCTAAGGAGGTCCTCTTATCTCCTGGCTATAGACAAGGCCAATCTGCTGAACTTTGGGTAATGGTTGTGACATCTTGCTTACAGTGAAAGCATTTTGTAGAAGTGGAAACTGTTGTCTTGACAACTAAAGCTCCAGCTAATAATAGATAACTAAAGAAACCACAAGTCCAAATATATCATAATTCTTACAAAGATCAAACTTACTCTTGAGTTTGAGAGCTGATCTCCAGACAAATGCATTTATCTGTAGCATACAGAGCTCAGACTTCACCCTGGCACGACAGTTTTAGAGTAGAGTTCAGCTGGATCTATTTTACATACTGTTTTTTCTGTGCTGAAATGTGTTTTCTGTGCTAGTTGCCTGCAAAGAGGACATTTTATTTGCCTAATAATGTCTCTTCCTTACATTTCAGTGAGCTAAAATCTGAAAGGTTTGATGGGGAATCATCATGTCAATCAAGATGCTCTGTGTGCTTCAGAACTGAGGCTTTCACTTGGAGAGCCAAGTAATAGATTCATTGTGATTTTAATCCTCCACTAGAAGATCAGTCATTTCCTTTTCCTCCCCCACTTACCCTCTTAACCATTTAAAAATTGAATTTCCAATATGATTTGTTTCGTGGCTGGGAGTTAATGGAGTAGAAGAAATGGCATGTGTTGTGACAGTGGGGAACACTGGAAAAACAGTTTCTCCTTCATACATTTAGTTTTATTATTTAACTTTCTTTTCAGGGGGAACATTCCACTTTTTAAGAGGGAAGGCACTTACCCATCTTCATTAGCTCACAAGCTAATAGATAGTAGATAAGCAAGTGCTTATCTACTAAAGTGATAGACAAACTTTTATGAAATAGAATATTAAACTTTTATTTATCTTTTGATCTGTCTTTTGGGGTAAGAGGTAATGGTTTCAAACTGGAAAAGAGTAAATTTAAATCAGATGTAAGGAAGAAAGTTCTTCACTACAGGGGTGGTGAGACATTAACACAGGTTGCCCAGGGAAGTTGTGGATGCTCCATCTCTGAATGTGTTGAAGACCAGGTTGGATGGGGCCTTGAGCAACCTGGTCTAGTGGGAGGTGTCCCTGCCCATGGCAGGGGGGTTGGAACTAGAAGATCTTTAAGATCCCTTCCAACCCATTCTGTGCAAGTAGCTCCCCAGCATTTCTGCTGTGCTAACACTTCTCAGAGCACCATGTGAATAGACCTCAAATGTTGGAACTTCAGTTCTGCTCCTCATTCTGAGGAGTTCTGACTCAGCATTAGTAGTTCCTCTGGGTATAGGGTGGTTCAGATGAGGTAGCATGACAAATTTGTATCAGAATCAGATGTAAATGTCATGTTCAGTTACAGCACAACAAAGCCAGTCTGAGTTCCCTCCAGAAGCTTTCTTACTGGAGTGGAGAGAAGGAACAGTTAAGCAGCAGTAAAGACGTCCTCTGTGGTGAGGGCCTCTGGGGGACTGTGTGTTTTGGAGTGGGAGTTAGTGTAAACGAGTTTGGACAAGCTCCCTTGATGTGGTTCCATCTGTGGTTTGAAGAGAGAGATTTAACAGTGGGAACTATTTTTTTAACTATTTGTGAAAGAACGAACGTTGTATTTAAAATCCCACGTGCTGGTGACGTTACTGCTGGGCTGGAGCTGTGAAACAGCAGCTCTGAGAGGCCCTTTTGTTACAGAGCTTCTCTTGAGAAGTGCATCATTCATCTACCACATAGACCTGGAGATGGTTGGGCTGTGATCTGACGTGGTACCTGTGTTCACCTCAGACTAGAAGTTCCCCCTTGCTGTCCATTCTTCTTTTCATTCTCTTGCCTTCTGCAGGAGAAGCCTGAGAGGGGATCTGATCCATGATGATGAAGAGCTAAAGGGCAGGGGCAAGAGGATGGGGCCAGACTCTTGTCAGTGGTGCCCAGGGACAGGACAAGGGGCACCAGGCACCAACTGGAACCCAGGAGGTTCCATCTGAACAGGAGGAGAAACTTGTTTGGTGTGAGGGTGTTGGAGCCTGGCCCAGGCTGCCCAGAGAGGTTGTGGAGTCTCCTTCTCTGCAGAGATTCCAAAGGTGCCTGGACACGCTCCTGGACACCTTGCTCTGGGTGAGCTGCTGGAGCAGGGGGGTTGGAGATGATCTCCAGAGGTCCCTTCCAACCCCTACCATTCTGTAAGACATCTTGAATAACTGATTTATGCCTTGGATACAATCTGATAAACTCTTTCTAGTGGGCTCTGCTGAACCTGAAGGGGATTAATCTTCTCTACAACTGCCATTGTCCAGTGAAGTAGCCCAAAAGCACGTTGGTGCCAATTTTCTAATTTGTAGCACTATGAATAATCACTGCAGATTAATTTACATAGAATTTCTTATTAGAAAGAATCTTCTTGAGTTTGGGTTTAACTGGGAAAGAAGAGTTGTGTGCTTGCTTTCCTTTTTCTTTGAACAACTGTAGAAGTAGGGATTCAACCAAAGTTAGAAGGACTGTCTCTGTATGGATTAGAACTTTCCATCTTTCGGTTTCATAGGTGATTTTTGGACTGTTACAATACACAAGGCCTTGATGTCTTAATAAAGATAACTAAGTTGTATGGACAAAGAACTTAAGTGTTCTGGGTTATGCTTAATTCTTTACTTTAAATGCTTTTATGACTAGTATCAATCAGTTGGAAAGAACAGTGTTAAAAAACTGAGTAGATGTGGAGCTTCAGAACATGGTCGAGGGGTCAGGGAGATGTTGGGATGAAGGTTGGACTTGATGATCCTAGAGGTCTTTTCCAACCTAAATGATTCTGTGATCCTGTAAAAAGTCACTGTAATAATAACTGGCACAAAACACTTTCTAGTGATCTTCAAGAAGGGAAAAATACCCAAATATAACACTATATTAAATATAAATTAGTTAAAGGGAAAAATTATGCTCAAGTCATAATAGACCATCTGTAGCTGAGGTTGCCTCTTGCTTTCAGTGAGGTGAGACAATTTCGGTTGTTTGGACCTTTCTCAAATGTGAGCAGTTGGAGCTGAAACTTTCCCTCCTGATGATCTGCTTTGGACCCATTATGTTGGGCTGTTGCATTTCTGGTGCAACAAGTCAGCTGAAGCATTTCTGAGCGTGAATTTTGGAAAGAAAACGGTCACTGCTGTCCCCATGGAAAGGTCTCACCCACTCATGACAGCCTCTCCTAGTGGGGAGATGTGACAGTTGGTGGTTGACCATTGCTGGAGCTCTGCCACTACAGCTGTTCGTGGTGCTGTGCTTTCAGGTGGGTTGCTGAAAGGGTCTGGATTTAGACTGCACTTCCAAGTGGGAATAGGAAGGGAGTTACTGGTGAGGAAGATTGTTCCAGCCATCCAGGTTGATTGCAGCCCTGCAGGCTGTTGTTGGAGACACAACAATTGGACCCTCTTCCAATTTCAAACCGTTATCCTTCATCCTGTCATTACAAGCTCTTGTGAAAAGTCCCTCCCCAGCTTTCTTGCAGGCCTCCTCAGATGCTGGAAGGCTGCAATAAGGTCTCCTCTAAGCCTTCTCTTCTCCAGGCTGACCAAGCCCAACTCTCCCAGCCTGGCCTCCCAGCATTGCTGGGGCCTCCTCTGGCCCTGCTTCAACAGATCTATGTCCCTCTTGTACTGGGCTCTCCAGAGCTAATGCAGAAACCTTGCGGGGAAACTGTAGGTTGCCAGTGGGGCTTGAAGACCTGCAGAATCCAGAAATCCCTGGATTTTGTTTTTTTACTAGAGGAAATGATGAGTAGAATTATTTCACTTTAAGCCATCAGGCTAAATATAGAAATACACGTTGTCTGAGAGTTAGGCCAAGGAAGGAAAAACCCGAACAGGTTGCTTAAAGTTGGGCAGTAACCTGTGGGATCACTCCCAGTAAATAACAACATATGCTGCCATAGAAGAAGTGGAAGTGATCTGGACTGGCTGGTTGGAGCAGCCTTCTGTCCATCTGTCACACAGGCTTATGAGTAACTTGTCTTTGTTCTCATGTTTAAGGAAGGGTGGCCCCATCAAAATGTCAATAAATATTGTTAGGAGTATAGAGGACCCGTGTGGTGTGGGATGGATTAGAGCCAGTGGGGTGGTGTCTCCATATTCTGTAATTATAATGGAGGGAAAGATCCTTGAGTCCAACTGTTAACCCAGCACTGCCAGGGCACCACTGACCCATGTCCCTCAGCACCACATCTCCATGGCTTTGAAACCCCTCCAGGGATGGTCACTCCACCCCTACCCTGGGCAACCTGTTCCAGGGCTTGACAACCCTTTTGGAGAAGACATTTTTCCTACTATCCAACCTAAACCTCCCCTGGAACTTGGAATTTTGCAGAACTTTAATTGCCTTTTGATGGCATGGCTCTGGTCGTTAGTGCAGACGTAATGGGTTAATGTTCTGTGAGGCTAAAAATGACCTGTCGTGGTGGGAGAGCAGTTGTCATTCCCCCGTGTCATGCTCTAGACAGGCTGCTGCTTCTCCTGTCAGCCTCTGATGTAACTTAATTAATTGTGGTGGAATTACTCCTGATCTATAATTAAGTGAGAAGGAAATTGAAGTGGACAATGTGAGAAGCTCCCCGTGTTGTTGCTTATCATTTTGAAGAGAAATGGAAGACATTCTTCATCCCTGCCAGTCTGTCACCTTGAGTGGGAAATCCTCCTTACTGAGCACTGGTGCAGAAGAAAAGTTCCTCTCTGTGGTGTGGAGGTCCAAGTTTTTCTTTATCTAGTTACTAAGAACTACTACAGTCTTAGGAGGACACAAAAAAATGAGTTACAAGGTTCTGGGTTTTTTTTTCCCCTGTTTTTTTTTCTTTTTAAGACATACTGTGCTAGTATCCTGCAGCACCACCACAGAAACCTACAGGTCCTCACTGCCAGGGAGGTCACACGAAAGCCTGACCTACTGACATGCCTTGTCCACCTTCTGGCTTGGATTTGCTTTATCATATGGGGAGACTGTGCTTCATGGAGCTGTTCTGGGTAAGATTCTTCTTTTCATCAGGCTTTCAGCAGATCTTTTGCTACTTCCATCAAGAGTTACACCCCAAGAACCACCAGTGTGAAGCCTTCCCTTCCAGTAGAGTGAGGTGGTGGTTAAATTAACTGGGCAATAGGAGCTGTTTCTGGCATCCTTGGTTGGGTATGGGGCCTTCACAGGAGCAGTGAAGGTCTGGCAGTCAAAGATGTCACTCACATTGGAAGTTGAAGAAGTAGTTGGAAAGGAATTCTAGAATATCTGTCTGCTGTTCCTCAGGGCTTGCATGAAGCTTGTTGTCATCAAGTGTACACCAAAGACAGTATTTCTCTGCTTGCTCTTTTTTCTTGGGCACTCCCTGTGTTACTTTTACTGTTCTTCTTGGACATCTGGATTAATTGTCCAAGTTCTTCCTTAAGTCTTGGGTTAGGAGTCTTCTTTTTTGACAGCCAATTCTTTTTTGCTCTATTGAGGTAAGTTTGAGTACTTCTCCCCCACCTTGAGAACTGTAATGAAAATAATTTATCATCTGTATGAGGAAAAGAAAGTGTTTTGGCCAAAGATTAAATAAAAAGGTAACTTTGAGGATATAGTAGGAGTTAGAGCTTGAAGAAAAATAAATGTGATTGAGTCTGGTGTGTATATCCCAGAGTACTTTGTTCTATATGAATTTAACCTCTGTTTTGTTCTTATTTTTTTGAATAATCAAGTTGCAGCCTTGCTAATATTTCTCTTTCAGATACTAAAAATACCATTATTAGATTTTTTTAAATTTTATTTTTTAAGTGAATTCTCTTGAAATTCACAATGAGATCACTTTACTATGCCCTGGCTTTGCAAATCCATCCATTCTCATGTTTAAAATAGCAGCACTTTGATTATCAAATGAAGCCTCCAATATTCACACCTGGCTTCCTCATTCCCTTTTTTGACTTATTGTAACTATTTGATCTGTTTTCTAAGTGAAAATACACAATCTAGTGACAGTGAGATCGTGAGTATGTAATTGCATGGGTAAGAAAGATTTCTAGAGTTAAGACACTGCTGAATAGTTCCTTTCAAAAGAGAAATACTTTTATTTTGCAGTTCAGTAGCTTAATATTTGTTTTAAAAGTATTCATGATTGCTGCCTGAAAGAATACAAATATCAATTCTTGTGGCATTGTTCTGCTTAAAAAAAATTAAGCTTTTAAAGAAAAATGAAGTCGAGCTTTAAACTCATCAATCCTTAGCTTCTGAATTTTATTACTTTATTTTTCGTGTGGTTTTTGATGTAAAGACTTAGCCTGGTCTGAATGCTCTTGAACCATTTACCACACTCAAGTGATGTTTTTGCACAAGCTGATAACAATTATACCTGATACAGATCTAGAGAGTGTAAATAATTACTTTTATGTCACATCTCTCATCACTCAGTTTCCTGAATAACAGAAGTATTTTGTTGAAAATTCCTTGAAATTGAGGAAAAAAGGTCAACTGGAAAGGGAGAGCTGGAGAGGGGATCAGTTTGAATCATTTTGGTTGGAAAAGACCTTCAAGATCATCAAGTCCAACCATTAACCCAGGGCACCACTAACCCATGTCCATAGTTCAGGTACTCCAATTTCTGATCAGTGTGGGATCATTTATAACATCACCGAGGTGAAAATATGAACCTGGTTAAAATGTACTTTCAATCCTATTGGGAGTGCAGTTACTTGGCAAACAGTCTGTGTCCTTCTCTAAAAGCTGCTCCTGGCTTTTGACTTGAATAAAACCAGCCCTGTCAGAGTGATGGAAAACTGGTATATTGAACAATTCACTAAGCACAAATTTAAAATACATTTTCCTGATGACAAAGTGGTTTTTTGGTAGCATTTATGCTCTGTCACAGAAAACCATTCCCATATTTTCTGTAGCTGTTACCAAATGTTTGAGATCAATATGCTTGGGAAGGTAGTGGAAAATAAACCTGTAATGAGATGGTTAGAGTTTTATTTGAGCATGGTAGAATTTGGGAAGCATGTGTCATGTCTAGTGATGTGAAAGGACAAATCTCCAGTTGTCCTCAAGGCATATCCTCAGCCAGTGGAAACTACCACAAAGCAAATGGTGTTGATAGAGATTTGATGATGTTTCTCTAATGGAGAGTCTGTCCTTCTGTCTGTTGGTGTCTGTTGGATCTGAGCCTTTTTTATTAAGGAATTCTTGGTGTTTCAAGACAGGTGGATGAGCTCCAGATGATCCTGCCCTCTCCCTGAAGGAGTGATTCTCATTTTACTTTTACCCTTTCTACAGAAATACAACTTTTCCTCCTGTTATTTTTCCATTGGCTCCATCATCATCCTTTGAGGTCACACTTGGGTTGACCTAGTCCATGGTTACCCCTCAAGTTCCATAAAAAGAGAGGACAACTACTGCTCAATCTTTTTTTGGAGAAGGACAATAAAGAACAAAATCCTGATTTGGCAAATTTAGAGCAAAAGTTGCATTTTACATGTTACAAAAGCTTTAAATGTTGTGTGTGAATGAGACACTTCAAGAATACCTATGATGTCATTTATATTTTGGTTTATTTTTCAGATTTCTATGCCCAGGGTGATTGGAGACAGCTTCTAGATGGTTAAAATAGTTTAGATTGTAAGTAAGGCACCATAGATTAGCACTAGTTAAACATCCAGTTGGGGAAATTCATCTGGATGACCTTATTTTTGTCAAAGTTTTTGGACTGGAAATGGCTAATTTTGCCTTCTTCCCAATGTCATTTATTGTCAATCTATGCCTAAGAAATGACAGAAATTCTCATTTTGATACATTCTTCTCAATGGTGTTAAATGGAAGAGTTGAGAGAAGTCTCATATTAGAGTAATTCTTGATGACCAATTGATTGGGAGCAAACCCACCCTTAGCATAGGTGTCGTTTGAAGATGACCTGTGATTACAACCCACAGTTTTGCTGTCACTTGAGCTGGAGGGGACATGTGTGACTGCCTTGCTCAAGTGATGAGATTGGATGGATGATTGAATGATGAGACTGGGAGCCAGGTCTTTAGCTTGTCAGCTCATGCCTAATTCACAGTGACAGCCTGCACGCAAGGCAAGTGTCTGTAGTCTGTCATATTAAGGTTCTAGTTACAGCCTTCTCCTTGGGTTCATGCCATAGATCCTCCAAAACAGACCAGAGAAGGAAGAGATGGCCCTGGACAGAAAGGAGTTGGGCAATTTTTATATATGTCACTTGCTGTTTGTTTCCCCCCCCCCATTTCCTTCTTTTAACTTTTCCATATAGAAGTTCCATATTAAGGAAGTGTTATCCAGTAACAAAAATATTTAACTGCCTGGGAAAACAATCTGTGTTTTTTATAAAATATATTTTCAGGAGTTTCCAAAGCTTCTTGAACCTGCTGTGTTCCCTTCTCCATGGCTTTTTCACGTATTTCTTATGTTCTTCACAGAATGGTGGGGGTTGGCAGGGACCTCTGGAGATCATCTGGTCCAACCCCCCTGCTCCAGCAGCTCACCCAGAGCAGGGGGCCCAGGAGCGTGTCCAGGCACCTTTGGAATCTCTGCAGAGAAGGAGACTCCACAACCTCTCTGGGCAGCCTGGGCCAGGCTCCAACACCCTCAACAGTAAAGAAGTTTTTCCTGATGTTGAGGTGGAACCTTGTCCCTTGTCCTGTCGCTGGGCACACTGAAAAGAGTCTGTCTCCATCTTCTTCACACCCAACCTTCAGATATGATCAGCATTGATCAGATCCCCTCTCAGTCTTCTCCAGGCTAACCAGCCCCAGGGCTCTCAGCCTTTTCTCATCACAGAGATGTTCCAGTCTGTTAATCATCCTCGTAGCCCTCTGTTAAATTCTCTCCAGTAGTTCCTTGTCTCTCTTGAACTAGGGAGCCCAGAACTGGACCCAATACTCCAGATATGGCCTCACTAGGACAGAGTAGAGTGAGAGGAGAACTTCCCTCAACCTGCTGTCCCAACATTCTTCTTAATACACTCCAGGAGACCAGACCATTGGCCTTCTTGGCCACCAGGGCCAGTTGCTGGCTCATGGCTAACCTGCTGTCCACTACGACTCCCAGGTCCTTCTCCTTGGAGTTGTTTTCCAGCAGGTCAACCCCTTACCTGTTCCTGCCCCTTCTCCTTCATTTGACTCTCCATTGCACTGATGTTTTCATCACTGAGTGTGGTGGTACCAGTAACAGCTAAAATAACATCATCAGTCCTATCTACTGCTTGGAGCTGACTGAATTGCAAGCAGTTCCATATACTAAAGCTGCTGAAATCTTTGTAGTAATTTATGTTTTCAAATGTTTCCCTATTTTATTGTAATGACTTTACACCTGCTGCTTAGCAGAAGTGATGGGAGAAGGGGAAGTGGCTGTCTGGACCTGTTCATTAAATGAACATCAAAGAAATGCAGGTTGTTAAATGAGCATCAGAAAAAGGAAACATGGAAATGCTGCAGCAAGAGAAAATAGTTTTGAAGTGCTGCTAGTAGCTTAGAACAATTTACATGGAACTGGTGTCTTCTAGGAGTTGGTATCATTTTAAGATTGATGGTTTAGGTTATAAGATGTGGTACTACCACCATTGCTGATGGGCCTGGCCTTGGCCAGCAGCAGGTCCACCTTGGAGCTGTCTGGGATTGACTCTGTTGGGCATGGGGGGAGCTTCTGGCAGCTTCTCACAGAAGCCACCCCTGTACCCACCTCCAACCAAAACCTTGCCACGCAAACCCAATACAGACTTCTTAAACATTCAGGCTGTGTCATTACTGAGTAACTTAAAACCTCAATTGGGAACAGGATCATAAACTGGATGGAGGAGAGAGTCAGTAAATGTCTCAGGATACCTTAATTTCCATTCTTCATGCTCACTTTAACAGCAATGCAGTAATTGGCTGTTGGAAAGTCAGTGGTGGGTTGATCCCTTTGTTTTCTCTGCCTGTGTCAATCATGAGACAACACTGGAGTTACTTGTTGCTTTAGCACTATTCTTAGTGAGCATAATATTAACAAAATACCTGGGAAGGTTGAGAGTTTTAGATCATTCCTCTAGTTATTGGTGTATCTGTGAAGCTGGAGTGTTTCCTGCAGTCGTTGCCTTCCCACCATTCTGTTTGTACAGCACTGGACCCAGTAAAGGACTCTCAAAACCCCCAGTATCTTTAACATACCATCTGCAGTGACCATTGATTTCTTGAGCTTTAGGTTTATAACCACACTGCACTTCTGTGGGCATTTATCAGCTCTCTGCAACAATTTGCTACAGAAATATATATTATTTTAATAAAACTCATGCTTCTTACCTTGTGGGGGTCTGGAGAGGACAGTACGAGGACTTGTCAGTGTTAGGTTAATGTTTGGGCTCAAGGATCTTAAAGGTCTTTTCTAATCTAGGCAATTCTGCCTCTGATTCCCTCCCCATTTTCTTTGCAATGTCAGTGTAGGGTGTTGATAAGACTTTGGCTGGAACTCATTCCGCAGGATACAATAACTTGTCCTGACTGGTCTCTGATGCAGCCTTCTCTTGTCCATCTGTCTGTCCCACCCTTCTTCCATCATACTGCCTTGTAGGATTCATTTTCTAGATTATGAAACAAGTGCTGTGTTTTATAATCCCTTAAATCCCTTTTCTGTTCTTGTTTCATGGATGGGCTTAGCACTATTTTCTGCAGATGCCACGAAACATCTTGTTGCAACCTCCCCCCATCAGGCACTTGACAGCTCACTTCTTCCTTTCAAAGCAATGACTCTTGATCTTCCCTTTCAGAAACCCTCCGTGGTTGCTCTAGCCACAGACTCTCCAAGTTCTTGTTAACTCAAGTGTATATATATTTATATATATTTTTTTTCTGCAGCTCGATGGCCTCCAAAGGCTGGTGAAGCAGCTTTCCAAACAGCAAGTGACAAATGTTGATGGGGCAAGCCCAGTAGATCAAGTAGTTGGTTTGTCTGCAGTTTGAGAAGTCCCACACAAGCTCTACCACCATGCCCTGGTTCCTGATATTGAAGGGAGAGGGTATTTCTGCTGGGTCTCACTGTTGAACCTGCTGAAGATCCTGAGATCTAGTAGTGAGGTTGTGTTGTGAGGAGTGCTGGTGACACATACTTGCCAAGAAACAACTTTTTTGTACCATGTGTATGAAGTATTTAATTAGTAGATGTTTGTAGTTGGAAACATTTAAAAATTGTGTAGATGT
>VYZX01029696.1:0-11715 GCA_013401335.1 Brachypteracias leptosomus
AATTACTCAGCTCCTGTAACCTCATATCAATTAATACAATCCAATTATACGTTGATTCATGACTTACCCTATACACCAATCGGAATGAACCTCGCATTGCTTAAGAAGTTTTTGAAACACAAAGACCTGAGGAAGTTGACAGAGCAAGCCCGGGAAAATGGGAAAAGAACTTTAGTTACTGTCCACCATGATGTAGAGGAAATACACCAAGTTTTAGAGATGGTAAGGAAAGACAGGCAACATCAGTGGTGGGAAATCTTTTTCGGATGGTCACCAACAGCTACTGGAATCCTCAATAAGATGCTACACCCCATTGTTGTGTTATTAGTGCTTACTGTAATATGTTTTATTCTCATAGCAATAATGTATGTTAAGCTTTGGATCATGATGAAGCACCTAGGTAGACCCACCTTTTTAGATTATGAGGACTGGAAAAAGCACAAATTAAGGTACCAGTTACAATCAGGAAAGTATTTTTGTAACTCTCTTGATAATCAGGGGATGATTTAGAATTAGGTTTGTGAAAGATTTCACAAAGTTAGCATAAAAAGGGGGGATTGATACATGAGACTAATCTCTACTATGTAGCTTTTGCATAAACTATTGCAGAATGTGCTGTAAATATCTGCTTGCTCTGCTATTGTGTAACCACCTAAAGGGACTTAGCTAAGCAAACTATACAGGTGCTTCCTGACAAGAACAAAGAACCTTATCTCGAAGGCTGGTTTTCGACCAGATAGAAGTTTTGAACAACGACCAACAGAAAACTGGGCCTCCACAGAACCCTGGGGTCAACCAAAGGTAACGAGGAAGACTACCCTATCTTCATCCCCACGACCCTCCACGACCACCACCAAGAGGCGCTGCGCAGCCACAGATAGGAGGAACCTAATTAGCATGGAAAGTGGGGACAGGTCATGCATATGTATAAGCGTGTTTTGAAATCTTATGAATATGCACTAGTCAATTGTATAAAAAGGAAGTGAGTTGCTGTGCTTGGCACGTGTGTCTTTGGTGGGGCTACCCCCCGTGTTGCCCAGCGCTGAATAAACATACCTATTTTACAATCTTATAGATTGCGGAATCTCTGTTCCGCATCTCAGCTGAACAAGCCCGATTCTTTCAGCCTGTCTTCGTAGGAGAGGTGTTCCAGCCCTCTAGTCATCTTTGTAGCCCTCCAACAGGTTCATGTCCTTGTGCTGGGGGTGCCAGAGCTGGACGCAGTACTCCAGGTGGGGTCTCACAAGAGCAGAGTAGAGGGGCAGAATCACCTCCCTTGACCTGCTGGCCACACTTCGTTTGATGCAGCCCAGGATATGGTTGGCTTTCTTGGCAGCACTGACACATTGCTGGCTCATGTTGAGCTTTTCATCAACCAGCAGCCCCAAGTCTTTCTTCTCAGTGCTGCTCTCAATCCAATCATTGCCCAGCCTGTACTTCTGCTTGGGATTATCCTGACCCAGGTGCAGGACCTTGCACTTGGCTTTGTTGAACTTTATGAGGCTGGCATGGACCGCATTCTCAAACCTGTCAAGGTCCCTCTGGATGGCATTCCTTCCCTCCAGTGTGTTGACCACACCACATAGCTTGGTGTTGTCCGCAAACTTGCTGAGGGTGCACTCAACCCCACTGTTCATGTTGCCGACATTTCTGTGGGTGTTATAATTTTAAAAGCCATTTGCTTGTTATACATTCCTCTTTCTGAAGGAAAACAAAGATTCCTCCTCCCCTAGCTATTTTTTGTCACTTATAATTATTCCTCACATAGCTGTAGATATCATTCTACAAGGCAGGAGGGCCAAAAAGATGGAAAACTGGAGATTGCAATAGCCAGATCTTGTGGTGTCAGCTTGCTAAAAGCAAAACAACAATTACTTCTGGAATGGCAGTGTGTAACTGAGTGCAGAGGCTCCTCATTTTGATATAAGGCAGCATGTCTGAAAATTCATAGCCCAATAAACTAGAATGAAGTCGTACTTGCATATAAAGTTGTTGTGGTTTAAGGTTTGGGGAAGGGGAGGGACAGGTGGAGCAGCTATTCCACTCCCCTTCCTGCCACACTCTATAAAAGGACACAGGAACTTCCGCTCAACCCCTCCTCGCTGGGATTGCTGCTGGCTCCAGACGTCTCTGTGGCTGCTACAACTTCACGTGGCTCGGGAGAAATCCAGTGGCATCCGAGGATCAGTGTTGCATATATTTGTATATATACCTTCCCTTGTTACCTCTGTATATTTCCCTTCCTCTGATATCCCTTTTGTTACTCCCTGTTAAAAGTTGTGATCTTAATTTTCCAACTTTGTGTGAGGCCTTTCTTCCTGCCCTGGGAGGGAAGAGGGGAGGGGGAAGAGGGGTGAAACAAATTCTGCTCCGTGGGGGTTGCCCTGAGCCCTAAACGGAGACAAAAGTATTGAATGTATTTGGTGGAAAAAGACACTTGTGTCTTACACAGAATTATAACACACAGCAAGGCATTGATCCTGAACCTGATCCCCTGTGGGTAAAAAAACAGGAGCTCAGCTTATGCAGAGGTGCATTTTATGCTTTCACCTGAAAGGTTGGTGACATTTTTTTAAGATATGAAATACGTCTCATTAGCATTAGACACGTAACCTGAGAACTGACTTTGTTGAAATGCAGCATGAAGCTCTTCCCCTCACAATGTGTTGAGTGAAAGATAATTTTTGATTGGCACTTCACTGTTAAAATGTAGCACTTTATAATAAAGAGAAAATGTTACAATGAATAGTTTCTTATTCCTATGCTGCAAGATATGCTTAAGCACACAGATGCCATTACAGAAATTTTTATTCAAACAAAGGCTTGAAAGAAAAACAGTCAGAACACAAATGCATAGGGAAAGGAAAAATGCACCACTGTTAGAACAAGCTCTATGAGCTTTGTTTAAAAATTAAAGGAAGTATTAGAACTTGATGGTTAGACTTCTCACTATGCAGGGACAATGCCTTCCTTATTCTGATACTGGAATTCCAGTTGCCACATTCTGAATAACGTATATAATATATAGAAAGTAACAAAAGTCTTTCATGTGTTTCATGGAAGTCAGGAAAAAACCCAAGAAAAACAATTGTATCACTTGAAAAAAATATCTGAGAAAAGAAATTTTTTCTTTTCTCTAGTGAAGAGATTGTTTTCTTTAAAAAAGCCTTTTCTGACAGCCTCTCAAATTGTATTAAAAGTTCTGATGGTCTTTCGGGGGGAAGGAACTTGAATTAAGGTTATTTTGAGTTGTTGCTCTTGTAATCCTAAGGGGTTTTTTCTTGTTTTAGTAAAGGATGAATGCAAACCCAGGAGTAATTTCCATTGTACAGCCTTTCTGTAGTGCCAACTTCATTAATGAAAGAATGTGATCCCATTATACAGTGTTATTTATTCTGTGGACTGTGCAACCAGTTTTGGGGGCCATTTAAAACTCTGTTTCTGCTGGCCTTTCTGGTCCTAGCCACACAAGAGCGTTCCAAAATGTTAGGTTGTCCTTGGAGACTCATTTAAGTACACGGGTATACAGTATTTTGTAGACAAGGTAAACCAAGCCTTACTACCTTGGGCTTATCTTCATGCTAATACAGCTACTTGTCTCCTTGCTCAGAGCTTGCTTATGCGCACTCAACTGGAATATTTATTGGAGACAACTGAAAATACCTGGAGGAATATATGTTAAAAAAATGGCACAATTAATAATGATAGCAGTAGGGTCTAGAAATGCCACACTGCAGCTTTTCTTCAACATTTAGCCTCTTTCTGGTCTCACTTTATCAGGATGATGATGTACTAGCATATATGTGTATCTTAATTGCTCCAGGAAACAGTAGCATTGCTGCCCTTGTAATAATGGTCACCTTTCCCTGTTTAAGGATGTAGATAAGTACTTCCCAAAAAATTGTGAGTCCACTTATTCAGATGATCCAAGAGTAAGCTCATATATTTCAAATGGACCCTTACATATTTTTGAATATACATTTAAATAGACCAGTTTAGCATTCAGTGTGTCATTGAGTTGCTGCTTTCATAAACATTTGTAAAGGGCAAGCTGAGTTGGACTTCTATTCTGTATCTGCCCCTGGCCACTGCTGATTTTATGTCACTAGTGGACAGCATTATGGAATGGGTAATGAATGGTGTGCAAAGCATCAGGGTATTCTGCAAAGCTAGCTTTATTGATTTTTTTCAAACTTGTATTTCTTACCAGCTCAATAAATTTTATTTGGGAATTAGAAATTTTGTCTTTATGAGGTTACCACATATTTACACAAACACAGTCACTTCCAACTGGATGAAAGGGGAAGAAAAAAAATTCCTGGCAGGTTAATTCAGAAGTGGAAAAGCTTGTCTGTGCAGGCTGTAGAATCTTTACCCTTAGGGCCTTTTGAGACCAGGCTGGAAAAAGTCTGCAGTGATATGGTTGGAATTCAGTGTTGATGCTGCTTTGAGTAGGAGGTTGGACTAGAGATGTCCACAAAACGATCTCCTTCCTTTCTGACCTGAATGACTCTAGTTCTGGTTCTTACTGGTATTACTAAAATATTTGTATTGAAATTTCTCTCTGCATAAGCAAAGAAGTCCTAAACCTAGAATGTTAACACAGAGACATGATGCATTTTTGTTGAAGAACCCTATTATTCAATTATCTATGAATTTACCATTTTGGAAAGTAAAAAATGATAACATATCAGTCATCTGTTTTGATTATGGTGATGAGGGGGAGAGAAAGGAAAAGAATTTTCTTTGCTTTCTGCATCTTAGAAGAAAAGCCTGCACATTTTTACTGCCTTGACTTGCATGATAACGTGTTAAACCCCTGCTCTAGAGAGTTCAGCTTTAGTGGCTTTGAAGACTTTATGTATTTTATGTTTTTTTTCTATTGAAACATACAATAAACAATCATTCCCTATTCGCTGGGTACACTGCACAGCCTACAAAACAAGTTGTCTCAATAGCTGGCTTCAGTGCACCCCAGACACCCATCCCAAAGGTTGGGTCACCTACTGTGCCCTTGCTGCCCAGTGGCAGTGCAAGTCCTTCAGGCTCTGCACAGGGGCACCAGGCACTATGGCCTTGTTGGTTGCTGACCCAGTGGCAATTGTGATCTAGGCAGGTGGTGCTTTTGCCAGCCAGCAATCAGCTAACTAGATGTGGTAAGACGTGAGATTTAACTAAAGTCTGACGATTTTTCTTCCTCCTTTTGAGATCACAGCCCCTGACCTCAGAAAAAAGGGGCAGGCTTTGGATCAGCCTGTCTGTTTGCAGCAGTATCTGGCTGGTAACTGCCGCTGTGCTCACACTGCAGAACCCAGCCTCCTGCCCACAACTACAGGCTGTAAGAACGGCTGCACTTCACCCATGCTGTTTGCCTTGGCCAGACGCAGCTCCTGGCCTGAAGCAACATGTTCATGTCTGTGCCAGGAATATCATAACGCTCTGCTCATCAGGCGGGGGAAAGAGAATTCTCTTCAGCTAATGGCTCCTAAGAATGGTATTTTGAAAGAATACAACTTCTTACAATTTAGTTTGAAGAAAAGCTCTTAGCTGTCAAGGCAGGGGGCAGAGGGAAGGCTCCTCTCTCCCTCTGAAGCACTACTTCAGAGTTGACTAAAGCAGATTTTGTCTATCAACCGTTTCCCGTGTGTCAGCCCCTGGCAGAAACAAGGCCCTTGCGGCAAGCCCGGCACTATGGAGATAGAGGGGCCGGGCAGCCGGTTGCTACTCCGGCCGCCCGCCAGCACGCGGACCGAAGGCGCTGCCAGACCCCGCACCGGACCCCCCTGCCGCCGAACCCAGAGCCTCACCCGCCGCACGCTTCCCGCTACCGACAGCGCGGCGCCGGCGCCGCCACTCTCGCGAGACTTAGGGCTCAAGCCCCGCCCCTGCTCTCGCGTGATTTGTCCTTTCACTTCCGGGTGAGCGCGGCTGTTTGCCTGGCCCGGCGCGCTGGGATGGCGGCGTCGGGGTGTCAGGAGGTACGGGCGGGCGGCTCGGGCCCGGGCACTGGCCTGCCTCACCCCGGTGTCCCGCCTCACCCCGGCGTAGGGCGGCGGCGGGGCCGGACGCTGCTAGTGCGGCACCTGCCCGCCGAGCTGACGGTGGCGGAGAAGGAGGATCTGCTGAAGCACTTCGGGGCGGTGTCTGTGCGCGTCCTGTCGGACCACGGGCGGCTGGTGAGGGCCAGGGCCGGGAGGAGAGACCTGCCGCCGCCACCTTGAGGGCCGCAGGGAGTGGCGGGAGGGAGTGGCGGGAGTGTGTCTGCTGGACCGGGGCTCTCCGTCTTCCCGGCTGGGTCCGGAGCGGCAGCAGAGCGGCTGCGGCGGGGTGGCCTCTGCGTGCTGGGAGAGCACCGCTGGGCCCAGGTGGGCCGGTCGGGAGGGCGCCTGGGGCGGCAGGTCCGGCTTCCCGCCGGCTGCCTGTCCTGTGCCCTTGGCCGCAGCTTTGGCCTCGCTTAGTTGTTGGGCTGCGAAAAGCAGTGCAGAAGGGTGTGCGTGTAGGTATGCAGTTTCACAGGCCTGTGTCTTGAAACCTTTATTTTATTTTTTTCTTCCTCAAAATTGCAAAACCAGGAGCATCTGTCTGGTGACAAATGCTGTTTTGAAAGAGCCCTGTATTCCTGGAGAGCTGTAGTTAAACACATCGTTTGTCAGGGTCACACTTTTATAGGATGTTAAAAATACTAACTTTGTTGCAAGGATTTTCCTGGTAGGTGCTCTTATAACAGTATTAAAAATTTTGGGGTTTTAATAAAGAATCATGTAGTGGCAGGATGAAGTAATAACATCATATTAAAGTTTAAAATTTAAGATGAACTGTGTATTCTGTGAGGATTTGATCTGATTTAGGAAGCTTAAAGTAAGGAAAAATGTTATATTAGAAAGCATCTAAACTTTTAGAGCAGAACAATAGTAGTAGAAAAAGTATAACTTTTAGGAGTTGCTTTGGTGAAAATGTTCTGCAGAGAGATGCTGAAATAAATTTTCTTTTTTGAAAAGAGGATTGAACTTCTTTATCAATACCTTCTTGCACTTTAGGATGTCTTTGCCTACTAGGAAAAAAAATACTGTTTTCCTGTATTCCTAAAACCACTGAATTCCTGTCTTAACTTTTGGCTTTGGGAGGTACTTGTCATAAATTCTTTAGAAAAATGTTCTCTAGCTCTTTATATTTGTCCCACATTTGACTTAAATGACTACTATCTGGAAGCTTTCAAATATGTGAACTTGAACTTAAAAATTACTTGTGGATATATGATTTACATGCAGTTTCTTAGCTTTTTGATTTGAATTCAGTATGACAATTTTTTATTTCTTTGTTTTTTAGAGACATACTGCTTTTGCTACCTTTCCTAGTGAAAACGCAGCTGCGAAGGTTTGTATTGTTTGTTATTGAGTGATACTCAAAAATCTTATAAAGCCTATGAGGTGAACAGTGGTGTATTTAGGTTGCTTTGTGTCAATCGTTAGCATTCTGTCATGATCTGGACTTGCAGAATGCTGAAGCTTCCTAGTGTCATTGTTGAGAATATTGATTTTAAAATTTCCAGCTATTACTAGCAGATTTCAGCATGTTTGTCCCTCATGAGCAAGAGGTTGGTTACTTGAAATAAACAAGATTTACTAGCCTACATAATGACTATTGTTGTTAAGGCTGCAGCCTCAGTATTGTGTTCAGACGGCCTGAGTCTCTGCAGTCGTTCTAACTGTGCCACCTTGTCTTCTTCCTTCCTACTAGTAGGGTAGTGGCTGCTAAAAGCAGGGCTGTGAAGACGGGAACTGTGTAGAACTGTCTGTAGTGGCACAGCCTTGGCTTAAAGGAGCTGGGACTGAATCCCGTGGCTAGTTTACCAACCAAATTAAAAACAGTTATGTTTTGGAATAATTCTGATTTTTTCCTCTTCCATTTCTTTCTTTTCTCCATTATGATTATTTGAAGGCTTTGTCAAGACTGCATCAGCTGAAACTTTTAGGTCACACCTTAGTTGTTGAATTTGCAAAAGAGCAAGATAGTGTGCAGGTGCTTAGCCAGCCGTCTGTCTCAGAGAAGTGTAAAAGGTATGTGCCTAATAATTTAGTTTCTGTGTTTGTGGTCAAGGAAAGGAAATTCTGTATTTGGGATACTTTAGTAGTACTGTTAAGTCAGAGGAGAAGTTGTAACCATTTAGAAGTTTTAACAGAGAGGTTCAGAGCTATAGATAGTGACTGCATTCCTCTCATTAGAGTGATTTCATTCAGTATCATCTTGAAATAATTCCCATCCTCATTCCTGTAGTTATTAATATCTTTAATCAGCAGATGGTCCTGTTTGTTCTCATTTACAGAGCAAGACTTCAGTCTGCATAAGCTGACCTCTGTGCTGCACAGCTTCCCCGTGTTTAAAAACTCTTTTCGTGTCAGGATTATAAATTATTTTTTTTTGCCTTAAACATTGCATGAAATGATTTCCTGAGAGTCAGGAAGAATTGACACCTGCTAGCATAACTGTATAAGACTATACTTATAGCCACTGGCTTCTAAGCTGGGGCTGATATGCATGTGTCTAGCTTGAAACATGGGCAGAACAAACATAAACCTGTCCAAGTCTCTCTTCAATTAGTTAAAGAATATGTAATATTTAAAAATAAAAATAAATTAATCCTAATGCTAGTGTGACCAAGAACTGTGATAGTTTAGGTTTCAATTGTCTGCCAAGTACTTAACAAAATAAGTTGCTTAGACTTTCAAGTTTACCTGTGTAATATGTAACTAAGTGATAGAGATTTTAAGTTATTTATTCCACTCTGCATATAAACAAATCAGTAATTTAATACCTTTGGTTTTATACAGTCTCTGAACAGAAAGTAACATGAAATAATTTTAGTATTTTCCTATGAGTAGATTTAAATCAGAAGTGGTTGAATATAGGGAGACTTACTTAAATCTGCATAAATTAGTTTAGAAGTCTGGCTCCTGTAATTATCCACATGTATTAATTCTTAAGAATTAATACGGGCTGTAGTAATGCCATTGAGAAAAGATGTTAAAAATACTATACTAATCTATTTCTTATATTTTTTTAATAGATGAGATTAAACATATTTCATATGTAAGGCACTTAAATTTTGCCTTGTTTTAATTAATGCTAAATTAATTTTCAGTTCAGAAGAACCAGTGAAAGAAGAAGAGAAGAAAGAACCAAGCTGTGTTAAAATAGAGAATGGAATTGCATCCAAACATGGGTTAGTGTTGTTTCGGGGTTTTTTTCTTAACTGTTACAGTTTATTTTGAAGTAAGTGTTATGCACTGTTGAACAAGGGAGAATGCAGTTTGCTCCATTCTCTCATTTCATAGTAAGCTGCTGTTCTACCATAGCTGCAGGAATTGTCATAAAGATGAAATTTTAGTTCTTTGAGTTTAGAACCCTCACAGTTGAGCAGTGATGGTTGCTTTGAGCCATGAAGTTGTGGCTTGCATTGTAGCCCCCTAGCATTAAGCATTGCTTTCTCAAGAAGTTTGAGGACTGGATAGGTTTTCCTCGTGTTAAAAGCATAATACTGTTGAGATTTTGTTTTTCCAGAAGTTTCTTGTTCTTTTTTCATCCCATCTGCATTTTTGCATACATGAAGAAAAAAACTTTTTGGGCTAATAAGTCCAGTACTTTGAGCATTGAGTTTATGATGTTTGTACAACATGCTATGCTGTGCTTTTAGTTTTGGATGTGTTGATTGTTTCTGTGTGCTTTAGGCGTTCTGCCTGTGTTGGTACTTTTGCTATGCCCAGGCTTGGAAAGTCTGTCATGTGTTAGGGGACTGCTCCCTGATGTTAAAGACATAATGTAAGTGGTCCAAAACTGCTCTAGGGAAAGTAATGATATTTCAGTGATACTTCAGACGTAATGAATAGCTAAACCTCTAGTAATCATTAATTGTTATCAGTCGTTATGTGGCAATGGTGCTGAGATGTCTTGTTTTTTAATCTTTTTTTCCTCAGCCTCACCTTTCCCATCAATTCTTGCCTCAAATATTTGTATCCACCACCTTCAAGTACAATTCTAGCAAATATAGCAAATGCCTTGGCAAGCGTGCCCAAATTTTATGTCCAGGTAAGTGAAAAATAAAAAAAAACCCAACCCAAAACCAAACAAAAACCTCCAAACATCTCCTTTTTCCTCTTTTAATTATCCACAGAAATAATTTTTATCATAGTAAATGTTAATGTGGTAGTATTAACCAATGTTAATTTTTTTGCTATGTTGAGATAATAAGATTTCGTTGACCAGAAGTAGCTTACTTCATTGACACTGAAGACTTAACCAGATATGATCTTCCTAATTATATGTGACTTGAGTACTGAGAATTTCATTCTGAGACAGTGCTTTATTTTTCATATAGCCTTTTTAGGGTGTTGCTCATACTTAGTTTTGGATCTCAAGTGCAGGCTTTCACATTGTGTAACCAGTGTAGTTTTCTTTTAATTAAAACTGTGCTGGTTTACACCTGCCAGAAGTTATTGGCTATGATACCCAGCAATGAACTGTTTCCAGTTGTTTATTTAAAGGAAATCTTACTTGAATCATTTCAGGTACTTCATCTTATGAATAAAATGAATCTTCCTCCACCTTTTGGACCAATTACTGCTCGCCCACCCCTGGTAACTTTTTTAATACATGGTTTAAGATCTATAAAGCAGATTGACAATTAAAAATGTTAGCAACATGATAAAAAAATCTAAATTCAAACTTTCAAAAGTTTACCCTAACACAAACACCTGCTTCTAGTAACAGGAACTGGCTGTGCAGCTCTGTGAATTTAATGGTCGTGCAAAAAAATAGTAAGGTGAGAAGCCAGTCCTTGAAATTCCTAGAGCAGTTTCTAAAGGGCATAGGGTATTTCTAATGCCAGAAGACATCAGTGCCTTATGGAGCTGATCATACATAAAAGTAGCTGGTAAGTGTAGTAGGATTGTTCAGAGTGGGACTGGAGATAATTTTGTATATAGGCAATTCCTTATATATGTTTTTTGCAGTCTCAATGAAAAAACTAATTCCATTCATAAAATCCTCACTTCTTGCAGAAGTAGAAATGTAACATGGATAGATGATGGAAGGTTCAGTGTAGAAACTGAGATGGTTTGGGAGGTGAGGCTTCCTCCTGAGTGTTTTGACCATATTCTTCTCAGGAGAGTCCTTAAAGATGAGTGCAAAGTGAAAACTCAGGGCCATGGTTGTTGTTTTTTTTAAACTCCTCAAATTAAAAGGATGAATATATTCACTGTTACACTTCAGAAAGCAGCAATATTTTTTTCTTGTGGAAAGTTTTCATTGCATAGTAATGTAGTTTAATTAAATAGAGCAATTTAGCAAAGTAGCACATAGATCACTACAAACACACTTTTAAAAAGTTGCTTGTCATCTCCTGATATATTACTTTGACTCTTTATTATGCAAAGGAAAACAAGGTATGTTTTTTTTATTTTCCTTAAAATGTTTAGTCACCTTTTTTTAACTTTCTTCATAATTAGTATGAAGAGTATTCACCACTGCCTGTGCCGCCTCCCCCAATCCCACCTCTGCCTCCTGAAGAGCCTCCTTTGCCTGAAGAGGAGGAAGAGCCACTATCTAGCGGAGATGAATCGGAATATGAAAGTGGTAATGAGGAGGAGAAGGAGAGGTATGCATTTTACGGTCACTTGCAAGCTTTTGGGCTCTTCTAAAGTGATTTTTTTTTTTTTTTTT
>VYZX01029696.1:17172-31587 GCA_013401335.1 Brachypteracias leptosomus
CCCTGTTGGGAGCATTTTTTTTTATTTAGACTCCTGGAACTGTCAGTTACTTTCTGGGCCTGTGTAATCTGTTGGAATTTCTACACTTTTTGATAGCATTGCCCTGTTTTTTGTCTATTAGTCCTTTCTTATTTTTCACTTGTCTGTTTCATAGTTAATTTCTTTTTCTTTGTAATCCTGTTCACTCCAACCTCTGTTTTTCTTTCCAAATACCTACTGAAACATCAAAGTCATGGGATTAACTTGCTGGGATGGAGTATTGTAAATATCAAGCATTTATCCTGCTGTAGTTATTCTGTTTGCACCTAACCCATTCCTGGTTAGTTACCCCTTATCTACTTAATATTGTGAACTCTTGGACAGGCTCTCAAATTTCTTTCTTTTTTTTTTAACTACAGATCAGTAGTTGATTAATAGACACTATTGTTACAATATTTAATACTGTAGTCACTTCTTAAACTTTCTTTTCTGAAATAATACTCCTATTTTGCTTCTTGATTGGCTTCTATTTACCACTGACACTTGTAGTCCTTAACAGAGTCTCAGCAATTTGCTCGTTCAGCTAGACCAAAACAGGATGCCAATGAAGGAAAAAGAAAAAAGTAGAACACCACACAAGGTATGGATTCTCTGCCTGAAAATAAAAAAATAGATGGGAGGGGGTGGGAATAGTTGGAGGGATGTGTGTTTTTATTTATTATCTTTTTAATGGCTTCTTCAGGAATAGTGATGGTAGAGGAGAAATGTTCCAGACAATTTTCTTTTCTTAAATGTGCAAACTATCAGAAAAACAGAATGCAAGGTATACAGTTGGTGTAAGTTTAAAATGTTGCTTCTTCATCTGTTTAGAAACTTGGGAGACTGCAGTTTTGCTAATCTTGATACCCTAGGATAATTGTCAGTTTCTCTAATCATTAATCTGGGGACCTAAATCTGTGGAATCAGACCACTTACCTTTTAGTAATCTTCTGAGGTTTTGGCTTTGAAAAGAGTTGCCTCTTTTCTCCTTCCCTTCCATACCCACCATTGTGAGGTGATCCTGAAGAACTGTTTCCAGCAATAAACTCACTTCTGCTAGGTCTCTAAAGGACCTTTGGCTTTGCTAACTTTGGGAAATAAGATCTTAGTGCTATTGCAGCATCCTTTAAAGTTCTTTGCTTTAGAAAGGAATATTGTGTCAGAAAGTGCTACTTAGTGTGGCATTGATCAAGGCTTCCTTTGTTGTTGAATGCGTAGGTTCTGATTTTTGGCTTTATTGTCTAAACTTGATGAGAAAGTACCTTTTAGCAGAAGGTAATCACTATTTAACTTCCTATTATATAGCTTTACTTTACTACTGCTTAAATATTTACTTTATATGAGAATAACTCAAGCAAAATCAGCTCTAATCTAACTGTGAGGGTTTTCATGGCCTAAAAACATTTGAATAGTGAACCATCTCAAATTAGCATCTGAAGTAACTGGTGCAAGAATTAGAAGCACTTAATTTTCAGTCTGCACCCTCTGGTCAGCTAGCTCAAATTTAAAGGGCATTTAACTTAATTACTGTAGTTCAGCATCACTCTGGTTATGCCTCCACCTAAGACCCAATAAACTCAAAGCTTAGGCTGAATGCTTCTGAAACCTTTTAATTCATAGGGGTTTTTTTATAAATCTGGATCATTGTTACTTTTATTTTAAACGTAAGAGTTTTTTAAAGTGATGTAAACAGCTGGTTTGGGTTTTTAAAAATGGGTTGGAGACCCTGCAGTGTGATTATTGAGGGTAGTATTTCTATTTATAGCAGTTACTTCAATTGTAAGTTTCTTGTTCTGTCAGTTGTCAAAGTATTTTCTTTTCAGATTATATTCAAGCTTGTTTCCCTCAGTTCTGAGATGCTGTTTGGTCTTACCAGTTTTTATTTTGAGTTATTGCTTTGCAAAATCTGTATCTTATTTTTTCAAATTAAAGATCACTTTTTTTACAGGCATTGAAAAGAGACAAATGAATTTTGGATAAAGCAACCTATTAGGAACAAAGGTTTATGGATGTGTTTTAGTTGTTTCTTACTCCTTCCTTGTTAGAAAAAACCTTTTATTTATTTTATCCAGTGTCTAATTAGAAAATTATTAGGCTTGAGGTGTTTTAGCTATTGGAAGGCTAATGTCTTTCCAACTAATTTTGTACATTAAATCTAATTCTGACTTCACTGAACAGGCTGAATAATACTTGAGTTAAATAATGAAAATAACAAGTTGCTTATTTGGTTAAAAAAAGCTTCTGAGTTGATCATCAGGATGATTAATAGAGTGAGCAAACATATACTTTTGCAAGACTTATTTGTGCACTTGAAAGTCTTACATGAGTTACCTTGGTGTCTTTGGTTTAATATATCATGGGCAGAACTTCTTCCTTATCTTGACCATTTTTATGTAAAGATCACAGAACATGCCATAGACAGATTTCTAGGGATCTATGGGGTTTAATTAAAAATTTATTTCACTTCCTAACTGCTGATGAAGCTGAACCCTATTCCTGCATTGCATTCCTGTTCCCACTGATGGATGCTGATTTATAATGCAAAGTTTCATGACAGAAATCTGAATCTGTAAGGAAGAACAGTGTCAGAATCTAATTTGAAACATAAATAGGCATGTTAACAAGTTCATGCAAACATTTGAGGCACTTCAAATTTAATGTATCCTGTGTTTCAATATTGTTGTTGGGATTTTTTTACAAATAAACGGACGTTATTATTTTTAAACAGAAAGAAGCTATGTTAAATTCATGGATGTTATTACAAATATTTTTAATTTTTACTATTTTCTCCACAAATGTTTTGTAGAGAACATATGACGTTATAAAAATACTAGCTTCTTGCTGGCTAAAGTATCTTTATCTTGATGGAGTGGCAAAAATTTCAGTTAGTGTTTGGAGTGGCTATTTCTCTGTAGCTAAAATGCAGCTTTCAGGGAGGAAGGTTATGTAAAAGAAACTGATGTTGAGAGGTCTCCAGCATCTTCATAGGGAAGAAGTGACTTGGAAGCCTACATTGAATCAAAACTATTGGGTTTTGGACCTGATGGAAAAAGTGAGTCTGCAAAATGGGGGAGAATTAACAAGACAGAAAAATGAGGTGTTGTCCGAGTAGATCAAGTTATAGAAAAATGTACTTTTGAATATGGAGTTTAGTGTTGGTGGACTCATCATTGGCCATTAGATCTCATAAGAGGTTAAAACTGTGTTTTATGAAAGCACATTTACTTTTGATAGGTAGTGTAAAGTTATGTGTATGCAATACTGAGAATCAAGTAAAATTAAACCACATTCTGCTGTTCTTCTTTAGAAACATTCCTGCGTAAATACTGCAGTAATACTGTCATGCAGAGTGTATCCTTTCTTGTTGTATCCTTTTTTTGTGCAGTGCTTCCTGTAGCACTCAACTATGTCTAAGTTTTCATATAGAATAGGTGTGGGGAGGAATTTACATGTTTAAGACCTTGAACTAATCTGGTAATTTTAAAAGCAGAGGGCACTTTTTCAGGGGGGAAAGAAAAAATCAATTACTTGTTTTGTGTTGCGTGAATAGACACAATGAAGGTTTCTAGTCCTGAAAGGTGGCCTCCACCTTCTTTCTCAAAGGTCATATAACTTGCTAATTTGTGTTCAGATTCCTTAGCCTGTATGAGCTAGAAGTGTTCCACTGATGTGCATGGAGCTATGCTGAGGTCACACTGGAGATATCTTCTTGTTTTCCTTTATATAAATATAATGATGATGATAAGTTGGTTAAAATATGTTGCAGAGCAATTCTTAATAATATTAAAGGATTGACCAGTATTTTAGATCATTTGATGACTACAGTTGTCCTGGTACCTGAGAAACAATCTGTAGTTGACTTAGTTTGTACATTCCTTACTTTTTCTTTTTGGAGTAGAGGAGAAAATCTAACAGTATCTCACAATGAAGTATTTGGAATTGAACTGTTAACTATTAATCGCTACTGTCTTTTTGTTGGTTTTTTTGAGATTCTCTGCATTGAGGTAGTGTTGTTGCCAGTGACTTTTCTTGTGGGTTTCATGTTACATTATTAACTTACTGTAATATAAAATTAATACAGCCTGTATCTATTAAGTCAGATTTTATTTTTAGACATTCAGCATTTTTCTAAATACTAAGCATCTTTTAATTCATTTGTCAAAAGAAAGCGTAACATTACTATTTTCTGGTTGTTCTTACTTCTAACATGCCTTTGTGATGTTCCAGGTCCCTTTTGTGTTCCATCTCTTTCAAGTACTATCAAGCTGGGGGAAGAAGCAGTGTAATCATCTGGACTCTTGAACTGTGCGTAGTAGCTTTTCAAAAGTATTTAAGGCAGAGCATAAATTTTCTCATTTTAGAGATTCCAAATATCTTTAAACTGTCACAAGACTTATATGATGAATGTATGTTAGCTTGTGAAATCTCTAATAAATTATTTCCTTTCTCTTCATTTTGACTTTTGTTTTGTTGTGGGGTTTGGGAGAAGGAAGGAGGAAAACTGTTGTTTTTTTTTTTTTTAAAGGTGAACAGTCTAATTGTAACTGTGCCACATGTTCCAGATGATTCAGAGTATATATTCATATATACCTCCTTGAGTGTAATGTTTAGCTGCTAGTGTTTTGGAATAAAAAGATTTAAAAAAGTCCAAGAATAATCTCATTTTAGTATAAATCTTTTTCTTGGAGACTAAGCAGGATGAGTAGTGCAGTGGCATGAATTTGTACTGTGAAATTAGGCACTGTTATTTCCTCGGTAATTAACTTTTGTTCATCAACATCTTGAAAAATATCATTAATGAGATTCAAGTAATTGAAACAAGAGTAGCAGTTAAAACAGTGTTAAACCTGTCTTGATGTTGTCCTTGCCCTGTTGAACTGTGTTTAATAAAAATCAATGCTGTGGAGGTCACTTCATCATATTTGTTACATATTGGGAAAATGAGCATAACTTTCTAAAGCCATGTGGGAAACATTGCAATGACATTTACTTGGCAAGAGAGTCCAGTGGATTTAAAGAGAAAATAATTCAATAAAATATTAGTTCACGATTGATGATGTGGTAACAGGCTGCTGTAGAAACTTTTGTTTTGTCATCATTCCAGCTGCAAACAGCCTAAATCACTGGTATTGATTGCTGGACCAAAATAGCTTTATCTTTGCTATTTTTTTCAATATGAGCTGGCTTAGCAGATTACTTTAAAATGCTTTTAGTGGAATTGTCAGCTTATTTACTGTGTTCCTATGTAGATTGTATAGTTGTTCGTTAGTTTCTTATCTGTATTTGGAGTCATAGGCCACGAAAAGTACACTGAGAGGAAGTTTTACGAGAAATTTGGCTTGAGAAAAGAAAGAAAAAATTAGCGTGTTCTATGGCCATTCCATTATAATTTAAAGCTAAGCTGTGTTCTTTGTGGGTTTACATTATGAAAGAACAAACATGCTCCCTACCATCCTATACTGAAAATCTGTCAAGGAAACTTCTGCGGTCTGGTTTCATGCACATTTTTGCAGTGTCCTCAGTGTGAGTTTGACATATACAGCTCATTTTCAGTTCCAATCTTTTGAGTGGTTTTTCTTCAAAAACTTTGAATTTCAGGCATTTCACTATATGGTGCTGAAAAAGAAATACTGGTTTTGAGAAGATAAAAGTAATGTCATTGGCAAAGGGAAGTTAACATGCACTTAAAAATGAATGGTTTCTAGCTAAATTATCCTTACAGCAATAGTAACTTGGAAAATTCCCAAAGACATTTCACGTGTTACATAGTTTGCATCTTTGTTATCCCTTCATATCAATGAAGTTGACAGCTAAGAGGGAACCTAATGTCAAACTGAGAATCACTTTTCCTTTCTTATTTTCTAAGACGTTCCCAACTGCTTCCAGTTTATTCCTTAAATGTATCTTCCTACTTGGTATGGGACTGAAGAGAACACGTTTGCCATTGTAAACACTCTGGTTTCCTTAAGTAGCTGACATTGCTACTGTTCCTATCGTAGGACAAACACTTGGATCCTGCAGCCCTTTACCTGAGTCTCACTCCAGCCTAGCAAGCAGCTGCTGGCAGGAGATCCTTCTATTATACACAGACAAATATTTACTTTGGTTGTTGTTTTAACTGTTCCCCAAGAAAAGAAACATTATTCTGGTAATGACAAGCTCCATTTGTTACTTTGTATGGCAGAGCCACTATAACAACATTGCAATAGAAAATACAAGTTAATCCACTATAGTCTTCAAAGATGTGTAACCTTTTCTTGTGCTACCTTGTGTCTCTCTCTGCATAGAGCCACTTTACAAAGGTTTGTCACTCAATTTATTGCATGTCAAAGGTATACCATTGAGGAAACTTGATACATCCTAATGCCCATACTGAGATAGAAGTGCAGAAACAAACTGGTAAAATACCGCCTAAAAGGCCAACTAAGTAAATTTTCAAGCAGTGGTGCAGGATAACAGCAAGGTGGGGCTATACTCAAAGACAAAAATACTTTCTGGGTTATTTTGGTTTTGTGTGGTTTTTTTTTTTTTTAAAGTGGGGTAAGTGTATACGCAGAGAGCTTGCCTTTCTTGAAGCTTGAGAAGAGAGAAATTCTAGAAAGTAATTTTCTCATAAATTGACATAATCACATGTAATATAAAGTTTTGAGGTATATCAGTTTTGTTTACCCTGTCTCAGTTCCTCGCTGGCGAAGCCGGGGCAGGGCTGGGCTCCTCGGGCGGTGGGAGTGCTGGGGCAACGGTATGGGGCTGCCACTCCCGCTCCTGCTCTGCCCCGCCCCAGCGGAAGGGGTTGGGCTCCCGTGGCCACAGACCTGGGCTGGTGGCTGGCGGGGATGACGCTGCTGGAGCCTGCTGAAAATGGTACAAGCTAGTCCCTAAACGTACGTACTGAGTTCTGCTTCTTGCTTTCCATATTTTTATTGCCCGTATGTGCTGAGGAGGCCCTGCAGGACCATCCTTTCCTTGAAAATAAAAATGAGGGTCATTTTGTAGAAATCATGTAAGATTTTATATACACTTTTGTTTGGGTATCTGTACCATAGCAGGTTGGAGTTTTCAGCAGTGCATTTTCAAATTTGTATTAAATCAGTAAAGAGGGCAGGTTTCTTTCACACAGCAAACCTGAAGACCCTTGTCTTAATGTTTAAACCTTTGCTGAAGTGTTTGGGTTTGATAGCTCCCAGAAACCTCCATATTCCCTCTTTGTCCCACATTGTTTTTATGTTAAGGTAGCTTTTTACAAAGAATAGATATTTGGAGGAAAGTAACGAGATTCTGTGTTTTGTTATTTATGGGAAGTGGTTGTTCAGTCTTTTCTTTGCAAAAGATCTCCTTGTAGGACTTCTTTGTATCTCAGACTCTAAATCAGCTTCTAAACATGAAGAGTGCAAAATGAGATCCTAAATAGTGTAGTGTAAACCTTGATAGTTGTTTAACATATAGTTTGCTATAAGTTGTATCCCTTTAGGTTAGAAAAAAGAGAGGTAATTTTAATAGGCCTGTCACCTATGTTCACACATAAGTAAATACAAATATGATATGAATTGGGAAGTACAGTTCCTAGCCTAGCTTACCAGAAGATAATGCAGCTGGCTTTCATCCTCTGGAAAGCTCCTTCAGTGTTTTTGCCGAACTCTGTACCTGAACACTGAGAAAGATACTTCTTGGTTATGGAGTGTCACAGCACTTTAAACCTCTGCATGTCATTGTGCTGTGTTCTGGGAAGAATATCTCCACACAAATTGTGCAGGTGTACAGAGATTAAACATTTAGCATTTTTGGGTTTGTGTCAGTATTGTCACCTCTATATGTGAGAGATCTTCCAAGATTAGGGCTTTTGTTTGAATGATAGATGTCACGTGTATCGCAAACAGACTCACATATGTTAGACCTCCAAAATATCTGGGGCTTTGTGGCAACGTGCTGCTTCTCCAAGTCCTTGTCTAAATAAGTATAAGATTGGAAAAGATGCCTCTCAAGGATAAATAGGAATGTAAAATATTGTACATTAAAATGAGAAATTAAATGTGCATGTCAGTCTGTATAAGTAGTTCTTTGCATTCTGGGGTTGTTTTTGGCTTTATACTACTAAAAATACAACTTTTGCACACAAGAGACACCCTGTTTTAGACAATGCCTGAATTTTAACTTCAGGAAAATAGTTACTATTAGTATGATGGGTTGATATAACTTAGGTAGAATCTAATTCTCAAATAAAATGACAATTAATTTAAATAAATATGATGCCAGAGATGGGCACTTACTTTTAAATGTGTATTTTGTAATGTGTTCTTTACTCTCTTGCAGGAACACTAACGGGCAGTAAGCAGAGCACAACTGATCTCAGAACATAGGATGGGTATCTGTTTCCTTCTGCTACTCGCAGGGCTTTGCTGGGGGCAGTACCAGCCCAATACTCAGCCTGGGAGGACGTCTATTGTACATCTCTTTGAATGGCGCTGGGCAGATATTGCTCTTGAGTGTGAACGATATTTAGCTCCTAATGGATTTGGAGGAGTTCAGGTATGTCTGTTCCTATCAGTAGGTAGTGAAATTGCTACATAGATGATAATTTGTTTTTCAGAGAAAATGTTCAATTCATCAAAGGACAGGTACTGAGAAAGAAAAATAGAAATTGGTAGTGGAAATAGTAAGTGCTGACAAATACATTCTTCAGCCATCGTCATGTAAGCATTAATTTATTTCATTGCTTCAAAGTGCATGTTTTGCACTCTGTGCTATTACATTTAGATGAATTCGAATTGCATATCCTGGCTAAATCTTTTTTTTTTCCTGCTGTGAAGAGTAACCTACATTTATCTGCTTGATATTATTTAAATAAGTAAATGTATAATGAAACTATGACTGAAGAAAAGGACTTCCAAAGAGAATACCAAAGTGCTGAAGGTTTTAAATAAGTAAATATAAAAGACTGCTATTTGTGTTCACCCAAACTGGCGTTTTTCTTTCTGCAAAGCCTAGTGTCAAAGTAAGCCATTAGGAGACCCTTCTTTGCAGGAACCTTGTATGAGCAGGCAGAAATGAACTTGAACTGGTGGTTCTAGTGGAGACGTGTCACTGCAAAGCTATTCTGTCTAAACAACAGACATATATTCCTGTGGAACCAGTAATGTCAGATGGGTGAAGTAGTACAGATGGAGAGCAGTCACCTATTAAACTATTTCAGTTTGTCAGATTGATTAGGAAAAATTGATGAGAGAAGTCTGTCTCTTATAGCCTGGGAGTTGGCAAGTTGGTCTGGGTGAGAACTTTCCCATAACTTTCAAATACATCTTTTCTTTGCAACCTTCTTTCTAGGTACACAGGCCTGATAGATTTTAGTCTGATCAGACTAGAGTATATGCTTTGATATCTTGTTAATTCATTCTGTGACAGAGGCTCAAAGTTTTCTCTGGTGCAGATTTGCTTAGTTGGTCCCAAAGGAGTGACAGCTAAGTAGGCTGCAGCCTAGGGATCTTTGTGAGAAATGGTGGGCTCAGGTGGGTACGCCCAGAGACTTGGAGGTAGCAGCAAAAGCTTTTTTGCCTGAAAAGTATCCTGGAAAGTCTATAAAAGGAAGAGCTATAGGTTATATAGAAACTGTAACAACTCTCATGTCGAGAACACTTTTATCGAGAACATTACAAAAATGGGAAGTCAGATCAATTTTAAGGGCAGGATGTTACATCAGGTATTTTGCAGTCAGTTCCTTCCTAATTCAGGGCTGTCTCTGCTGACATAGTCCTTCAGATTTCAGACCCTTCTTTTGATCTTTTAGGCCTGCATTCATGAAGATAATTAGGACATTATGTCAACAGACCTCATTTTTATAGTGTGTTTCTACCTGCTGATGGTCCGGGCCTAAGTCTTTTATTTGCAGCCCCATTACAGTGTAAGCAGAGGATATTGAGGATCTCTGTGGGTTAGGTATTGTCTTCCGTTAAAGGGACCTAGTTTTCTCTTTTTGTGTTCCTTCTCTAACAATACTGGACAAACAAGTAAACCATTATCAGTATCCTGTTACCAAGAGACACATCTTTATTCACAGATTTCGCCTCCAAATGAAAATGTTATTGTTACTGATCCCTGGCAACCATGGTGGGCAAGGTACCAGCCGGTCAGCTACAAGCTGTGCACACGATCTGGAAATGAAACTGAATTTAGAGACATGGTGACCAGGTGCAATGATGTTGGAGTAAGTGCTTTTAAAACCTTGTGGTGTTAACAATGGAAGGATATAGACAAACAGTAATTTAGAAAGGAAGACATGGTAGCACTGGACTGAAGATAGGTTTGGGGTTTTTTTCATAGAATACTTGAGGTTGGAAGAAACCTTTAAAGGTTATCTAGTCTAAATCCCTTGCAATGAGCAGGGACATCCTCAGCTAGATCAGAACACTCAGAGCCCTGTCTGACCTGACCTTGAATGTTTCTAGGGATAGGGTATCTGACCACCTCTGGGTGACCTGTTCCAGTATTTCACCACCCTCACTGTAAAAAAACCTTATTCCTTATATTTAGTCTAAATCTCCCCTCTTTTAGTTTAAAACAGTTACCCTTGTCCTGTCGCTACAGGCCCTGCTAAAAAGGTTGTCTCCATCTTTCTCATAGGACCCCTTTAAGTATTAAAAGGCCACAATAATGTTTCCCTGGAGCCTTCTCTTCTCCAGGCTGAACAACCCCAACTCTCAGCCTTTCTTCATAGCAGTGGTGTTCCAGCCGTCTGATAATTTTTGTGGCTGTCTTCTGGACCCGCTCCAACAGGTGCATGTCTGTCTTGTGCTAAGGACTCCAGAGCTGAACATAGTACCCCAGGTGGGGTCTCACCAGTGCAGACTGGAGGGGCAGAATCAAACTCCCTCAACCTGCTGGCCACCCATCTTTTGATGCAGCACAGGATGCAGTTGGCCTTCTGGACCGTGAGCACACATTTCTGGTTTATGTCCAGCTTTTCATCCACCAGTACCCTGAAGTCCTTTTCTACAGGGCTGCTCTCAACACCTTCATCCCCAAGCCTGTATTGATACCAAGGATTGCCCTGACCCAGGTGCAGAACCTTGCACTTGACCTTGTTGAACCTCATAAGGTTCACACAGCCTCACTTCTCAAGCATGTCCAGGTCCTTCTGGGTGGCATCCTGTCCTTCAGGTATGTCAATCACCCCACTCAACTTGGTGTGTTCTGCAAACTTTCAGAGAGTGCATCTGATCCCACTATGTCATTGATGAAGATACTGAACAATACGGATCCCGGTACAGACCCCTGAGGGACACCACTTGTCACCAATCTCCATCTGGACATTGAGCCATGGACCACTACCCTCTGGATGTGACCATCTAACTAATTCCTCATCCACTGAACAGTCCACCCATTAAATCTATATCTCTCCAATAGAAGAAAGGAGAGATGGATGTTGTGGAGGACTATGCCAAAGGCCTTACAGAAGTCAAGATGGAGGACATCCCTAGCTCTTTCCTTGTCCACTGATGTAGTTACTCCATCATAGAAGGCCACCAGGTTGATCAGCCGTGCTGGCTGTCTTGAATCACCTCCCTGTCCTCCATGTGCCTTAGTATAGCTTCTAGGAGGATCTGTTCCATGACCTTCCCAGATACAGAAGTGAGGCTGACAGATTGGTAGTTTCCAGGGTCCTTCTTTCTACCCTTTTTAAAAATGAATGCAATGTTATCTGCCTGTCTGTTGAGATGCATGTTGTATCATCATTGTTATATGTTAATAGAAGAGGAATATTTTAAATAACTTGTTGGGGGAAGCAAGCAAGCAAGCAGAAATAGGTGGGTAGGGCAGGAGGTAGGAGAGAGAGAACATTAATCAGTGGTGCCATGGGAAATAGTTTTCTCAAATTGAAATGTGAACACTGTTCTCTAGGTACATATTTATGTGGATGCAGTAATCAACCATATGTGCGGGGCTAATGTTGGTGCTGGCAACCATGCTACTTGTGGAAGCTATTTCAATGCAAAGACTGAAGATTTTCCAGCTGTGCCATATTCTGACTGGGACTTTAATGATGGTAAATGTAAATCTAGAAGTGGAGACATTGAGAATTATAATGATATATCTCAGGTAAACCTAGAATCATATATTTTTCATGTACATCTGTTTCTGGGTTGTGGTTTCTTTGTTCCCCTTTACTGTCAGATATTTCTTAAAGACGAAACAAAAACCCTCATGGTAAACCATATAAATTGGTAATAAGGTTAGCATTGTTATCAGGAACACCTCTTCTTAAAGGGATAGCTCTACTTGAGCCAATGGCTCAATTTCTGATTGAGACAAATGCACTTAGGTACTTTATAAAGACAGTTTTAAAACTCATAAAGTCTATGCAGGGATTATCTTGTGTGGGGTTTTGTGTGTTTTTTTAAAAAGTAAGAGTTGTTATTTGCCTTTTATTGTAATTTGGAAGTTTTCTTTGGTCTTGATTTCAGTAGAAAAGAGATTAGGATTTCATAAAGAATGTAGTAATGCTAAGATCTTGAAAATCAGCCTTCTGTTTAGGGATTTCCTAGGAGTGAATCTGTCCCTCTGTATCAGATTATGAGGTCAGGACTTTAAAATTACCACAGAATGAAAATTATTTTATAACGATAAATTCCTATCTTTCTTTAGTATTGTCTTATGCCTTTCAAATGCATTTGGTCTTTCCTAAATATAAATTGAGGGGAAAGTGGTTTTGGAGAAATGCAGAAGAGGGGAAGACTTTAAATGTTCCTGAATTCTTGAGAAGGAAAGGAGCATCTTTTTAGCCAATTCTTTAGTACAGTTTGCAACATAGGCTGGTGCAGCTTGCTCTCCCCAGACAAGATGCTCACAGGCATGGAAACCCATCGCAAAAATTATTAAAAGAAACATTTTGTATATTCATTGTATGTTTAAAGTATTCTTTTCATAAAATCAATGCCCATCATTTTGTATTTATAGGAAACAGTTAAAAAAGGACAGAAAACAAGAATTTAATGTTTTGTAAGGTTATAATAACTCAGATTTTTAAAAGATTTTGAAATATAATTTCTAGAAATCTTTCCTCTATCAGAGAACAAATGAGTGCACCTGAAGTAGTAATGAATCTGTTCTTTAATACATTCAAGCAAGAATAATTTATCATATTTTAGCCCTATACTTGCATTAGAAAGCTGGTTATAGATTTGATGGTTTGACTCTGTTATAGTCCTTCAGCACCTACTCTGTGTAAGATGGGTGAACGCACACTTCTTAATGCTTCTTCTGTGTCAATAGCTGTCCAAGGTAAAGATATGCATGGTGAACTATCACCAGTGAAGGTTTTACTTGGCATTCTAATGTAGGCAACAAAATTCAAAAAGTATGTAGAACACTACATTTATTTTACTAGGTGAAAAATGTTTAATTTCAGAATTTTTTATAGGTCCGGGACTGTCGCTTGGTTAGCCTTCTTGATCTGGCCCTGGAGAAGGACTACGTATGCTCAAAAGTTGCTGAGTACATGAACCACCTCATTGATATTGGTGTAGCAGGCTTCCGACTTGATGCCGCCAAGCATATGTGGCCTGGGGATGTGAAGGTGGTTTTAGGCAAGCTGAAAGATCTAAATACGAAATGGTTTTCTGCAGGAACTAAACCATTCATTTACCAGGAGGTAATGTTTATTTTTCTTAATTGTACTTTACAAACATATTTCTTGCAGGCACAGTGTAGTCTCAGTCCCACACTGGAAGTGACACTTTGCTTGAGCTGGGCCTGAGCAGCTTTCAGACTCAAGGTCTAAAGAAATCATCATTGAGATATAATAACCACAATTTATAAATATCTAATCTGCCCACAAATGTTAATTGACATGCAAAATACCCTAGTTGTTTTGGACCTTCTGAAATAGGTAATCTGGAAATTTCACTTGAGATGACATTTACAGCATTGAAGCTAGTGTAAAAATATTCACTCCCAGAATTTTAAATTATGGATAATAGATTGCAACAGAAGGTATAAATGGTGATTACAGTTTGAAACTTTGTTTTCCAATGGCATAATCAGTGTTACTGAATTTGTGTTTTGAGTTTGAATAACAAATACTAACAAGACCTAAGAAGCATGTAATTTTTGGTTTCAGTCAGCAGAAGCTAAAGTTGCTAGATACATCTTATTAAATCAGTATGCTGCCTGCAGGGTTTATGGCAAATAGTGAAACATTCTTTAAGCTACATTCTGAAATGTGGTTGCCCATGTGCTACAAGCAGAGTCATTGGTGACGAGACTAAATATAAAGTTGGTATGGCTCAAGCCTTAATTATGAAGGGGTGATCAATAAGAAGGTAAGGTTTAGGATGGAGACTGAAAACAAGTTCGCAACTAGGCTGAGATAAAATGAAGAACATAGCTGTTGTGGGTTTACCTTGG
>VYZX01029697.1:18523-44566 GCA_013401335.1 Brachypteracias leptosomus
GGCCAGCAGGTTGAGGGAGGTTATCCTCCCCCTCTACTCTGCGTTGGTGAGGCCCCACCTGGAGTACTGTGTCCAGTTCTGGGTGCCCCAGTTCAAGAAAGACAGGGAGCTGCTGTAGAGAATCCAGTGCAGAGCCACAAAGATGATTAAGGGAGTGGAGCATCTTCCTTATGAGGAAAGGCTGAGAGAGCTGGGTCTCTTTAGCCTGGAAAAAAGGAGACTGAAGGGTGACCTCATTAATGTCTATAAATATGTAAAGGGCAAGTGTCATTATGATGGAGCCAGGCTCTTCTCAGTGACATCCAGTGATAGGACAGGGGACAATGGGTACAAGCTGGAACATAGGAGGTTTCAGATAAACATAAGGAAAAACTTTTTCACGGTGAGGGTGACAGAGCACTGGAACAGGCTGCCCAGAGAGGTTGTGGCATCTCCTTCTCTGGAGACATTCAAAACCTGCCTGGACG
The DNA here is from genome assembly GCA_013401335.1 of Brachypteracias leptosomus. Classification (NCBI taxonomy): domain Eukaryota; kingdom Metazoa; phylum Chordata; class Aves; order Coraciiformes; family Brachypteraciidae; genus Brachypteracias; species Brachypteracias leptosomus. The sequence continues at coordinate 18,991 of VYZX01029697.1, forward strand.
TGTTCCTGTGTGACCTGATCTAGGTGATCCTGCTCTAGCAGGGGGGTTGGACTAGATGATCTTTTGAGGTCCCTTCCAACCCCTAATGTTCTGTGATTCCGTGATTTACAGGCATTCTTGATTCATGCTTTTGTTGTTTGATTTTAATAAGTGCTAGGTTCATTTGCTGTAGTGTTTGGGTCAAGAGGTGCTACCAAGACTTAAAACCCTCTAGAGCAGCTGGTGTGCCTCTGTTGTAACATTTGTAAACTGTGTAAGTGGAACTGCCAGGCAGGAAGTGATCTTTTTTCCTGAAATACATGCATATATATATGTGCATATATATGAAAATTATGTATATAGAGGTATAATATTTACATAGAGATATAAAACCTTGTAATAGCCTTGACTTCATATTCTTAGAAATTTCATTGCGTTGATCTGTACAGTTGTGTCAGAGACTCACAGAATATGGGGTTCATCTTCATCATGTGTTGCCTGAGAAGAGATCCCAAACAGGCATCCTTCTGGGAGTGTGCTCCAAAGGAGTTGTTATTTTTGAAGTTCACAATGGTGCCCGCACACCTGTCCTACGCTTCCCTTGGAGAGAAACAAAGAAAATATCCTTCAGTGTAAGTCGGACTCTTTTCTTCTATCTGTATCTACATGTTGTATTTGTATCTCCAGATGCGTATGTTATTTTTACAAATTAAGCTGCAATTTTATGGTATAATCTGACTACATTTTGTGTGGCTGAGCTGTATTGTATTATGGGATTGAAATAGGTGTTTTGATGGTTTAGAGATTTATTTTTTTTAAAATTCTTTTTTTCTTAGCTTGCATTCAGAGTTTAGCACCTCTATTTTGGTAAATCTGTATTCATGAAACGTGGTTTCTCTGCCTTCTCAGGGAAGAGCTATTATGAAGTTAGATCTTAGCCTGAGGAGAAGCTCTGATCATTTACTGCATTTCTGAGCAATCTACCCATGTTGTCATATGGGACATGAGTAGTGAAGGAGCATCAGAGTGAGAACCCTGCATTGGAGAGCTGGGTACTGGCAAATGCCAGTACTCAGTGTAACTACGAGATACACTGATGTTTCTTTTAAGTTGTTTTATTTCCAAGAGTAGTTAAGTTAATAATGGATGACAGAGGCTGACACCTTATTGAAAAGCTACAGCTTGTTTCATCTGTGATAGGATTTTAACTAGAATTGGTAAACTGAAGTTTAAAAATTATTAAAAATATAAATTTAAGACCTGGAACATTAACTAAGATTTCACCATCCCTTGTGACTTTCTTGGAGGCTTTTGAAAATGTAATAGTATTGGTTGTCATTAGTTGACACTAACAGTAGCAGAGATGGATTAAATAACAATTAGGTCCCATCTCAGCTAGCCCAGAAGGAGCTTTGAATTGCGATTTTGTAAAACTCAAGTTACTTTCAACCCCTATTTTAACAGAAATCTCTCCCATTAGTACATTTTGCTTCAGGACAGTTTCAATGCTGAAGTGTAAGCAAATACAAAATTCTTTCTAGGCTAAAAGAAATAATCTTCACTTTTTTTCTTTCTCCATTGTATAGAAGAAGAAAATAACTTTACAGAACACGTCAGATGGTATCAAGCATGCATTTCAGACTGACAATAGTAAGACTTGCCAGTATCTTTTGCATCTCTGCTCTTCCCAGCATAAGTTCCAACTACAAATGAGAACCAGGCAGTGCAACCAAGACACTCAGGACATTGGTAAGTTCTGTGATGCTCTGTTGGTTTTTAATAGCATTCTATATATATTTTTGTAAGTAGAAAAACTGAATGTGAGCTTCAGTAATTCTTCTGAGTGCTACATATGCATAGCTCTACATTTGGAGGGTTTATACGATAAAGATAATCAACTAGCTAAGTTTGTTTAGTTTTTGTTTAAGATCACATAGAGCTGGCACACAGCAGCTCTTCTAATATAGAAGGAATCTAAAAATAGATCACTAATAGTACTTTCCCATTTGATTAATGGCTTTTACCTTTTTTCAGAAAGAGTTTGAAGATATTACAATAATTGGATTTTTACCTTTTGCTAAATGTGAAATAAATTGGTTTGATGATGTGGAATTACAGATAAAATGGTGTGATTGTGTGAGAGCAAATAGAGTAGGGAGCATTTCATGATGCTGCATCTGTAAGCTGTGAGTGTAGCTGTCTTTATTCCACTTAATGTTTGGTGGACCTAGTAAGGAACAACACTGACAAAAGTCAATTTTCTTCAGAATTGCCATCTAATTCGTTTGCCTAATAGAAAATATAATGGTGTTCTTTTTAGATAGAAAATATTAATTGGAAAATGCAATCATTGAAAATACTAATTTCCTCATTGTTTGGAGCAGAGCTCACATGGCTGGCTGGCTGGCTGGCCGGCTGGCCTTTAACACAGCAGTGCTATTTGGTCATTTTGCCTGCTCATTCTTTCTTTGTTCCCTGTTTTTATCTGTCTGCATTCCAGTTGCTGTTAATCCAGACTTCCACCAGCATAGCTGGGATGAAGTTTGACCTCATTGCTGTGAAGATTGTGATCTCTAACTTTTTTTCTTTTTAAAAAGGGGGAAGAGGATGAGGGGAAAGGCAACTACACAGTCTTTTTTCTATTCTGTTGGGCTCAACCAACTTACTGCAAAGAAATAGAACCGGGTGACTTAAAGCCTTTGTAGCATTCTCTAAGTTTAATGCTTGCTTATCCTGAATTGCAAAGAAAAGCAGTACAAGAAAGGCTTTCTTGGCTAGGCAAACTTGGTTGCTCTTACAGATGTAGTATGTGTTGTGCTTTGGAAGTCTGGAAAATAATAGTTTGTTTCTATGCAGTGCATAATGCTTGGAATTCAGAGGTCTCCAATTTCACCAATCATTCGTCATCAGAAGCAAATAAATCAGTATTATGGTTTATTCCATTACACTTGTTCATTAAAACTAAAAACAATTAAAACAAAAAATTTGCTTTTATCCTAAGTTTACTGATATGAATTGATTAGCCGTGTTTTTCTCTTTCATACGTGTATATATATATATATGCATATAGCAATAGGGTTACTAGAATAATTTTTTTTTTAAGATAAAATACCATAATACAGATAAGAGAAAACAATGATGAGGCAGCTAGTCAAAATAGCATATTATCATAAGTATAACTTTCTTTTGTTACAGCAGTAAAATGCCAGGCAGTGTTTGGGAAGCATTATTCTTGGCCTGCAGAAGCATTAAGTTGTTTTTTTTTTCCAAAACCCTTAAAATGTCAGTAAAAACTGGTGGTTGGAAGCACTCAGCAAAACAGTAAAGAAAAAAGGGCAGGTGACAATATTATTAACTCAAGGCTTATCACCACAGGAAGTGTACATTTCAAAGATTCCTTATTGAAGGACTGATTCTGGATTAACAGCGCAGTGAACAAAAGCATGTGCCTGTAATATTTGCAGTGTCTGTGGGGTGGAGTAACTAGCTTTGGTTGAATATGCTTTTGGATGAATATGCTTTGGAAGATTCTTTAGAAATATAATATTACAGTGTTTTGAAAGACTCATCTTGATTGCAGCCAATGAATGGAGAAAAGGACATTAATATGTCTCAAAAGAAAATTTTGAGACAAGAATAAAGGTCTGGCATGCATAGTGATGGTGAACAAATTTTCATGGAACATAACAGAGGATATAGGAAGAGCACTGTATAGCCCCTGTGATGTACCATGACTTTTTTTTTTTTTTTTCATTTGTTGCCCCATGTCTTCAATGACCTGGGAGAAACCATTTTAACACTTGTAAATCTAGTATAAAGAATTAGGCTTGGAAAATGAAAAGAAATTGCATCTTGAATAGCATTCTTTCTGCAGAAATAGAAAAAGATGAGACACAAAATTAAAAAAAAAAAAAGAAAAAGAAAAAATACTAGCAATTTTATGGTACATAAGAAAGTAGATAAGCTATAACATGAGTCATGTTGGGGTTTTTTTTTGCACAGCTTCTGTGGCCATGCAGTGGCCAGAATCAAGCACTGAGTTTTCAGATGGATGTTTGGATTCCTGAAAAGACATGTAGAAAACCATAAAGATGAAGTGAGAGTTAAGTCAGCCTTACAAAGGACAAGTTCTGAGCACATGAGGATTTTCAGTTAAGGGGTTGACAGAAGGTGTGAAAGGCCTGGTGTCTGTATAGATAATGATGTAAAAGTGTCAATCTGAAATCCTTAGGAAAGTCCTGTTTGGTATTCGCAGAGGGGTAAGTATGACATCAAGAGAAGAGATATTGTAATATTTTGTCAAGCTACTCTTCTCCAGGACGGGAACACAACGTGTCATTGAAAGCTTCTGTCAGAGCTAAAAACCTGAGATTTGGGAATCTCTGGTTTGATCAAGCAAAACTGGTCTTATGTAGCTCATCGGTCTATCTGGTGGCTATGGCTAGAGGAAGTATTTGGTGTGGATAGGGAAGTGGTAGTTGTATACTAATTCCCCTTTAAAAAGGACAAAAAAATAACTCCCACAACTAAGTCTTTTCAATCTGTATGCCTGTTATAGAGAAAGCATGAGTTGCTATTGCAATTACTTCCTGCCCTAGGAATGTCTTTTGGAATGACAGTACTCAGATTGCATTTGCAAAAGACACTATTTAATAGTGAATGGGCATTTAGTAAAACTAATGGATAATGCGTACCAAAAAGTAGCATTTCCCTTTTCAGTTACAGTGCAGCTTTCTAAAGCTGCTTATTTCCTAGGTGTATGTAGAATTTTAAAACAACCAGTAAATCAGAAATATATATGCAGTTAGGGGTTGCTTTTCCTCAGACTTCCCTATTAACTGACTCCAAGACATCGGTGAAATTTATGAAGGGTTCAGACTACCTGATATCCTTTAAAGGCTCTAACCAGCAAACATGTTGCCACAGCTTATCAAGTTCCTGTGTGAGAGCCAAGCCACAGGAACTTAACTGCTAGCCTTAGGAGGCAGTTAGGCTAATAGAAATGAGACCTGCTTAGCTTTGCTCTGAACTAAGAAGGGGTTAGGCTGAGCTGTATTATCTTGCATTTACTTTCAGCTAAGAACATCCACCCAGACAGTTCCCACGACTCAGCTGACAGTACTTTAATTACAATCCAAAACCCGTTTCTCTCTGCTGCTTGAGGGAATCCTAGTTCATGAGTCAAAAAGTCTGACAAACTCCAGTCAACACTTTCTGTTCTGTGCTAAAACATTCAGGATAGACACAGGGGAAGTCCCCAAGTGTACCTGAGTGAACTGATGCTCTTTAACCAGGTAGAGATGCTTTGAAGCCCCCATGACTTTTCAGAAGTACTGTAGGCATGTCAGGGACTCATTTAGAAAACTAAGCAATGGATGGATGGAAGTTTGGTAGGATCTGATAGTGTAGAGGTGAGGGAGTCCTATTTGTTCAAATTCTGGAAAAGACTTGTATGATCAGGTTAAAGAAGTGCAGTCTTCAGTGCAGGGCTTAAGTGTAGTAGATGGTCAGGTTAGTGTGATGTCATGAGCTCCAAACTTTGCTTCCTGAGCAGACTACATAGTGGTTGCTTTTATGTACCCAATTATGATACACACTTCTGAGCACCTAGAGAAAATAGGCTTTGTGTGAGTTAGTTGTTTAAAATCCATGCTTTACACAAGGAGGTTACGCTAACTCTGCTGTATAACTTAAACTTATTTGGTTTTTGTTAAAACAAAAAAAAATCCACAGAAAGAGCATCATTTAGGAGCCTAAATCTTCATGCGGACTCTGTCAAAGGTTTCAACGTGGGACGAGCAATCAGTACTGGTAGCCTGGCCAGCAGCACTTTGAACCGACTCGCTGTTCGACCTCTGTCTGTTCAAGCAGAGATTCTGAAGAGGCTATCCTGTTCTGAGCTCTCACTCTTCCAGCCGCTTCCTGGCTCTTCAAAGGACAAGAACGAGAAGACTTCATGGGAGGAAAGACCCAGGGTTATGAGCAAGTCATTTCATGATCTGAGTCAGAGCCACATCTCGGTTTACCCCCCAAGGAAAAACATTATTACTGCTTTGGACTCTTCCCCCCAGAAAATAGAAGACATAATGGGAAGAGTCTTTCAGCAAGTGCCAAAATTTGACACTGTATCAGCAGCGGGAGCATTAAAACTGAGCAAGTAAGAGTTTTCTGACCGCCCTGCAATATTTGTGTACAGTCAATGTACATTTTGCATCAGTTTTTATTTATTATTCATACTATTATTTTATTACATTGATCCTTCCTTCCCCTCTCCCAACTTCCTCTTCCCTCTGTCTGGTTCTCCTTCTCTCCTTCTCCCCTTTAAGTTCAAAATCTCATGCAGGTTTAAGTAGAAGCCCTGAAAGAAAGAAAAATGAATCAGACTCATCATCCATTGAAGATACTGGTCAAGCCTATGTTGTAGGTCAGCATTCAAAAAATAATATCACTGTATTTACTAACCTCTAAAATTGCTTTGGGTGTAATGCTTTGATATATTTATTAACTAATCATAATATTTCAATCTGAAAAAGGGAGTGGAGTATTACATGTTAAAATAATCCATGCCAATTTCTGAATAATTATTGTAATGAATAAGAAAAAGTCCTCCTTTAGACATCACCAGTCTGTTCGCAGATGTGGAAAGCATTAATAAGTAACAGTAAAAACTGTTCCAGAAAACATCTTCTGCTTTGCCACTTCAGAATGCTGTTTTATTGCACGGACCTTGTAATAATTTGCTAGTCTTCACAATCTGTTTGTCAAGCTTGAACTTATTTAGTGTTTTCTGTGGAAAGGGTGCAGGGAGCAATTTTTGGAAGTGGACTCAGTTTGGCATAAGCTGGTTATTGGCTAGTACCTCTGAGCAATAAGTGCACAGTTCTTTTTTTCTTTGATCTCATTTGGATATAATAAATTAGGTACCATGTTTTTCAGTGCATTGGGTGTTTCACAAAAAACACTCTTGTAATGAGCTAAGCCAGATATACTTACTCCATTTTCTTGACAAGGATTGTATTGCATACTAATAGTCTTTCTAGGCAGTAAATATACAGAGTTCACATTAGAAAAAAAAAACAAATTCAGAGCAACTAAATAGAATTAAACTTGCATGTTGGGTTATTGTACCTTAGCTTTTAATATCTCTGTGTCATCAGTTTCTGGTTTTAGAAAACTCCCCTTTACAATTATAGAAACTACAATGCCTGAAGCATTTGCAGCCTTAGCTTACTTTTATTGCTTTGATTTTACTTAAGTTATCAATCAGTTACAGAACATCAGAAAAAGTGGAAGAAGGTTAGGTTTATGGGGGATTTGTATAAGCAAACTCACAAAAGAACTCGAGAAAAAAAAAAAAAACCCAAACAGTGTGACGTACAAATACTTACCACATGTGCCCACACTACACTGGAAACCAGGACTATTTTAGGAACCATGCTTTTCCAGTACCGAGAGCATCAGCTAATGAAGAGTCAGATGAGGCATCATGCAGTTTATGTAGTGACTGGTTGCAGACATTTATCTTATGCTTTTATCTTTGCCATTAGTGTTATCATGTGCTTACCCATAATCTTCTGGGCAGCAATTCTGATAAGGATCTTAGCTGTATGTCAGAAAGTCCTGCTGAATTACATTGCCTGTGCTGGGGAACACACATTTTTTGCATGATGAAACTCATCAGCTGAAACTTTAGGGCCAGCACTGCTTTCCTTTGAAGCTTGAATTATCTTACCTTATTTACTTCTATAACTTAGTACATTTATTATTTTATCCTCTTTATGGCCATATTTGCCTGGCATTGATCATTCCAAAGAAAATATGATCCTATATGCAGACCAATTCAAATAGAAATACTTGATTCAAATTGTTTGTTACTGCAGCAACTTATTTGTTACTGTACAAAATCACAGATCACAGAATGTTAGGGATTGGAAGGGACCTCAAAAGATCATCTAGTCCAATCCACCNGCTTCCAAGACTCCTGTTATGATGGTTTATCAGGTTAGGCATATTCATCCTATCCTGTTGAAAATTTGGTCTGACCTAGTTTCTTAAAGATCCATTAATTTTATCTGAAGTTAACAGTGGTTCTGAAGGCCAGACCCCAGTCCTTTCTTTAATTATTTGCCTTTGCATGAACTACTGTCTATCCGAACCTGGAACTACAACCAAAGAGCATGAGTAATTTGAATTTGCTAATCCAAAACTACTTTCATGTTTACTCATTTTTAAAATAAGTAATCTGATATTGTGAATGAGCTCATGCAGACTGTGTAAAGTCTAAACTACTTCTTGGTAGCTTTTGTATTTAAAAAAAGAGTCTAATATTACCATTCATGTCACAGGCGTTAGCATGAATACTTCAGGAAATCTTCCATCATCGATAATATTAGAAGAAAGTGGTAAGTTGATAAGTAATACAAGTACAGAATCCTATTCCATTCTATTCTGCCTATAGAATTAATTTCATCACACTGTTCCACTGTCCTGTTTCTTCACTGTTTTTAAATACCTCCCCCAGTTAGTCGGCTAAGACTTTTTCTTAAATATTTCTTTTGGATCGCATCTTGGAGAACATTTTGACATCTGTGTAATACTTTTCAAATATGAATAGTGTCTGTTTAGTTTGAGACTTCAGTGGTGCTATTACCTATGCTATTAACCATACTCTTCAAAGTTCAGTTGCCAGACACTCAAGACCAAATGAGTTTTATCTTCTCTAGGTAGCAAATTCATGAGTTCAGACTTACACTATGTTGGTGTTTCCTGAAGCTTCAGGAGATTTTGGGTTAATTTTTTTTTTTTTCCAATTTGTGCTCCTTCTGTCTCTTAAGCGCTTGGATCTACTTCAGCTTGTTGAGAACCCTCAGGGGTCATGTAAATCAATTGAGAGGCAGAATCAGCAGCCTGTGGTGTTGCAAATGAGGAAATAAATTTAAACAAGATAGGTTCTAGTAGATGTTTCTAATGTTGGTTGTTTTTTAATGAAGGACCACCATTAAGAGAACTCACTGAGTAATCTTTTAGTAATTTTGTATGATAAACTTCAGTTTCGCTTTCACCAACATGCTTACGTCCTGCGTAGATGACCAGGGCACGTAAAGAGAGATCTAAATACTTTGCTGAACTAAGACTAACAAATTTGATGATTCTAGGGCTCAATTGTGTTGTGATTCTAAGAGACTATGCTAGGTGCTTTTCTTAGGAGGAATAAAATATTTTAACTGCTGAAGATAGGAGTAAGTTATAACAGTGGTGTGGGCTTTTTTTTAATTTGGACATGTCTTGGAAGATGAAAGTTGGACCTACTAGTTCAGAACAGCTTTTCAGGTTATCAGAAAAGTAATCTTTTTTTTTTTAATGGAATAAAACTTAAAGGCAAACCTGAAGGGAAGCATTCAGCCAGTGTTTGATCATAAAATGCTGACTTTTCAGATGACTCTCTGCAAACAACACAGAACAGAGTTGCCTCACCAGAAAGAGAGATCACTTTGGTGAACTTGAAAAAGGATGAAAAATTGGGGTTAGGTAAGTGGCTTTAAAATTATTGTTGTCATGTGTGTTTCTAGAAGCCAAAAACAGAATTAAGTTTTCTGGTCTGTATTTAAGTATTTATTCTAGGACTGAGGAAATCTGTGGATTTCAAAGCCATTTAGGATGCTAAAGCCCAGACTTACTTGATAGCGCCTGCTACTGATTTGTTGAGTGATGTTAAGGAAGTCTGGTTTTCAGGTTTTCTGTGTTTTAAGTATAGGATAATATTTATATCGTGAACTAGTCATCCAAAAAGTTGGCCTTTAAAGTTCTTCTCTGTGTTAAGTTACAAAATTTTTGTCTATGTGGATACCTCACAGCTGTGACAGCTTGAAGGCTTTAAACATCAACAAAAAGACATTATAAACCCACAACGAGCTAATACAGAAGTGTTTTCTTACTCATAATATTGTGAGATGGAACACTAATTTGAGGCTTAAGGAGCCTGGAATACAAGATACTTGCATTCTGTTCCTTCTTCTATTGCTGAGTTTTTTCATAAACTCTCATAATTTTTCCCTGTATGAGTAATTAATAATTTGATGTCAGTATTGTGCTTTAGAGAGGCTCTCTGAAGTGTTCTTAAGGACATTGTTCTGTCTGTCATTCAAAATAGAGTATTACATAAATTTGAAGAGTGGAGGAAAAGCCTACAAGACAGTAATATTTAGTGTTTACCCTGTGCAGCAACTTAAGAGTTGACCAAAAAAGAAAAAAAATAATATGAAATGCACTCTTTCTTCTCTTTTTTTCCTCATACAATCTGTGATACTTTGCTGTTTTAGCTAGAATAGACACAACCTGGTATCTCCTGTTTTACTTTTTTTCATTTTGAGCGTCCTTCCCAGGTCTACCTAATAGAATTAGCCAAAATTAGACTAGAAGCCTCAAAATAAAACAGGAAGTTGAAAAAGTCCGTTCTTAAGACCAGGGTTAAACATTTTGAGGAAGCATCTAATAACAGAGAAAACCAGAAATGTTTAAGTGTCCTGGGTTCAGCTAAGATAGAGGGGTTTTTACTTTACATTTGTTAGAATGACTTAAGTTTTTGTCCATGCTGAATTACTGTGTTAAGTTGTGCTGTGATCACTGACATTTTTGCCTGCTTTGGATCTTTATTAAAAGGTTTTCAAATAGTTGGTGGAGAGAAGACGGGGAAACTTGATCTGGGAATTTTTATTCATTCAGTTATTCCCGGAGGGCCAGCTGATTTGGAAGGATCTCTAAAACCAGGTGAATAATGTAAATAGGAAAAGGTATACACATGAAAGAAAAAGCCAAACATGTATATAGTACCATTTCCTTCTATGTCTGCAGGCACCAATCCCTTACAAATGCTGACCTTTAGTTAAGTTCTGGATAATTTCTGAAAACTCATGATACCTCTTTGTTAAACTTTATGGAAACAAAAATCATTTGAATAAAAGTAAAACCAAAAAAGCTTGAAGTAGCAGAAAATTAAAGTTACATATAAATATAAGGGCTTTATTTGCTATTGTCTCTCTAGAGATGCTTTGTAATTTCAAGTGTTTTTAAACTCCAAATTCATATTTTGATTTTGGAAATAGTGAATGTAACCATGTGGCTGCTATAGTGGGGAAAAAATGAAAGAAAATTAATTTTCTTTAATATCCATTTTTTTTTAATTTTAGTCTGTGCCTTGAACTGAACTGCATATTGGTTATTTCAGTTCTTGACTTTTGTGTCCTCTTTTCTTATAACAGAAGATAAGATAGAAATCATAGTATGGAAAGGTTTGGCAGGTTTAAAAAGAGAAAATATGGATAACCAGTTCTTGTGGTTTGTTTTGGTTTGTAATGATTAGGGTTCCCTATTCCAGCATCACTTGAATTTTAGTAATTTTTAATCCATGCTTTATGTAGAGATTTTTCAGACCTCTACTGCACACTCTTACTGATGGATAAAAATGTAGATTGTATCTGAAGAAACTCTCTTGTGCAGGGCACCGACTAATATCTGTAAATAGCACAAGTTTAGAAGGCGTCAGCCACCATGCAGCATTAGAAATTTTGGAGGATGCATCTGAAGACGTGACACTTGTTATCTCCCAGCCCAGGGACAAGCTATCCAAAGGTACGGAGAGAAATAGTCCTTATTATTAAAGATTTTTTTCTTGAGTTTGAGGACTCTGCGTTTTCTGACATGTTTTGGGAAGTATTTTCTGTGTCTCTTTAAAATTACTAATCTAATCAACTGGAATAGCTGTAAAACATCACCCTAAATGCAGATATTTGTGTAAGCAACCCCAGCTACTATATGCTTGAAGCTTTGTTCTGAGACTGAATGAAGAAATGTGTTGTGCTAACCTTCGGTGAGGACACACCAATTGTATCATAAAAGTGTTCTGCATAATATGAATGAGTAGAACCTTACATGCTTTTAAGCTAGGAAATCTGTGTCATACAGCAGATAAGATGTTACCAGTTACTCATGACTGTCTCGTCTTCTGGTTTTCAGCATCATCTAATGCTGCACATATCAGCAACAGAACCAGGGGATATTTAAGGAGGCCATCATCGGTGCAGGACAATGAGGCAGAGTCCTCTTCAGAAGAACACAACCGGTCCCGTGGTCACCAGAGGCCTGTTTCAGGGAGTTTGTCTGTTTTGTCAGGAGGCAAGCGGGATGGAAGTGTGAGCTCCCAGGATTCCAGAACTGAGAGTGCCAGCCTGTCTCAGAGCCAGCCAGCCAGCTTCTTTGGCAAATGTGCAAGTGGTAGAGCCCAGCAGGATCCTCAGCATTACAGTGGTTCCCAGTCTGGACTTTCTAAAATGAATGAGAAAAGAAGATCCTCATCCGACAGTATTCAAGCAAAAATTAAAAGGCCTGGGGTAGTGGAGTCTGTGGAATATTCTGACCGAGGGGATTCTGACATGGATGAAGCAACTTATTCCAGCAGTCAGGAGCAACAGCCAGCTAAAAAGGCATAGTGTATTTCATATGAATATTTCTCATCAGTATAGTAGTGGTAGTGAAATAGCTGACTTTGGATGTGAATAAGGTGAAAGGATGTGGCGGAAGGACAACCTAGCCTCAAGCTTATCCTACTAATGGCAATTTCTAGTAGTTTGCTGAATATGTGCAAAATAAATGGAGAAAATCACTCCTGTAACTTGAAAAAACTTGCCAGCTTTCCAATGTTACAAGATGGGCTTGTCTTACTAGATAGAGGTAGATTGTGCTTTGCGATGAACATACGGAACAACAACTCGTTGATGATTCTGTAGAAAGCCTCCTTTCAATTCTGTGTATTTGTCCAATATGATCATAGTCTAGAGACCCCCCCTAGAGATATGTTTATTCAACTAGCAGATAAATGTAAGTTTTTCCTAGATTAAAGTAGTAGTGATGCATCTGGAATAGGTAGCAACAGAACTTGTGTTTTGGGACTGAACTGATCCATGGAAAACTGCTCTTAGGTAGTGACACTCAGCAGTGAGAACAGAGACAGCTTTACTGCTTCACCTTTCTGAAAGTACACAATGGCAAGTACTGCAAATTAATTCCTAACTTGCAGTGGTTCCTCTGTTCATCTGATGGAGGTTATTCAGTCAAGTTGTGTCAGATCCTACAAGTGAATCCAACAGGCCCTAGACTGCTGTAATGCTGAAGTGCTATAGTTTGTGTTCTTTGACCAACTCACTTTGAAAACAAACACTGCTGGTGAAGGCCAAGCATATTTCTGTGCTAAACCTGTTCAATGGCAGCAGTGGAAGGGTTAAAGCAGTGAGCCTTATAAGTCTACTAATTGGTACTTTGCCATGTGGACACTTTTGGCCTAATTGCTCTTAACTGTAGACTTCTGTTCTAATGCCAAATCATCCTCTCTTTTTGTTTTGTTTGTTTCTTTTTCTCTTTTTTTTAAAATAAAGGAATCTTCCTCGGCGAATACAGCAAAAAAAATGAATTCTAAAAAGTTTACTGCAACACTTCTTAAACCTGGAGATATCTTTGAGGTTGAACTAGCCAAAAAAGATAACGGCTTGGGAATAAGTGTCACGGTACTGTTTGACAAGGTTTTTAGATGTTTTCTCTTTTTCTCTACTCCCAGCAACCCATTAAATTGCTAAATTACAAGGAAGCAAGATATTTTTTGGAGTCACTGTTAAGTATATAGTTTTAATGATGTGTGATTAATCTTACCAAAGCTGAAAATTAATACTATTTTAAATCCCTTTTTTTGTCATCTACCCTTTAAGTAACTCTTTTTTGTTGTTTTATGGTGGAGCCCCAAAGTCATAATAAAATCTTACCACAGATGCTGCTTTATGAGTATAAAAAGCAAAGATGACCTTTGCCCCTTGCTACCTAATAATGTGGCAAATATACAAGAGGGAGAAATAAGACCTTCCTTGACTGGCATCACAAACAGTGGAAGCACTAGTATCTGTGCGCGTGCACATGCGTATACCATGTTCAGTGTTCTCCCTCTGCTGGATAAAAGGTAGAAAGCAAAAACCTACTTCAATCCAAATAAGACCTGGCTGATACTGCTTTCTTGCAGTATGAGACAAAAATATATTTTTAATGGGCTGATTTCTCTTTGGGTTATAAAATTTTGAAGGTAGGGTCTTCCATACTGCAGAATGGCACTTCAGGAAGAAGAGAATGATTTATAAATGAGATGCACACAGATTTCACTGCTTTTGTTCTTGTATTGTGTTCAAAAATACATTAGCCCCGGTTGGTTGATCATCAGACTACATGGTAATTTGAAAAAGGAAAGGTTGCTTAAATTATAACTAGAGAGAGCAGTTATTAGCTGTAGTTGAAAACTGGTGGCTTTCACTGGCTGTTTATACACAAAACTAGGCTGGCCTGTTCCCAAATATGACAATATGGATAGGCATGTAGGTGGAGTGCTAATTTGCAAGCCTAGCACTGTTTTCATAAATGTGGCTAGTATAGTAAGAGGAGCAGGATGAAATCCTATTATTTTAGCATTCTATTATTTTAGCATCTATTCAAAGTCATATTGCTTTGTCAAGCTTATAACTTGAGACAGCTGGAGGAGCAGAGGTTCAGCAGGAGTTGGTTGTTGAATAGCACCAAGCCTGCTGTGTACATACATTGACTTTGTGGAAAATACCAGAAGATTCCAACCACTGCAAAGATTTCCCTTAAAGGATGGTCAAGTGGTATCTTCATTGACCTTTTTCAGCCTCCATTCTGCCCCTTGCATTGCTATCCTGTAAAGTGGTGAAAAGAAGAAGTGTAAAATTAGATCTAAGTTTTCACATGTAATACTGTGTGCTTTGGGAGTGGACATTAATACAGTGTTGGTCTCCCTCTTCCATCCAAGTTTCTGGAGAAGTACTGAGAGTGCAGCAGTGAGCCAAAATAATACAATTGTTTGGGTTGGAAGGGACCTCCCCCTGCAATGAGCAGAAAGGCTAAGACCCTCTAAAAGCAATGCTGTTTGAGCTTGAGCATATTTTTTCAGCTTAGACCTCCAAACTTGTATGAGCTGAGAGAAAGCAGCACTCCTTAGTTTCCTGTTACATCAGAGAGGGTGTATTGGAGTAGGACACTGCATGGATATGCATCTCCTTTGGCGTGCTTTGCTCTCACATCTCTGAGCTTTGATATGCATGCAAGCATGTAAAGTCCAGCATAATGCAGGCATGTTTCTGCTCAAGGACATTTATTTGTTTTGGATATATTTGCGTTGTAATGCATCATGGTTTTATAATCTTCCCACCTCAACTTCATTCATAATAAATGGCATGATTGCGAAAACATGTTTTTGTAACATTTTGGTTTTGGTAGTTTGGCTGTTCTTTTTACATGTCAGTAGACCAAGTGCTTCCCAAGTACAGTTTTCCTTGTGTAACACTGTTTAATTACTAAGTATTCTAACTGCAAAATGACTAACAAATCCTGGTTTTGTTTTCCATTTAGGGTGGTGTAAATACTAGCATAAGGCATGGTGGCATTTACGTGAAAGCAATTATTCCTAAGGGAGCAGCTGAAGCAGATGGCAGAATAGAAAAAGGTATTTCAGTTCTGTCAGTTCGGATTCTTGATGTGAAAAAGGACAGATAACTATCTGTGGTGGACTTGAGGATACACGATGGCCTAAAATCTAGGAGCTTTGTTTACCTCCTTTGATTGTACCTTTTTCACAGGGAAGAGCAGCTGTTTTTTCCAAGTTACTGCATTTGCAGTTGTCGTTTTGAATATTGCCTTGATAGCTTGCAGTTGAAGGTTATAAAAATGTGTAGAACAACCACAGAACCAACAGAAGACTGTTGAAACTGTGGAGGGAAAAAGTTGAAGATAGGCTGCAGGACTTTTGTGTTGATTTTTTTTTTTTTTCTTCCTAATGCAGCCTTTGTTAATGGAGAACACTTCTCTATTCCAGTCGT
This sequence comes from Brachypteracias leptosomus, assembly GCA_013401335.1. NCBI lineage: Eukaryota > Metazoa > Chordata > Aves > Coraciiformes > Brachypteraciidae > Brachypteracias > Brachypteracias leptosomus. The sequence goes on from VYZX01029697.1 coordinate 34,893, forward strand.
GGAGAGAGAGGGCTTTGTATTATTTATGGCCTTCTTACTTGGCATGCTCAGCAACTCAATACAGAAAATCACTGTAATTGTTACAGCTTTTCTTGTTTGTAAGCCAGGCCACGTTCTTTACTGAAGTGAGAATTCCCACTGCAGACTAAGATTTGTTTTTAATAAAGAGTCTGAGCTTTGTGGCAGGCTATCATTCTGATGGCTAACGCTAGCTTTGACATGGGGTTACCCCATAGAATCATAGAATCATTTAGGTTGAAAATTACCCTTAAGACCATTCAGTACAACTATACAGTTTAGTTGCAAAGTTCTCTTCTTTACTCAGAGTGTGCAGGGCAGGAAGAATTTACTTCCGTAACTGTCCTTGATAGCTGAGACTTTAAGGTTTCTGTGTGTCATATATGTTTTATCAATGATGTTCTGCCTATTTTTTCTTAAATTATTAATTAATCATTTGAAGGTGACCGGGTGCTCTCTGTCAATGGAATTAGTTTGGAAGGTGCTACCCATAAGCAAGCTGTTGAAACTCTGAGAAACACTGGGCAGGTAAGTGGCAGCTGCTTCTACTCCTATCTATAGTAAACCAGGTCTTCATGAGTGAAAAAGAGATAAAGGAACCTGAAGACTGGAATTCTTCCCAGTGTCCTGGTTGCTTTAGATGCACTTTCTTAGACTTCTTGGCTTCCTGAGCCTCAAGTCTCACTGCTCACCCTAGTGAAATCCTGGCTCTTTCTGTGGGTAAGAGGTCTGCATGGAATTGGTTTCTCCTAGTCCCTGGGCTTCATAGGAAGGAAGCCCAGGTGCACGAGTTCAAAAGCAGCTGTAGCAGCATGCTACAGACAGGTCCTGAATCTGAATCACTGAGAAGACAAGGCCCTCCATATATGCAGCTGTGTTTGCATGCTGTGTCAGTAACTTTACTTGAGTCTTGGCCCTTTTGGATAGCACTTTATTCTGTCAGTGGTGCCTTCTCATTTAATAGTGTCATTTATGGCAGCAGCTTCATATGTGGCAGTACACACACACCTGAAAATGGCCAATGAACGAACATGTTCAGAGCTGATAAGGACTACTATTTGTGTTCACTTTATAAAATGCTTTTAACTATTCCCTGTATGCATGCGAAAATGACGCTGTCTTTGACCCTTCTTAACCACCTAACAGCCTTATTGGAAGAAAACCCTTTCTTATTGTGTTGGCAAGTATCTTGCAAGTCCATTAGTGTATTTTGGAGGTTGTCACTTGCAACCCTTAAAATAGGGAATAAATGGAGGATGTACAGTGAGGGAGGTGTCCATAAGGTTTACTGTTGTAACACTTAGGACACTGACAAGCAAGCAAGAAACATATAACCTAGACTGTGATATCTCCATGTCTGTTGCCAGTTAACTGGAGAATGTTTCATCTCTTTAGGTGGTGCATCTGCTGTTGGAAAAAGGTCAGCTTTCAGTGGCCAAGGCTCATGCTCCAATAATACCACAATGCATGCCTCCAAATCAGATGGGGCAATGTGATCCACAGGCGAAACCAGCGACAAAAACTCCAAATGCCAAAGATTACAGCTTTGTCACTGCAGGTCAGCTCACACAGGACAATTGTCTGAACTTTGAAAGCATCCTTTAGTTTTCATATTTTTCTTCAAATCTTCTCTAGAATAGAAAGACACAGAACGAGCTGGTAGGAGTCTATACTGAGCCCCTGCACATAATGCAATTTCTTCCTTTTTGTGCTGTTGCATTTGTTTTTAAAATTTCCTTTAACATCTTGGTAACTTTGTTTAGTTACCATTAACTGTTTGCCCTCTAACTGTTCCTTGTTGTTTCTCAATTTTACCAGCCTTGCAGGTTAGGGCTGTAGCAAGGTTGGAGTAAAAGGGATGCTGCTATCTCTGATGCTGCTAAGGAGTGCCCAGGAGAGGTTAAGATACTTATATAAATAACAGCTTCTGTAGATCCTGCTGTTCCTGTCTAGGTGAGAGAAGACATTGAGAGCTGGATGAAGAAAGAAGAGGGATTTGTGTAGCTGACTGTAGGTTGGCATATTTCAGCTTCTCTTGCTGGAGACTTGTGAAAGTGGAGGAAAGCCTACTCAGATGTGGAAACCACTGCAGATACCTTTTGGTCTTCCTGCATGGAATTTATCCTGTCTGTCAGGAAATCCAGTTGCTGCTCTCACTAATGTCTTAGCAGTGGCCAGGAAGGTTGTGTCACTCTGTGCTTTAACAAGGTCCTTAATGGACTTCATGGGGAATGGTATTTTGGAGACTTTCTATGTAGAATGGATGTTGTCAGGGCAAGCCATCAGATTGAGAAGTCACGATCAGCTTTTTGTCCTTTTTAACTTGGATGGATCTTTTAGATAATGCTTGTGTTCAGTAAAGTGGAAGAACCCTGTGATGGGGAGAGTGCACATTGTGATGAGAGTACACTCTGTTTCATGGCCAGTGTGCCATAGGAAATAAGTAGTTAATGTTTCTTTTGCAGAGAACACATTTGAGGTAAAGCTGTTGAAGAATAGCTCAGGCCTTGGGTTCAGTTTCTGCCGTGAAGACAACCTTACCCCAGAGCAACTGGGCTCAACTGTGGTAAGGGTGAAGAAGCTCTTCCCTGGGCAGCCTGCTGCAGAAAGTAGACAGATAGAAATTGGGGACGTCATTCTGAAAGTGAATGGAGCATCGCTTAAGGGCTTATCCCAGCAGGTTTGTAGTGAATAGTATCTTAGTAGTGAAATTCATGCTGTGGTAGTCTTGGAGGTCTGCATCTAATAATGAATCCTGCTATGGCCATAGGAAGTCATCTCTACTCTGAGGGGAACATCTCCAGAAGTCTCTCTTCTCCTTTGTCGGCCACCATCTGGTATACTACCAGACATTGATCCTTCTTTGTTGGTAAGGTGTATGACTTTTTTTTTTTTCTTTTAATTGCTATGTGAAGATTGATTTATTCATTCTGATGGATAGGTTAGTAAAATGCAAAATGCAGATGAACAGATGTGGAGAGTTCTCACAGAAACAAGATTCTTACAGTAAATCCCTCAGGAGCATACTAAGCATTTTGAGGAAATGTGAAAAGTGTGCAGGGGTTTAATAATTTTTTTTCCTTCATTTTGTGGCTTAAGACATAGGAAATTGGCTTAGTATGTTGTTTCTGTGGCAGTCCAATGATTTGAAGCAGATTTCAAATAGAAATTGTAACATATGTGAAGAATATTCTGTGAAACACCAGTTTGTCTTGTTTTGGTGCATGTAAAACCAGGAAAAAGATTGCCATATTGACTTAATGGAAATTAGAGGTGTGCCAAGAATATTTTCAAAATGCTCCAATAAGTAATTTGGAAGAACAAAAGCCGTTTTAGGACACTTGAAAGAAGTAGAAATTAAATGTGTTTCAGCAAAACAGAACACAGGGGGGGATTTATCCACTCAATGGATAAAGAATTGGCTGNATTCTCCTGAGAGAACGGGGCTTGTTCAGCCTGGAGAAGAGAAGGCTCAGGGAAGACCTTATTGCAGCCTTAGAGTGTCTGAAGGGGGCCTACAAGAAGGCTGGAGAGGGACTTTTTGCAAGGGCCTGCAGTGATAGGACGAGGGGTAACGGGTTCAAACTGGAAGAGGGTAGATTTGGGGTAGAAATTAGAAGGAAATTCTTTACTCAGAGTGGTGAGACACTGGAACAGGTTGTCCAGGGAGATTGTGGATGTTCCATCCCTGGAGATGTTCAAGACCAGGTTGGATGAGGTCCTGGGCAGCCTGGTCTAGTGGGAGGTGTCCCTGCCATGGTGGGGGTTTGGAACTAGATGATCTTGAAAGGTCCCTTCCAACCTAAACCATTCTATGATTCTATGATATGTCTGAAACATAGGCTTTCCATAATACAGGAAAGTATAAAACTCAATGGAGACATGTCTTTGATGTAAGTTATTTTAATATCATTTTCAAACAATAAAATTAAGTCCGATGACAGGTTGAATTGGACTTGTTCAGCCTGCAGAAGAGAAGACTCAGGGGAGACCTTATTGCGGCCTTCCAGTATCTGAAGGGGGTCTACAAGAAGACTGGAGAGGGACTTTGTAAAAAGTCCTGTAGTGATAGGACAAAGGGTAATGCCTTTAAACGGGAAGAGGGGAGATTCAGATTGGAAATTAGAAAGAAATTCTTTACCCTGAGGCTGGTGAGGTGCTGGAACAGGTTGTCCAGGGTGGTTGTGGATGCTCCATCCCTAGAGGTGTTCAAGGCCAAGTTAGATGGGACCTTGAGCGACCTGGTCTAGCGGGAGGTGTCCCTGCCATGGCAGGGGGTTGGAATTAGATGAGGTCCCTTCCAAACCAAACCATTCTATGACAGAAGCTTAAATGTGCAAATACAAACCTAAGTGAAGTTAAAATCAGAGTAAGACATAAGCAACTAAACAAACTAATAAAACAAATAACTAGTCCTGTAATAAACCTGTTTGTAATGTGAAATAACTTTAATAAAAAAGCACATAGATTTAAAAAAGAAAAAAACAATAAGCAAATGACAATTTTTGTTTATAACATTATCATGAATCGGTGTGTTCATGAACACAAGAATTTGGCCATAAAAGTGTAAATGAAGCTTTTAAACTTGTGTCTTCTAGCTGACATCGTTTTTGGGAATATGTGATTATTGGCAAAACTGTTCTTCCTTCTCATGGAAGTTAATAACTTGGCTGAACAGTCTCAATTTGGTGTAAATTATCGTAGTTTTTGTAGCTTTTTGTTTAAAAGCTTCCCTTTCCCTCCTCTGTGAAATTAGTTTGACTTCAGTTGCACTGTAAGCATCAGCAGTGTGTTCTGGTTGGAAAGGGACTTCATAGTAATTGCCTAAATGACTGCTTGGCATAGCTTAAAGCCATCAGTCTGTAGGCTATCCAAGGCTGAATTTGCAGTTCTTTAGCAGCGTGTTTCAAAATTTTGCACGCTTTGTCTTGGTCAAGTTCTGTTGAACTTGGTGACACTGTACTATGATACATTTACACAGTTAAGGCAATATCTACATGGAAGGAGCCACCGACTAATTGCTTTTGTTAATTCTATGCTGTCTTTGCAACTTTTTTTTGTCATCAAAACTGGAGTTTGATGTATTAAATGTCATTGCTCTCTATAGACTCCCATCCATTCATCCCATCAAGCATTTCCAGATGTCAGCAGAGAATTTTCTGGTCCATCAAATGGAGAACAAGGTGACAGCTCAGATGAAAATGAAACTACTGATGTGAACAAGAAAAGGCTGAAATCTCCCTCTAGAAGAGACAGCTACAGTGACAGCAGCAGGAGTGGCGATGAGGAGGTAATAGACTTGCCAGCGCAGGTGGGCCTTGGCTGGAGTTCTGCACTATACCAAACTTCAGATGAAGCTATGGCACAGTCACATAGTCAGTATGAGGCACGCGATGGCCAGGAGGAGGCTGTTTGCACCATCTTGTGTTCTGATGAAGGGGCTCCTAGCAAGTCAGAACTTGAGGACAGGTATGCTGTTTATAATGATCCTTGTCATAATGCAGAAGGTATTTACAAAAACAGTTTATTGCACCTGTTTATAGAAATACTATTTTTTTTTTGCTTTTTAGATGTGCATAAAGTCAATATTTGTCCATATATTCATTTACGGGTGACGGTGAAATTGTAAAAGCTGATCCTTGTTTTTTGCTTGTTTACCTGTAGTAACCTGCCATTGGATTTGCCATCGATCCCAACCTGTAGAACTGTTCCTGATGTTACCACATGCATTTTATTACATGACTGTTATACTACTCCTGCTTCTGAGCTGACTCCACACTTGGGAGGAATGGATTCATTGCTCAGCCACTTGGAAAAAAATGCTGAAGAATATGAGCCAGTAATTTACTATTTCTGTTGTTCAGTAGACCACACCTACTGCTGTGGCCAACTGGAAGTTGTTTTAGCCATTGGTATTGGGAGTGACTGGATAGAAGTTAGGCATATTAATAACACCCACTAACCTGGGTGTTGCCTTATAAATGGCACGTGTGCCATTTGTAAACAATGAACTGCAGCTGCTGATACAAATGTCTGCAGGTGTTTTCTGTCTCAGCTCTTGAGGAGTTGATATGTTTCCCCCTGTGAATGTGGAGGCATCTATGTGTACACAGGTAGATGTATAAACATCTATTTTGTGTGACATTTTCAGCCTACCTCTAAACCGTGTGCTCAGACGAAATTTAAATGGCAGATGTCTTACTTCTGCCCTGTTTTCTCTGTGGTTGTTCAGATATCAGAATATAAATCGATGCAGCAAGGATATCAGTAGACCCTGTTCTTTGCTGCATTTATATCTATAAACCCCACAGACTTTCTACTCTGCTGCAAAATGCAGCATATTTTTGAGACTCTTCTGAGATATCTCCTTACCATCCCAGAAACGTGAGTCAGAAGAAACTGCTGCTTCCATATCCTTACATAATCTATTCACAGATTGAAAAAACTGAAAATTGAGCCTTGCTATGTCTCAATTGTGAGTCTTTCAGGTTGCAAAGCTGTTCTCGCCCATACTCTATTTTGAGAAGAAACAAACTGTCCTTTTCTTAATCCCTTCTTCAGAGGTTTTGAAGCAGTTAAGCTTAGCCCCCTAAGACACGTCTTGTTACTGCCCAAGCTTGTGTTCCTCTTAAACCAATCAGTAAGTCAGTTGGCTATTTCTAACTGTCCTAAATTCAGTAAAGCGTTCAAATTGCTTCTGTTTGTCTATGTTGTAAAGTAGTATTTTCTTCCCCTAGGAAGTAGAGCTCCGAGTCACTATGACAAAGTCAGAAAAGGGTAGTCTGGGTTTCACAGTGACCAAAGGTAATGATAACATTGGCTGCTACATTCATGACATTGTTCAGGATCCTGCCAAAAGTGATGGAAGACTACGACCTGGAGATCGACTGATAAAAGTGAGAGAATCAATGTTTTCTGATACAGGCATTGCATGGAAAGGGCAGCTTTGAATAGATTAAAAAAAAAAAAGAAAAAAAAAGGTGAACCCTGATGTGGGCCAAAGTAAATGTGGCGAAGGAGTAACGGATATGGCATGCACCTTCTGAGAGCCATAATTTGATAGCACTTAGACAAAAGAAATATAAGTATGAAAACATGAGAAGATTGCTGAAGGGAGTTATGGTATGTCCCACAGTTAGTCATGTATGCAACCACTGTTTGTGATGGCAAAAAATGGTTTAAAGAGAAAAGCATTCATTGATTAAATAACACTTTTGAGAGTCATTTTTGTTGGTCAAATACATCTACGGCTAGAATATTGTTAGGAAATAAATTTTAAGATATTTGCTGTAGAAGAGTTTACCAGTTACATATCATGTAGTATATATGTTTATCATAGAATGTTTAGAGTTGGAAGAGGCCTTTAAAGGTCAGCTAGTCCAACCCCCCTCTAGTGAACGGGGATATCTTCAACTAGATCAGGTTGCTCAGAGCTCTGTCCAACCTGACCTTGAATGTTTCCAGGAACAGGGCATTTACTACCTCTCTGGACAACCTGTTCCAGTGTTTCACCACCCTTATCATAAAGAATTTCTTCTTTATATTTAGTCTGGATCTACAGTCCTTTAGTTTAAAACCATTACCCCATGTCCTATCACAACAGGACCAAAAATGTTTGTCCCCATCTTTCTTAGAAGCCCCCTTTAAGATCTTTCTTTTAAGTACTGAAAGGCCACAGTAAGTTCTCCTTGCAGCCTTCTCTTCTGCAGGCTGAACAACCCCAACTCTCTCAGCCTTTCTTCACAGGAGAGATGTNCCAACTTTCTCAGCCTTTCTTCATCGGAGAGGTGTTCCATCCCTCTGATCACTTTTGTGGCCCTCTTCCAAACCCAATCCAACAGCTCCATGTATTTCCTGTTACTGAGGACTCCAGAGGTGGATGCAATACTCCAGGTGAGGTCTCCTGAGAGTGGAGTGAAGGAGGAGAATCACCTGCTTGCCATGCTTGTTTTTTGATACAGCCCAGGATCAGGTTGGCCTTCTGGGGTGCAAGTGCACGTTGCTGATTCATATCCAGCTTTTCACCCACCAGTACCNTTAGTCTGGATCTACAGTCCTTTAGTTTAAAACCATTACCCCATGTCCTATCACAACAGGACCAAAAATGTTTGTCCCCATCTTTCTTAGAAGCCCCCTTTAAGANTTAGCTTTGTTGAACCTCATGAGGTGTATATAGGCCCACTTTTTGAGCTTGTCCAGGTCCCTCCAAATGGCATCCCATCCTTTATAGTATTAGTTTCTGATCAACTGAAAAACTTGCATTTAGGTTTACAGGGCTGTGAGCAATAGTGACAAAGTGCATAACACAGCATGTATGTGAGTCATTGCTAGATTAGCAGTGCTTCAGTATTCTGAATACTATTAAACCTTAACAAAGTTAAGCAAATACAAGTCAAGTAGGATTAGCTTGTGAGTCAGACTTTCAGGTTTTGGCCTATGCAGTTATAGCATTCCAGTTCCTTAAATAGGAATATTAAAATAATACACCACTTCAGATTGTTTAGAATTTTGACATTTGGACTGTAAATCTTTTTTTTCACTTGTGAAAGTTCAGTTAGTGATGTGTTCTGTCTCCTTGAGTAAGTATCATGAACTGCAACTGTTATCAGTAGAGCATCTGTTGTTTTGTCCTTTAATGTCAAATGCCATTAATAGGAACAGTGATAAATATTTCCACGTGTTTTACTTGAAACCTAACGAGATCTCTGTTGCTTTTATTTTTGCAGGTTAATGACATTGATGTCACTAACATGAGTCATACTGATGCAGTAAACTTTCTCCGTGCTGCTCCAAAGACTGTCAGATTAGTGCTTGGACGTGTTTTGGAGTTACCTAAGATGCCAGTTTTGCCTCATTTACTGCCTGATATTACACTAACGTGCCATAATGAGGAGCTAGGTAAACACAGAAGTATACTGCTTTATGCTTTAAAGCAAACTTTTTCCCTTCAGTTACAAGAAAATATTTAACCGTTTGGTTTTGGGTTTTTTTTCCCTGCAAAGGTTTGTTGTTATCAGGAGGTCATGACAGCCTTTACCAAGCTGTGTATATTAGTGACATTCTCCCCAAATCAGTTGCTGCCAGGGAGGAGAGTCTCCGTGCACTAGATATTATCCATTACATTAATGGAGTAAGTACACAGGGAATGACTCTGAAAGAAGCCAAAAGAATGCTGGAAACATACCTTCCAAAAGTGGTGCTCAAAGCAACCAGGTATGTTTTGGAAGGAAACACTTCCCTGTACGTTTGTTTGTCTCACATGATTGTATGAGTATATGGGTAAAATATGTTCCTGTTATGACAACTAATTTGCCAATATGGTACTAGGTGGAATGTTATTGAGGCCTGAAGGCTGCTTAGTACTTGCTGTGCTTTGTACTTCTTGAGGGAAGACAAGGCTGTGTCCAGCTATGAAGTGCAAGTGTTCAAAGTATCATTTTCAAAATACGACACAAGTTATTTAAATACAACTACTCCTTTTACTTAAAACTGCTACTGAGAGTTCTGTAATCAGTAAAAGGAGATAAAATGTTGTTTTGTGCTTAAATAGTTCTACTGTCACGTGGATGTCCCAGCATAGTGGTGAATGTCAAAACCCTGTGGCACAGATCATAGTGTACCACAGTGTTTTCACTGATACCTGCTGCTTCTTTTGT
>VYZX01029698.1:1374-34831 GCA_013401335.1 Brachypteracias leptosomus
AAAAAAAAAAAAAATCTGTATTCTTGCTTTAGCTGAACTTTCTTACTAATCAGAATAAAATTTTCATTATAATGATGCCTGCTGACATTTCTGCAGTCTGTCAGAGTTTCTATTACAAGCCCATATTCACAGGACCTGAATTTGTATTTTAGCAAAAAACAGTCTGATTTTGCACAAAAGGCTTAAATATGGGAAATTTAAACAATATCTGGATTAAATTACTTCAATATAAGATATGTAAGTGCACAGCATGTCTCACATGTTTTAAAGTCATTTATTTTTAGGTTGACCAACTCATCCATTCTTTTTGACAGACTGCCTTTCCTTTTTACATTTATCCCCATTCCTATGACTTCATCTGCTGAAATTTGCCAGTTTTCTGCCTTTGAAAAGGCTTTGTAATGGGCTCTGAACAGTTGTTTCTGTTTTATGGACAGAAAGGTATCATTGAAGAAGCAGAGATCTTGCATACTTTGGGGCTCCACATCTCCACCAGAGACCTGGACTGACAGAATAGCTATTCAGCTGCACCAATAAAAGAATTGTATACAATGACTTTATGGTTGGTAAGGTAACACATACCCCTTCTACCCTATCTCAACACATCTCTCCAACAGCAGCAAAAGCAAATGAGACAATAGCCTTGCTCCCTTTTCATAGAATCACAGAACGATTTGGGTTGGAAGGAACCTTTAAAGGTCATCTAGTCCAACTCCCATGCAGTAAGAAGGGACATCTTTAACTAGATCAGGTTGAAAGTTTCCAGGGATGAGGCACCCCTCTGGGCAACCTGTTCCAGTGTTTCACTACCTTCCTTCTATCTGTCTAGCTTAAACCAACCCTCTTTTAGTTTAAAAGTATTACCCTTGTCCTATTGCTACAGGCCCTGCTAGAAAGACTGTCCCCATCTTTCTTACAGGCCCCCTTTAAGCACTCAAAAGCTGAAACAAGTTCTACCCAGAGCCTTCCTTCCTCCAGGCTGAACAACCCCAATTCTCTGAGCCTGTCCTCATAGGAGAGGTGTTCCAGCCCTATGATCATCTTTGTGACCCTCCTCTGGACATGCTCCAACCAATCCATGTTGTTCTTTTGCTGAGGACTCCAGAGCTGGACACAGTACTCCAGGTGGAGTCTCACAAGAACGGAGTTGAGGGACAGAATCACCTCCCTCAAACCACTGGCCATGCTTCTCTTGATGCAGCCCAGGACATGATTGGCCTTCTGGGCTGCAAGTGCACACTGTTGGCACATGTCCAATTTTTCACCCACCAGTACCCCCAAGTCCTTCTCCTTAGGAATGCTCTCAATCTCTTCATCTCCCAGACTGTATTCTGGTGTCGCACTGACCCAGCTAGAGGACCTTGCACTTTGTCTTCTTGAACCTCATGAGGTTCACATGGGTCCACTTCTCAAGCTTGTCCAGGTCCCTCTGGATGACATCCCATCCCTCTGGTATGTCAACTGCACCACTCAGCTTGGTGTCATCTGCAAGCTTGCTGAGAGTACACTGAATCCCACTGTCTGTGTCACTAATTAAGATTTAAACAGCACTGGTCCCACTACGGACCCCTGAGAGACACCACTTGTCACTGATTTCTATCTGGACATTGAACTGTTGACCACTACCCTCTAGATTTGACCATCCAACCAATTCCTTATCCACCAAACAGTTGACCCATCAAATCCACATCTTTCCAGTTTAGAGAGAAAGGTGTTGTGGGGAACCAAATCAAAGGCTTTACAGAAGTCCAGAGAAACAACACCCATAGCTCTTCTCTTGTCCACTGATTACAAGATTCATAATGAGAGCAACAGTACCTAGAGAAAAGACAGTGCCAGCATATCAGAAGGAAAAGACCTAAAGAAGTGCAAGTGGTAATAATACTTAAGCATTTGGGGGGTGGGTTTGTTTTCAAGAGATAATGGTTTCTTTTTTCTTAAGAAAGAATAAAAGTTGTTTTATCTATTAGGAGTCTTCAAGACTAAGTAGTCTTGCTACAAATTATTTCTGTTCCCTAACTCAGTGTACAAATATGTAAGAAATATTACATTCTTGGTGTCTTTTGCTAATATCTGACTGATAAGACATTTTCTCCTATTGTTACAACAATGTATTTGTAACCTTGGAAGTGGGCCATGAATTGGCAACAACAGAATTTTTAAAGAATAAATTTTAAAAATTGCTCCTACACGAATTTCATGAACTAGAACATTCATAATTAAGCTGACATTCAAGTAGCACTATTCTTTCTGGTTCATTTCAGGTACCTTTGAAATGGGAAAAGAGTGATGTAATACACAAATCAAATATTAAAAAGGCCAGAATAAAATCAATATATAGATCTGAGAATAATATTAAGACTTGAATTACCCTTTAAAGTTTATCTTTCTAATGGTTTACTTTCATCATAATTTAAAATCAAACTTTTAAGGCTGCTCAGATGCACATTATTAATGATCATTTGATAGAACCCTCCAAAGTTATAACTTTAATCCTAAAGAAGTTAAGGAACTTCAGACACTATCTTGTATTGTAATATCCATGTGATGGAGAATTAGGCAAACTAATTTTTTTTTTGTTACTTGTCCAAATATATTTATTCATACAGAGAAAATATCCTACCAGCTCTTGATTTTTTTTAACCTCTACCTCCAATTTTGGTAATTTTACTCTAAAATAAAGTAATTCCAAATACCATATACGGCAAGTCCCATTCTACAAATCTTGCACAGTGGGCCAAATAAAAACAATTAATAGTAATGGATGTGTCCAGTCATTTCTATTAAATATTCTTCTATGTCCAAACAGCTTGCTGACTTACAACCACTGATGCCTTTGTAATTTATCTAGCTTTGTTTCTGTTCACTAGCATCATCTTCATGCTCACTTTTTTTTCTCTATTAGCTGTAGTAGAGGGGGGAAGGGAATCCTTTACCAAAATTTAAATGTTGCTCATTAAGCATATACAACATATAGTTCATATGCTGTATTTCATATAAAATAAAAATTGTTTCTTAAACTAGTTGTATTTTAATTTCTATAATAAAACTTAGCTCATTAGCTCCATGTTAATGAATGAAGATTGACTCCAGGAACCATTTGTTTACCACAGTTCAGGTACCACCATACTGCGCTAGATTACACACCCTTACAAATATTTATATTTCTTGGTTAGCTGTTCCTTAATGCATCCAACAAACATATTTGAGAGACAGACTGAAAAACAAACACTTAAAAAGAAGTCTGCTACATGTAGAACTGATTTAGTAGCTACAATTGATTCACTATATTTAATTCCTCTATGCCATACCTTTTCTCAGATGTTATTTAGCTTAATTATCATTTACAGCATGCTTAATTAAAATGGAAAATAAATAAACATATCCAAGACCCTGTTCCTAATCACTTCTCTATCTATACGCCTGCAAGAGATTGCCTCAGCATTTACCACACATCATTCCTTTATCTTCTCATTTCTGTCCATAGCTAACAGAATCCATTGCCAAACTGGTTTTAAAACGTGGTTTCATTCTTTACTCAGATATATTAAAAAAATATTAAATCTACCTATGGGTCATATATGTGTGACAGCCAAGCTTTAAAGTACATCTATATTCAACATTCCAGTTTCTGTCCCAGTTGAGATATGAGGCTTAAACCTTTTGACTAGAAAGCAGAATATGTCATTCCCTTGAAGCTTGCATCTAGTCATGTCGTACCGGGCTATATTATGAAACTAAAAGAAATAGGAAGAAATGTGGCATTAAAAATAAGACAGTGCAGACACTGTGCTATTAAGACATTCTAATATTTCTCGCAATAAAACCTCACTGAAAGCTGGTTAAACTGAGATAACTCTCATTGGAGACACTAAATATACATAGGCATTAAAAGATAAATAATCATGCAGTTCTTGCAGTGCTTGCTCTAGGGATTTCATACATGCAGCCCTCATGAAGCACCAGCATAATCCCAGTAAATGAAACCTCCTCCGAATAATTAATATGTAATAATCCACTAAGGTGCAATTTTTTCCAACTGAATTATTAGTACATAATTTCCTTCACTCACAATCTCTTCTGCTAGTGTGTGGTTAATCATTTATATCACCACTTTGACTTTAGTTACATTGTACTGCAAAACGCAGTTCAAGTACTACTATTCAGAACACTCCCAAAAGGGTAGTGGAAAGGGATGTTTCACATACAAACACTGTAACAGAACACAGAAGCTGATTCTAGGTCAGTAATATACTTAAATACAGTTTAAAAGATAAACATGAAAGATACGCAACAGATATTTAAATTTTAAAAGTACTGTTGCTTTTATAGGCAACTGCTTCTTGCTTAACAGCAAAGAAGATTCATGCTTTCAGACAGGCTTATCAGTTGCATGACCATGACTTTCCTAAAATATCCATTATTTTTACTGCAGTGCCAAGTATAAGATTCTCCATGGCTCAGAGACACTTCAGAGTGACAAAACACTGACAGAAATTTTAGATTTAACTACAAAAAAATTGGGATTCACATTCTGAAATAAAAAACATCTATAGTAAATCTTCCTAGGTTGCCTTGTGCCTAGGACCTTACACTAGGAATAGAAATTAAATGCAAAGACTACGAAATGGAGATAAAGGATATAAGGTCAGCAATACCCTCCAGATCTTCAAAATGCTTTCATTTGTGTTTCCAACATACACCACAGTTCCTCTGAAATTACTCCCTAGTATAATAGCCTGACAAAACTGTCACATTTCATGCACTTGAAAAGTTATTCAGCCTTCATATTGCTTAGTATGTGCCACACTTGGTGACTGAGAACAGTCAGTGTGGATTTACCAATGGTAAATCATGCCTGACCAACCTGATTGACTCTTATGATAAAATAACTGGATCTGTGGTGAGAGCAGTGGATGTCCTTTATCCCAAGAAAGCTTTCAGCACTGTCTCCCACATTGTTCTCTCTTGGCACCTCATGTTTAACAGCTTTGTCTATGGCCTGGAAGAGGCAGGGGGCTTGCTCATCAAGTTTTCACATGGCGCGCAATACAGAGGTCACCTTCAGTTGATATACATGAAGGCAGATGTCCTGAGAGGAGAGGTTGAGGGCCCAGTACTTGTGTAGCTGGGAGAAGGGACAGCTTTGGGAACACCCAACAGCAGCACCCCAGTGCCCATAGCGAGGCTACCACCAAGAAGACATAGCTACAAACAGTCCATGGCAGGAAGGCAAAAAAACAGGCAAACTGAAGATGACTCACTGGTTATAAGGAAAGACACTTTTTCATTATTAGGAAATTATTACACAGTGGAACAGGCTGTCCAAAGAGGTTGTGCAGTCTCCAGTCTTGAAGGCTTTCAGAATCCAGCTGGATCAAGCCCTGAGCAGCCTGGGCTGGCCTCAGGACTGCCCCTGCTGTGGACGGGGTCAGCTGAGCAGGTTGGACTAGAAACCTCCTGAGATCCCTTCCAAACTGAATTATTCTACGATTCTATTAAATCAATATTCAGAGGATCACTCTTCCACATTTTCAACTGCAGGTAAGAGCTTACAGAATTCCCTACAAAGGAATATGAATCAGTATGAATAAAAATCAGGTATCAACATCCTACAAGGAATACTACAAACAAAACAGATCCCAGAGCATTTTAACTTTTTTAGAATCACTACAAAGAACAAGAGAAGCTAAAAAAGAGACTGCCAAAGGGGGAAATTTTTGAACTCCAGTCTTTATGTACCCATCCATTTTTAACGAGCCACCATGAAAAATTGAAAAGAAAGTTGCTTAAACTTTATATCCCATGCTCTACTTTCTACTGTTTAATGAAATTATTCTTCCCCTTTTTAAACATAAAATAAAGGTTGATAGCTGCTATAAAAACTTAGTTTTGTCATCTAACCGCAACTATAATACATTAAATGCCTGCTGGGAAGTACAAGACTTCCACCAGACTGAAACAATTACAGGTCAAGCTGGCCGTCCTTTCCCTCCCCCCTCCTCACCCAATCATTCTCCAAACATGGCTAAAGGGTTCTCTGAGAGATTAATTACACTTCTTTCTTAAATAAAGGGTATCAGGGCCAGCAGCAAATCTTGGAAGGTCTCATGTGTTGAGTTTATTTGCAAAATGTCTGACATAGAGGCTCAATGTCATCTTTCAGATAGGGAACACAGGACATCCACAGGAGCCTTCCTTTAGGAAAAGCCCATAAACTCAAGCTTTTTGACAATCAGGTGAGTTTTCTTTTTTTCTGAAATAGCAATATAACCCAGTATATACTGTAACAGGAAAACACAAAGGATTCCTACAAATCTCATCATCAGTATGACACTTCCATATCAACTGTTCTATGTAGTTATTTTATTGCTATCAAAATAGCACTAGTGACCTATAGAGCCTCTAAATCTTCTTTATTCTCATTCCATACATAATGCATTTATTTCAGTTATGTTAAAGGGAAATATCCCATAACAACAAACTAAAACAAAACAAAAAACCAGAAAATAAAAACTAGGACAATTTTCCCAGTAAATTATACATTCTCAAAAACAACATCACTAGAAAGTCAAATTGTTCTTGCTAATTACAAAACCAGACCCCCAAGTGAATAATACATCCTTCAGAGAAAAGATCAGCAATATTACATCTGTTTCCACAATTTAGATCCAAAGAAGAGACTTTTACCATTTTTACTAAGTTGATATTTAACCAGCTGCATGATGTTAGTGTAACAACTACTTCTACACTTCCCTGACTATGTCTTATATGGACCGTGCTATATAACCAAGGTTTCTTTGCATATTACTAAAATAGATTCTTTGTATTTTAAAGCTCTTAGCTTCACAGAAGTCCTAGACTCCACATACCCTGTAAGATGTGCTTATTGTGGCCTTCCAGTATCTTAAGGGGGCCTAAAAGAAAGCTGGGGAGGGACTTTTTAGGATGTCGGGTAGTGGTAGGACGAGGGGGAATGGGTCAAAACTAGAGGTGGGTAGATTCAGATTAGACGTTAGGAAGAAGTTCTTCACCATGAGGGTGGTGGGACACTGGAACAGGTTGCCCAGAGAGGTGGTGGAAGCCCCATCCCTGAAAATTTTTTAAGGCCAGGCTGGATGGGGCTCTGAGCAACCTGATCTAGTGGGAGGCGTCCCTGCCAATGGCAGGGAGGTTGGAACTAGATGATCTTTAAGGTCCCTTCCAACCCTGATGATTCTATGATTCTACGTGTATAAGGTAAGGAGGAATCAAGTTCCTACTGTCAGTTGTCATCCTACTGAACCACAGCATTAGGACAAAAATATTTACAGAACACTTACTCATTTTAATTGACAGGGCAACAAGATTCTGTACACACACAAGAAAAAAAAAAAAAACGAAACATGGTTGCATTTCATACATCTTTAAGAGAAATATCTTTCACGACCCATGATGTATTTTGAAACGTAAGCAATTCCTACACTATTCCACAATGGACCTAAGACATTTTGAGATTTTCGTGCAGCAAAGGAGAACAGCCAGGCAGAAAGGACTCCTTGCCAGTCTATCTTCCCATTATATCTTCTCACTTATACTACCTAGACAGGCAATAAGGTCCCTATTTTGACTTTCAGATACTTCCTACTGGCCATGTATGTGAGAAATCAACCTTGAATAGGCCAACATATGATTTCTGAGTTGGAATAATGTTTTAAGATAAACTTGTACAGATTGCAGTATTTTCACACAAGTTCTGTGCATTTTCCAGCAGAAAAAAACCCCATCAGCTTGTAAAAAAAGCCTCTTTAGCAGCTCAAATAATTCATTAGCACAAAACTGATTTGATGCACAGAAAGGGCAAGCAGTGCTTGAGGAATGAAACAGGGATGCAAAATGAAAAAAAATTTAAGACCCTTACTTTATTTTCCGCAAGGGTTGAGAAAGAATGGCGAATGCATTCTCTGAAAGCACAAAAGAAAAAAGAAAAAGGATGACCAAAAAAATGGTATTTGAATACTGACTTCAAAAACTGTATTCTATCCTTAACACAAAGCTCTTACATGATGCTTTCCAAATCATTTAAATATTCTTACTGTGCTGCATCACTATCTGTGAAGTACTATACCACAGAAATCATAACA
This sequence comes from Brachypteracias leptosomus, assembly GCA_013401335.1. NCBI lineage: Eukaryota > Metazoa > Chordata > Aves > Coraciiformes > Brachypteraciidae > Brachypteracias > Brachypteracias leptosomus. The sequence continues at coordinate 9,498 of VYZX01029698.1, forward strand.
ATTGTAATAATTTTGCATGTTGTATATCAGTCAAATACTTTTTAAAATTTTAGAGAAAAACAGTACAAAAAACCATTTACCTTCCAATGAGGTATTTATGAAAAATACTAAACAGCATTTTAGTGAGCAAAATCCACCTCGTCTGGACAATCGTATGGAATTTTCCCTGTGGTCCATACGCAATCTCTGGTCTGACCCAAACAGAACATATAAACAAGAAAATCAACTATGTCCTCAGTAACTCACATAAGGCATTCCCAAACATGTAAGGATTTGCTTTTGCAAGCCAGTGCAAAATTACGGTAATGAATGATAAGTTCCCACATGTCAGTTGAAATGTCATAATAACCAAAATTTGAGTGCTTCATTTCCATTGAGACTAGTATAACAAATTGACTGAAAGTTTCCCATTGGCCTCACTGGTATTGACTCAGACCTTAAACTTCTCAATTGTCTCTGTTCACTGGTACTGTGTGCTCATAATAAATTTGAATAAATTGTTGCATGTTCAATATTCCACACCACATTTACAAGGTGAATTCTACCAAGCACGAGTGATAGCAGGAATCCCTGCACACTATTTTCTCCTGTACATTTAGTCCATCAAAACTTCTGACATTTTCAAAAATGAAAGCAACCCCCCAAAACCTTAGTAAGTGACAGAATCAGGCTAACAGATGGGTTGTGGGGTTTTTTAATAGAAAAACAGAGTATTTCATCCTTTGTAAGGTTTAGAAAAATGATACCATGTGAGGTAAAATAAAGCTACTGATGTTGACACTACCGGAAGCAAAACAAGATGAAAAGAATCAATTAATGAGTCAATCTCAATGGAATCATGGAGTACAACATGAAATATGACAACATGTCTTTGAAGATACCTACCATGACAAAACACCAACCAAACAAAAAAACCACTCTAATACAGCATTTAGTGCAAAACAGTAATAAACCACTAGAGAAAGTAATGAACTCTTATTGCACAATGCACCTAGTAATTTAAAAAATGGGAAGAACAATCAATTATTTATGATAAAATACATTCAAAGTATTACTGTTGGTACAGATTCACTGCAAGAAAGTAACTAAGTCTCCTAAATCTTGTAAAATATCCAATGCAATAAATTATGCGATAATCTCAATAAACGTGGAAACACAGATAAAATTCCTGTGCCAAGGGAGGTTGTGAAGTCTCTCTCCTTGGAAATATTCAAAAACTACCTAGGCATGGTCCTGAACAACCTGCTCCAGGTTGGACCGGATGACCTCAAGATTCCTCTTCCAACCTTGATTCTGTATCAAGTCATTAGCACAGAACAGCAACAATAAAAATAATCCTAATCTACAATTCTGTGATAGCCACTTTACATTATTTTAGTATTATGAAAAATAAAATTGCAGTGAGATCTACTTTTTCTAAACCTGCCTTCCTCCCTCCTGAAGGCTCTGCTAAGGCATATGGGAAATGAGGAGGTGACTGGTGGCAACCAATATGGTTTCACCAAGGGCAAATCATGCCTGACAAATTCAGGGCCCTTTTAAAATAAAGCTACAGCATTGATGGATAAGGGATGAGCAACTGACATTAGAAAAAAGTTCTTTAACATGAGGGTAATAGATCACTGGAATGGGCTGCCCAGAGAGGCGGTGGAGGCCCCATCCCTGGAGTCATTTAAGGTCAGGCTTGATAGGGCTCTGAGCAACCTGACCTAGATAGAGATGTCCCTACTTGTGTAGGGAGGTTGGACAAGATGACCTCTAGAGGTCCCTTCCATCCTGAAACATTCTATGATTCTATCATCTACCTTGACTCGTACAAAGTGCTCATCACTGTCCTGCAGGACATCCTGGTCTCTAAAATGAAAAGATACAGATTTGATGGATGGATCACTCAATGGATAAGGAATTGGCTGGATGGTCACACACAAAGAGTTGCAGTCAATGGCTCGATGTCCAAGTGGAGACCTGTGACAAGTGGTGTCCCTCAGGGGTCCACACTTCAGCCAGTGCTGTTAACTGTCTTCATCAATGACACAGACAGTGGGATCGAGTGCACCCTCAGCATGTTTGCAGATAATACCAAGCTTAGTGGTGCAGTTCACAGGCTGGAGGGACAGAATGTCATCCAGAGGAACCTGGACAAGCCTGAGAAGTGGGCCTGTGTGAACCTCATGAGGTTCAACAAGACCAAGTGCAAAGGTCCTGCACCTGTGTCAGGGCAATCCCAAGCACAAATACATGGTGGGCAGAGAATGGATTGAGAGAAGCCCTGAAGAGAAAGACTTGGGGGTGCTGGTTGACAAAAAGCTCAACATGAGCCAGCAATGTGCTCTCACAGCCCAGAAAGCCAATCGCATCTTGGGCTACATCAAAAGAAGTATGACCAGTAGGTTGAGGGAGGTGATTCTTCCCTTCTACTCTGTTCTGGTGAGACCCCAAGACCCCATCTGGAGTACTGTATCCAGCTCTGGAACCCCCAACATGAGAAGGACAGGGACCTGCTGGAGCAGGTTCAGAGGAGTTCCACAAAGATGATCAGAAGGCTAGAACACCTTTCCTGCGAGGACAGGCTGAGATAGTAGTTCGTCCCGGAGAAGACAAGACTCTGAGGAGACCTTCTTTGAGCCTTCCAGTATTTGAAGGGAGCTGAGAAGGGACTTTTTATGAGGGCTTGTAGTGAAAGGATGAAGGGTAATGGGATCAAACTGACAGAGGGTNCCTTGACTCGTACAAAGTGCTCATCACTGTCCTGCAGGACATCCTGGTCTCTAAAATGAAAAGATACAGATTTGATGGATGGATCACTCAATGGATAAGGAATTGGCTGGATGGTCACACACAAAGAGTTGCAGTCAATGGCTCGATGTCCAAGTGGAGACCTGTGACAAGTGGTGTCCCTCAGGGGTCCACACTTCAGCCAGTGCTGTTAACTGTCTTCATCAATGACACAGACAGTGGGATCGAGTGCACCCTCAGCATGTTTGCAGATAATACCAAGCTTAGTGGTGCAGTTCACAGGCTGGAGGGACAGAATGTCATCCAGAGGAACCTGGACAAGCCTGAGAAGTGGGCCTGTGTGAACCTCATGAGGTTCAACAAGACCAAGTGCAAAGGTCCTGCACCTGTGTCAGGGCAATCCCAAGCACAAATACATGGTGGGCAGAGAATGGATTGAGAGAAGCCCTGAAGAGAAAGACTTGGGGGTGCTGGTTGACAAAAAGCTCAACATGAGCCAGCAATGTGCTCTCACAGCCCAGAAAGCCAATCGCATCTTGGGCTACATCAAAAGAAGTATGACCAGTAGGTTGAGGGAGGTGATTCTTCCCTTCTACTCTGTTCTGGTGAGACCCCAAGACCCCATCTGGAGTACTGTATCCAGCTCTGGAACCCCCAACATGAGAAGGACAGGGACCTGCTGGAGCAGGTTCAGAGGAGTTCCACAAAGATGATCAGAAGGCTAGAACACCTTTCCTGCGAGGACAGGCTGAGATAGTAGTTCGTCCCGGAGAAGACAAGACTCTGAGGAGACCTTCTTTGAGCCTTCCAGTATTTGAAGGGAGCTGAGAAGGGACTTTTTATGAGGGCTTGTAGTGAAAGGATGAAGGGTAATGGGATCAAACTGAAAGAGGGTAGATTGAGATTATAAATTAAGAAGTTCTTCACTATGAGAGTGGTGAGACACTAGAATAGGTTGCCCAGGAAGGTTGTGGATCACATCCCTGGAGGTGTTCAGGACCAAGCTGGATGGGGCCTTGAGCAACTGGTCTAGCAGGAGGTGTCCCTGCTCATGGCAGGGGGGCTGGAACTAAATGATCTTTAAGGTCCCTTCCAACCCAAGCCATTCTATAATTCCATGACTTATTTAAGTGGCAGAACTATGTAAAAGGTACTTTATTGGACATATAAAACAACATGTAGCCAGAAAGACAACTACATTTTATTTCTCAGAGGAAAATCTTTCTCTTATTCAACTAACAAAACAATAAAAATCTCTAGAAAAGGAAAGAAGTCAAAGATCCCATAAAGACACATTCAGCAGCATTTACTTCAATAACAGTTTAGTCATCATTTTGACCACAAGTCATTAACATTATATTAGTTAACAATGATCAATGATCATTACTGGTATGAAGTTAGTATATCCCTATAGTTATCCCTAGGAGAATATGACATTTATCTGTTGCACTATGCAGACATTTCTCTAAACAGATAAGAGCAACATGTTTACATCTTCTAGAGAAATGTTTAAAAAACAGAGGAAGAATGTGTCATTATCCTGCAGTCATCCATTTTCTCCTACTGAATCATGACATGCAATGGAATCTATAATTAGTAAAGACAATTTAAAAGATAAGAAAAAAGAAGTAACTTCTTTATATTTGATACCACATGGCAAATAAAAGCTGTTGAAAGAAAGTCACACTCATTTACCTGGAAACTGGGAACAGTGCACTCAGAATGACATTAGAAATAAAGGCAATGAATGCTGCAGAATTTAAACATCAGTATTCAAAGTGATCTAATGTGACATCATCATGAATAAAGCTTAAGAAAAAAAATAAATGCAATCACAGAACTCTCTATGGGAACACACAGGGAATTACTGTATTTCCTCAGCAAAGCCTGTGGAATCATCACTAATTTCAAAGTCTTTTTTATGAATTCTTGTTGTATAGTATCGCTTTAAAGTTATAACCAAAAATAGAGTCATCCTTTGTCACTAAATTAATTCAGAGGATATTGAGGGGATGCACTGTATCTTTAATAGTTAACAGCATTTCAACACACATTGCTTATGGCATTACCACTGCAACATTTTCTTTTAATAAAGGTTTTTGTGACTGGAACTAGATGCATATGTTCTCATTTTGTGTCTGGTGGAGCTATCAGCTCATTACTGTTCACTACCTCCCTTAAACCACTCCCTTCGGTATAAAACCATCAGAGTTATTTCCATTTAAAATTACAAGCAATACAGGCAATATTTTAGCAATCTGTGAGAGGGGAGGGGGAACCTGCCTTTAATCTGCAGCTCTAGCAAGGAGTGTGAACATGAACTATGGAACATTTTGAAGGCATGCTGTTTTATAGACATCTAACCTTAGTTTTACTGGCTACAGAAAACAACATCTCAAAATTGCAGCAAAGGAGTAGGAAGTGGGGTGGGGGGGTTAAACACGCAAGAGTTTGCCTGCCCCAGTACTCTGGACAACAATAACATTTGTTATTTACTGCAAATAAATTACACTACTTTTAACCCTTACATGTACAAAATGAGCCTTCCTATTAAGGTAAAGTGAATAGGTCACAAAGCACACCTTAAAAACACATCTCACATGAAGTCTGCCAGTGCTTAAATGCCGTAACGAAACAGCCCCACACTTACACAGATTAAGGGAAGTGCATTGCTTTTTTGACGCAATCTTCATTGATTGCCAGAAACATTATATGGTGCTCAATCCATTGAAGTATTCAGGGATTTACTTTATGTTTAAAGTCTAATTGAAAGTGCTGAAATTATTCATATGTAGAAAGTTAATCACATTTTCCCTGTACAGAGCTTTTGAGTTCTGTATATAAAAATATGCTGGGCACCTAACTGAACTTGGAATTCGGGACTGCAAATGAGAGAGTATGCCTCTCGTATGTCCAAACAGCACTGAACATTTTCTCAGATAATTAGTATTATTATAGTCCAAAAAAATCGGTAACACATTCAATCTACATACTCCTACTACTAAAAGGACTGCAGACACAAATCACACTTAGACATCACCATTTGCTGTGGCCTTTGTCAGTGTAGCCAGAGCACTGGGAATCTATCAAGTACTGAGAGTCCAAAAGCTTTTCCAGGACTGACTGGAGTGACAGGTAAGGTAACATGGGAGATACGTCTGTGTACACACAGGCGTATACAAAGACAACACATCACTAGTAATAGACATAAGAGATTTCTCAGAAGACTTAAGAACCACATACTTACGACAGCATTTTAAAATGCAAAGGTGGCATTTTACAATGATTTTATAGACTTATTCTAATGTTTGCACTGCCACTTTATATGATCTTTGCACTTGAAATGGGCACATACATCTCCATGATTTTCCTGCAAGGTGGAAGAGATGAAAGAGTCAAGAAAATGCTTTTACAGAAAGGCATTTGGCTAGCATGCGCTTGAGGAATCTAGGGACAGCTGAAGCTCCTATAACCTCTGCTTTCATTTTTAAGGTAAGATGCGAGTACATGTATACCGTGTAAATAAGTCTTTATATTGATCTACATTAATATTTACCAGATGCAAGGAGATCAAGGAAACATCCTCTGAGGCTACTGCTGTGGCCAAGTCTAATCGCTCAGGAGACTGCCTGAGAAATCAAATACTTATGTTCATAAAACAAATGAGCTTGTGTGAACCTGTTCCTAGTAGCTGCAGAACAACTCTCGACCACTCATACTACAAACAAACTGTTCCACCTTCAACTTTCAACTTGAAATAATATCTAAATTTTCCAACAGCCAATTAAGTCAAAATAACATAATTTAGCATCTTTGTGAGGCATTACCATATTTGTTAATAAAAATGGAGTGACTAGTGTTTTCTGAATGCTTATTTCACCTATTTCAGAACTCAGTCTCTCCTCTTTGCAGTGAACTAAAACAAGATGACAACACCAAAACCCCCACCACTCTCCAACTTCTAGCCCTCTAGTAATTTCCATACCAATTCCATAAACCAGCATCGACTCACAGACTCCAGCGTTTACCACAGCCACACAGTCAGGCCTGGAAGAGGGCCAACAGAGAACAAAGTGTCAGTATCTGCACTGAAACAGGTCTTGTCCAAATATAAGATAAGAGATAACCAATGTTCTTGAGCCTCTGTAAATCTGAAACCATGGCAACAAGGAGATCAATGCATTAGCAGACTGACACTTGTCATGTTCTAAAATGAACTAAAGGGACCAATTCTTTCCCCCTTCAGTTCAATCCACATTTTACTTTATTTCTTAGCTACACTGCTGTGGTTTTTCTATCCAATTACCTTTGAACTGTCCTATTTCAGTACAGAATTATTTTACACTTAATATACTTCACAGGATAATAAAGTAGAATTCTTAACTTCCATCAAAAAGAGAAAATTATACATAGACAAATTAAGCAACTCCGGAAAATACCAGCACTGGAATATAAAGAATCATCTCTAGGTTAGCCAATGGGAGACCATATAAAGGACTTAGGTAACTAAGCACAACAAAGAAAAGCTCAAAGCTTTTGTGATCCCATGTGCATGATCCCAACACATAGCAGGGAAGCCAGCAAAGTAAGAACAAGCTTAGATGACAGTACAACCATCATGCAAATAATAAATATTTTTATTTTATCATTTTTACCCAGTAATTGCTTAATGGCTCACTTTATTTTACTTTCTATGTAATGAATGATATATGAATACTAAGAGGCAACTTTTAAAAATGTAGTATTACATATTCACTTTCTTATTTCATGAGCTAAAGTTAAAAACAATTTTAATAAAAAACTGAAAACAGAATTGCCAAGTTCTCTATTCAGAAAAGCACAGAGACCTTTAAACACGTAAAGAATAACACACTAAAAAATAAGTAGAAATTCACTGAACTCCTTCATCATGTTTTTTCTACATAGGATTAGGGTTATCAAAAACCTGACTTGCTATCATCCAAGTACACAGCCATTATACCTCCCTTTCCCAGCAGTGAGCCAATGTTCAGCTTAGGTTTGGCCAACATATACTTGTTTGAGTGACTGGCTTTCAAAATAGAATCACAGAATCATTTAGGTTGAAAAAGACCTCCAGGATCAACAAGTCCAACCTTCATCCAACCTCCCCCTGAACCCTAGACCATGTTCCAAAGTGGCACATCTACTTGTTTTTTGAACAACTCCAGGGATGATGACTTCACCACCTCCCTGGGCAGCCTGTTCCAGTGCCTAACCACTCTCTCAGTAAAGAACTTCTTCCTAATGTCCAATCTAAATCTTCCCTGGCACAACTTGAAGTCATTACCTCTTGTCCTGTCATTAATTACTTGGGAGAAGAGATCAACACTAGTCTCACTATAACCTCTTTTAGGTAGTTGTAGAGAGCAATGAGGTCTCCTCCAAGCCTCCTCTTCTCCAAGCTAAACAATCCCAGTTCCCTCAGGTGCTCCTCATAAGACATATTCTCCAGACTTCTCATCAGCTTCGTTGCCCTTCTCTGCTCCTGCTCCAGCACCTCAATGTCCTTCTTATGCTGTGCTGCCCAAAACTGGACACAGTGCTCAAGGTGCGGTCTCACAAGTGCCAAGTACAGGGGCACAATCACCTCCCTACTCCTGCTGGTCTCACCATTTCTGATACAGACCAGGATGCTGTTGGCCTTCTCGGCCACCTGGGCACACTGCTGGCTCATGTTCAGCTGGCTGCCTACCAGCACTCCCAGGTCCTTTTCTGCCAGATAGCTCTCCAGCCAATCTTCCCCGAGCCTGTAGCGTTGTCTGGAGTTATTGTGACTGAAGTGCAGGACCTGGCACTTGGCTTTGTTAAACCTCATACAATTGACCTTAGCCCATCACCCCAGCCTGTCCAGATCCCTCTGCAGAGCCTTCCTACCTTCAAGCAGATCACCACACCTGCTCAACTGGAGCTTGTGTAATAGTTTGCTTCACAGTACATTTCCTTTCCTCTCCCCACACGCATATGAAATATATCATGGGGATAAATGGGGAATGGCAGCTATAAGACAGCTGAAAACATTTTCAGGTTATGACTTACCTGAACTTTCCCCTTTGGTATAATCACAGGACTTTTTTATTCAAACTGCTCATTTTCAAAGAAATGCTTCCTGAAAACAATCACAATGGCTTCTTAAGTTGTAAACAATAGTTAACTGAGTTGCTGTTTATTATAAAATTGTCTCAGGTCATGCCCCAATTCACTGTGTTTTCAAGAGGAATGAAATGATTTTACTAATAAGGAAAACAGCTTTGACTAAATATAGAGAATTACACACAAGATTAGTAATGCTCTGAGGATGGTTTTATGAAATCAGATACCCTGAATAGTTTTTCAATAAGAATCTAATTGTTCTCCAGAAGTTCTGCATCTGTAGTCTTCAGTCAATAATAGAATTGATGTCTTTGCCACATGAAGAGGTGAGTATTCTTCAACACTACAAGAGCCCTGTTTGTGCACAGTATCTATGAGCTACAAAAGCTGCTTCAGGGCACAGCCTCTCAAACAGGAACTTCTCCAAAAGAGGCCCTACAATGCATTACACCTGATAGGAGTTTAGGGCCCACGTGCCAAATTTGCTTGAAAGATTCCTCATCAACATACTGTTATCATGAGCCTGCTCTGATCACTCCTCCAACAGTTCCACCTTCAATCCAGCCATTGCTCCTATCTACATTAGTAACGTGCATTTTCCATTGACATGCAGTTGTATGAACACACAATATAATTTCATGCAAGCTGACTGACATCTTGCACTACATTGTCTATCCAGTACTCCCATCGCAGAAGACTGGCCTCTGAATAGAAAACCAGCACTTTCCTACTGTAGCCTTCTGGCTTCTCAGCCTGCCTTATATAGCAATTGGCAGCCAAAGTTTTGTTCTGTGCATGCTTGATGTTAGGTATTTCATTTTAGTTTTGTACTAGCAGATAAAATCCAGCTGGAATCGATGGAGCTCCATCTGGGGAAGGAGGATGAGCTGGTTGAAAGTTTATGGGTTAAGATTAAAGGGAAGACAGGGGTAGGTGCTGTTACAGTAGTGGTCTGCTACAGGCCACCTGACCAGCAGAACCAAGCAGANAGTACACAGCCATTATACCTCCCTTTCCCAGCAGTGAGCCAATGTTCAGCTTAGGTTTGGCCAACATATACTTGTTTGAGTGACTGGCTTTCAAAATAGAATCACAGAATCATTTAGGTTGAAAAAGACCTCCAGGATCAACAAGTCCAACCTTCATCCAACCTCCCCCTGAACCCTAGACCATGTTCCAAAGTGGCACATCTACTTGTTTTTTGAACAACTCCAGGGATGATGACTTCACCACCTCCCTGGGCAGCCTGTTCCAGTGCCTAACCACTCTCTCAGTAAAGAACTTCTTCCTAATGTCCAATCTAAATCTTCCCTGGCACAACTTGAAGTCATTACCTCTTGTCCTGTCATTAATTACTTGGGAGAAGAGATCAACACTAGTCTCACTATAACCTCTTTTAGGTAGTTGTAGAGAGCAATGAGGTCTCCTCCAAGCCTCCTCTTCTCCAAGCTAAACAATCCCAGTTCCCTCAGGTGCTCCTCATAAGACATATTCTCCAGACTTCTCATCAGCTTCGTTGCCCTTCTCTGCTCCTGCTCCAGCACCTCAATGTCCTTCTTATGCTGTGCTGCCCAAAACTGGACACAGTGCTCAAGGTGCGGTCTCACAAGTGCCAAGTACAGGGGCACAATCACCTCCCTACTCCTGCTGGTCTCACCATTTCTGATACAGACCAGGATGCTGTTGGCCTTCTCGGCCACCTGGGCACACTGCTGGCTCATGTTCAGCTGGCTGCCTACCAGCACTCCCAGGTCCTTTTCTGCCAGGCAGCTCTCCAGCCAATCTTCCCCGAGCCTGTAGCGTTGTCTGGAGTTATTGTGACTGAAGTGCAGGACCTGGCACTTGGCTTTGTTAAACCTCATACAATTGACCTTAGCCCATCACCCCAGCCTGTCCAGATCCCTCTGCAGAGCCTTCCTACCTTCAAGCAGATCACCACACCTGCTCAACTGGAGCTTGTGTAATAGTTTGCTTCACAGTACATTTCCTTTCCTCTCCCCACACGCATATGAAATATATCATGGGGATAAATGGGGAATGGCAGCTATAAGACAGCTGAAAACATTTTCAGGTTATGACTTACCTGAACTTTCCCCTTTGGTATAATCACAGGACTTTTTTATTCAAACTGCTCATTTTCAAAGAAATGCTTCCTGAAAACAATCACAATGGCTTCTTAAGTTGTAAACAATAGTTAACTGAGTTGCTGTTTATTATAAAATTGTCTCAGGTCATGCCCCAATTCACTGTGTTTTCAAGAGGAATGAAATGATTTTACTAATAAGGAAAACAGCTTTGACTAAATATAGAGAATTACACACAAGATTAGTAATGCTCTGAGGATGGTTTTATGAAATCAGATACCCTGAATAGTTTTTCAATAAGAATCTAATTGTTCTCCAGAAGTTCTGCATCTGTAGTCTTCAGTCAATAATAGAATTGATGTCTTTGCCACATGAAGAGGTGAGTATTCTTCAACACTACAAGAGCCCTGTTTGTGCACAGTATCTATGAGCTACAAAAGCTGCTTCAGGGCACAGCCTCTCAAACAGGAACTTCTCCAAAAGAGGCCCTACAATGCATTACACCTGATAGGAGTTTAGGGCCCACGTGCCAAATTTGCTTGAAAGATTCCTCATCAACATACTGTTATCATGAGCCTGCTCTGATCACTCCTCCAACAGTTCCACCTTCAATCCAGCCATTGCTCCTATCTACATTAGTAACGTGCATTTTCCATTGACATGCAGTTGTATGAACACACAATATAATTTCATGCAAGCTGACTGACATCTTGCACTACATTGTCTATCCAGTACTCCCATCGCAGAAGACTGGCCTCTGAATAGAAAACCAGCACTTTCCTACTGTAGCCTTCTGGCTTCTCAGCCTGCCTTATATAGCAATTGGCAGCCAAAGTTTTGTTCTGTGCATGCTTGATGTTAGGTATTTCATTTTAGTTTTGTACTAGCAGATAAAATCCAGCTGGAATCGATGGAGCTCCATCTGGGGAAGGAGGATGAGCTGGTTGAAAGTTTATGGGTTAAGATTAAAGGGAAGACAGGGGTAGGTGCTGTTACAGTAGTGGTCTGCTACAGGCCACCTGACCAGCAGAACCAAGCAGATGAGGCCCTCCATAGACAGATAAAAGTGGCTTCGCGTTCACAGGCCTTGTTCCTCGTGGGGGATTTTAACCACTCTGACATCTGCTGGAAGGACAACACAGCAAGGCGCCAGCAATCTAGGGTGTTCCTGGATTGCGTAGATGACAACTTCCTCTTTCAAATGGTAGAGGAACCAACAAGAAAAGGTGCTATGTTGGACCTTGTTCTCACCAACAGGGAAGGGCTGGTGACCAACGTGAGCTCAGAGATAACCTTGGCTGCAGTGACCACGAAGCGCTTGTAGGCATCTAGAAAACAAGAGAGGACTCTTCTCCCACACAATGTGGCTCCAGTAATGAATACATATAGAATTAAATCAAGTATTATTCATGGATGTCTGCATTTTCCTGACCTGTACAAAGATCCTAATAATTAAACTGATTATATTTTGAGGAAAGAAGTTTTTCACTTGAAGGAATAAAAAATGAAAATTAATTGTTTACCTTTGGATGGCATTTTTTTCCATGAAAAACTGTTTTGCCTTAAGAAAATACACTAAGCTACAGACAGACTGGAATGAAATCGTGCTGTATTGTTGAAATGAAGATTCTTTTCACAACTTCCTAAAATCCCAAAGACTGGGTTCCACAAAGCAAAGGTAGGCAAAAGAAAAAAACACTCACTCTGAAAGGCACAAACATTTCTACATGGACAGCTAGTTAAAAGAGTTCAAAGGAACATAAATACAGACACTAAACAGTCCCATAATCTCACAACTTCAGAGAAAATTTGGGAGATTCTGTAATTAATACAGACATGACATTTAAGTGATATGTTAAACCTATCCAATTTGCAGATTATGTAAAAGGGTTAGGATGTTTGAACTATATTCCAAACACTGTTACAAATGCAAATATTCCCTGCAATCACATCTACTGTCAAGTGATTTACTGAAAGAAACTGGGCTCCATGGATAATTTTTAGAATAATAATCAGTATGGTAATATTAGTCTATGTAAGACATTGCCCAGCATATTAATCAACCATTCCTATGCTACAATATTTATTGCAAGAAGGATGCATACACTGGAAACAATTTAGTATGGTATGAAACAGCACCATAAGTTAAATCTTTACTTCTCTTTAACCTTGTTTCCCAAGAAATGGTAATATATCCCGCATTTCAGCATAAATTTCTTAGTCTTTCCAGTTAAAGAAGATTTTTTGCATTTACTCAGGAAAAGGAGCCAGGCAATCAGCAACAAATACAGTTTTGATAGAATTGCACAAGTATCCAAGACTGAGGCAAGACTGTCTTGATTCATCAGAATGATGCTCTCTGCACAGGTCCTTCAGATCATCTCTTTCCAGTACAGTTCAAGCCTAGACATTAGAGACTTTGTAGGCAGTTGATGAGGCATTTCTTGCTTTTACTGTTTTTTCTGTATTTTCAGGAAGGCAGTTGTTGCCTTCCATTCCACAGGTTTGGCCTAGGAACTTCTCTTTAGCTATCCTGTTAGTTTTTCATCCTACTGTTGATCCCTTACCTGTTATTCTCCAAAGAACTGTTAACAGCAATTGCTCTAAACCAATCCCCCACCCCTCCCTCCCAGAAGCAGTAGTTTCTTTACAGGTGCTGAAACAGTGGTGCTTACTGGCAACAAGTGCTCTAAAGCCTCAGATCTCTCTCCAGAGAACCTGCATTCTGCAACACTACTGCTCTTCCTTTATCCACTCTCCCCAACCTATCCCAGACAAAAAAACTGAGGACTATTACTCCTCACAACTTGTCTCCTTGTCCTACTCCAGTTTTCTTTTCATCTTCCCAAAGAACAAGTATGCCTACCAGTATCTGTTGCTCCTTTTTTTTTACCCCTGATTTTATTATCCTTTTTCCTCCAGACACATTTATAGATTTAAGATACCCACTGCAACACTGTAAAAAGCTGTCACCACTGCTGCCAACTTTGCTATCTTGCCTGAAACCAGAGACACAACTATCATTTTTCTAAAGGCCACTCTCACAAGAAAACCACAATGCATCGTAATCATATCTAGCTTATGTAGGGAAGTACAAAAGTATTGGTTCTAACTATTTTACAGGAAAGTATAAAGATGCTTTTACAGGAGGAATTGTTTCCATATCACAAAACAGCTGTAGGCAGAAATAATTCCCAGTGAGTGTATAGAAGTGACCACAGAAAAATAGTTCACATAAAAGAAGTACAAGTCCTCATATTTTTAGACCATTTTTTCCCTGCAATTTTAAAATGTTGGCTGTAGATTTATTTTATTTTATTTTTTCCCTTTTAAGCCAGCCACATTGTTTCAGCAGAGCAATAACAAACCAATCATTTCTAAAAAGTGAATTAGGCTGCTTGTTGCATCATCATGAAGCTCCAGGCCAGAGTAAGACAAGTTTAAGTATCTTAAGACTTGGGAGGGATTAGTTGCAAGTTAGGTCTCTGGAACACAATCTCTGCATTCCATCAACAGAATTTACTGCCATCTTTGAAGATGAGTGTGCTGTAAACTGAAATCCAAGGCTAAGCTAATAGAACAAGCTTCTGGTTGGAGGGCAAACACACTCCGCCAAAAGTACAACAGTTGGGGCATAAGCACTTGATAAACAGTGCATTGCCACAGGTATGAATTCTGATGGATTATCACTGTGTGACCTGACAGAGCTAACGGTGAGCCTAGTCCCCCATAATTATGGGAGACAGCAGCCTTGTCTCACTTCCCTGTGTCAGCCCTCTGCAATGACACACACAGAGCCCTGACCAACATGTTCCTTTTCACTTTTGTGCTTCCCAGGGAGTTCCTAGGCTCATAGACACATCACACAGCTTCTACCTCCAACAGTATCAGAGCAAGGCTTTGGCACTGCCATCTCTCTCACTCTCCTTGCGAGACACTCGGGCACCAGCAAGGATCATTACCTGACATGAAAGCAACTGTGAAGAGTTGGGGGAAAAAAAAAAAATCTCACTTAACAAATAAAATGAATCCAATTATAAGCTTTGACTGTAACACTGGGAAATACTGACAAAAGCAAAATAACATAATAATAAGCAAAACCATTACTTAATTGCTAGGTCCAATCATAACCAGCAGCCTGTACACAAGCCAAAGCCTCAACTACAGCCAAGGTGTATAACTGCTCCAGTTCAGCATAAAGTTGCAGACAAGGAGCCCAGAGGCTGTCACCACAAGGGAGGCATCCTTAGAAGAGGCATCCCTAGGGGAGCTGAGTTGTGGCTCTCCTACAGGTTTCCTGTAGCTCTGAAAGTTAGAATAAATATTACCATCCAATTGTAAAAGTATCACCTTTATAACAAAACAGGCTAGTCTTAAAAAGAAGCATTAAATTAGCTTAGAAAATTCTTATCGATGATTGACTTGGAACCGCATTTTTACTGCTTTTTAGCTGGGCACATCACAAATTGTAATCCAGCCTAGCATATACCTACTGAACTAAAACAGACACATGGAACATATGTCATTGTCAGATCTATCAATGCAACTTAACAAAATTGAGACAATCCATACCCAGGATAAGAAAAAAAAACCCCAACAAAAAACCTACAGCTATAAATTCCTGCCCAGATTATCTGCAGTCATCATTAGTTGGTCTCTGTGTTCATCAAGGAGAGAAGATGGAGTGTCAACACCTGCAAGACCTAGACTTACAACACACCAGCGTTCACAGTTTTGCACCAAGGAGCTGTTTTCTCTTTCATATATCCTTCTTTGGTCTGTAGTGTCGGCGTGCACATTCTTTTTATCAGAAGCTTTTACAAAGTGATGTTAGTAACCCTGTCTGTAAACACCATTTAATTGCACAGGGGCTGTCTGTTTTAAATTTACACTGAATTCCAGCAACTTACTCCTGTCGGTGTTACAGCCCTTTTCTAACCTGACCTTGAGGTAAAATTTCAAAGCCAGGAAAGAAAGAAAGTAACAAAAAACCTTTTCACAATTTACATCTAGGAAGTGTTAGTTTACATTTAGATTTTAAAATGTTGAGCTTAAGACTCTTGCACAAGAATTCCATTTAAGAGTTATGCTTCTGAAATATAATTAGAGTTTGAAAAGTTACTACACATTTTTTTTTTCCTTTTTAGCTGATAACTGCTTAAGAGATAAAATAAATATTTTATACTTCTGGGTTTCTCAGCCATGGAAAAATAAAAATGTTTACAGTCACATTAAAATCTCACTCTGCAGTGACTTTGTAAGATTTCATATGGGAACTATTTGTTATATTTTGAGCCTTTAATTTTTAGGGTTAAGAAGTCAATTTTTCTAAAACTTATGAAAGCAGAAGCTTCAGTTCTGAAGTGAGTCTGTGGAAGTGGGGATAGGGGAAGGGAGATAATTTGCAAACTTCTGGTTTGTACCTGTTCTCAGAATTCAGAGGGTGGAGTACATGATTACACTTTTTATTTCATTGAAACAAAGACAAAAACAGGGTGGTTGGCTCACAAGTGAGAAAGAAAAACGGCAAACTCAAGAAATCATACACTTTTGTATATAAGCAGAAGCTTTGATCCTGAAAAACGTGAACAGTACCCTATCATCAACTAAAGAAGGATGAGAGAACAACAGTGTAGAATTAGTCACCAGCCATAGCCCATTGTAGGATGCACATGTCAGTTTTTGCGTGCTGTGGTTGTGACTCGATGCACTTTTTCCACAATTTCCTACATGCTCAAACTTGAACGACAAAAAGGAGCTCAAACAGCAGGGTATAAAATGTGTGCTGATACCAGTAACCCAGTCTTTTTCCTAATCATCTAGCAGACAATTTTCTTTAACTATTTTTAATTCTAGATTCCATTTTCTACATTGTTGCCATAACTTTAAAGTTACACAACTCTAAACTTCAAGCCTCCTACTTTGTGGTGTGTGGAAAAGCAGGTCCTTGCACTGCTGAGCTCTGCTGCCAGGCAGCAAGAGGTTCACAAGCAGCAGATGCTTTTCCCCACCCAAAAACCAACATGGAGCCTAAACTATGGGCAGCTTCAGTGCCCTGTACAGGCACTGCAGAGTATGTGCACACGTATCCAGGCTGGTCACCACAGCAAAGCTAATGGGGGGCAATAAAGTCTTTTCAAGAGCCCCAGAGGCCTGGAGCTCCAAGCACTCACTGACATCTCTGTTTGAAGATGCAGTGAGTGAGTATCTTAAATGAATTTTAAATTAATTTGACTAGTCTCATAGTATTTTAGTTATCAAAAAGGAAAATATTAAATCAATCTATCCCAGAGCTTGAAAGGTTAGATTCAATAGGTAAAATGGAGCACAGACATTGAATAACAAAGGATATACAAAATGCTAGCAATATTAATTTTTTAATAATATATAGCTTTATCAACCTCTTTTGTCATAGCCTCTCTCCTAGATCGAATTTAGACAAAAGGAAGAAAATAAAAGAAAATCCTTATCAGTGCTGTAACTACATGATTAATGACTTATTTAAAACAAGTATCTATTCTGATGAAAGAAAATCTCATTATTCTACTTGATTACTCCATTTAATAGGAAGGTAAATTAAATAATGGATTATATAAAACCCAATTTTTACACGGAAAACGATCTTGTTTATGTTGCTGCTGAAAAAATGAAACAGCTACACAGTAGCTTCAGTTAAAAATCAGTAACAGCTTGTTTTGCTACATAGTTTGCATATGAAACAAACTTTTGCAGTAAAGTACACAAGTATTAAAATGCTGGCCAGGGTTACAGTGCTGGATTACAACCTCACCAGTCATAAGAGATACACCAGGAGATTCACTTAACACAGAGGCTATTTCATTTTCTCTCTGCAGCATGCCTAATGAATACCTAATGCAACAAGCAGCATCACTGCTCTCCCTCGAGGGGTGGTTCTTTGTACATATGAAAATGCTTGTAGGATGGCTTTTGCCAATGTAGCTAATATTTCAGAGGAAAAGGAAATTGCATCCTTGACGATGTTACCACCACAGAAATTACAGTTAAGTGCAAAGCAGGCTGGGGAGTCAATCAAAGGTCAAGTCAGTTAGAGGTCAAGTTCCTTGAAAGAACAGGGTTCTGAAGTTTAATTATTTTCAGAGAGAACTCTACCAACAGGTAAAAAATGTGAGTTTCATAGCTGACAACACTCATGGAAAGAAATCACTTCCAAGGCTGAAGTGGCTACGGACCACTGAACAGCAAGATGGAAAAAAAAGTAACTCTAGAAGTCATGACATTTTTAGGCTCACCATTTAGAAACTGTTAAACAATGCTACTTGCATGACTAAGAAGTAAAAGCAGCCTAATGCATCTCATTCTTAAAAGCTGTTGAAATGCACAACAAAAATACAATGTTTCACAAGACAATATAGAAATGTTTGATGAAATACTGACAGTAATAGTAATCTAAAAGTTTAACTTCATTCCACTGGCAGAATGACTCGAGCTTCCTCTGCCCCTTCAAATCAATATTGTAATTAGCTGGATGAGGTATCTGGACTATAAAATATCCACTGATCCACACTTTTCTCACACAAACTGCTGTTGACCTTCATCTCCATTCCTTACTGCCTCCAAAGCCTATAATCCTTTATAGCGTTTCAAAGATGTCTAACTATCTGGAATAAAGAAATACAAATTTTCCCCAAATAAAGAAATACAAATGTTACAGTGCATAAAAACATAGATCTTGGCCATTTTTCCACCATAAAAGTTAACAGAATTCTTCATATTATTCTAAAACTTGTTCTTAAAATCACATAAAAATTGTTTCAATGTTTTTATAGATATTCCTGACTCTGCAATCCAAGACTCAATTTTAGATTGGACATTTTAAACAGAGCAATAAGCTGGACTCTTCAGCTCTGGTAAGCAAAGGAAGTAAACCTGAAATCAAGCTGTCACTAACAACTTGCTGCAAAGAATCAGTACATTTTCCAAGAACCTCACTAATTTGAACCTGCTTTACATACTCAAACTTGGAAATGCAATGAGCTTTCAAGCATGCTATTTTTAAAGTTTGAACACGTATAACAATGTACAGCACAATGGAGTACTCTTCGGAAAAAGTAGCATGCTGTTCAGTTGTCATTTACCAGTTCACTATTAATACAGAATTTAAAATGAGGAAGAAGACAGCAACTGGAATCAGCAGCTTTGTCTGAAGATGGACTTCGGACCCCTCCAGATTTCTGACAAAACTTATGGCAATTAGGAAGCAAGAATCAATTACAGCGTTAGAACCTCAATGATCTTCTAAGGAACACATAAGACCATGTAGGCACCTTCACCTACTGTGCACAAACTTCCTTTTCACTAGGAGTGTGAAAGACTGAGAAAGGGGAAATGCACTTTGAAAGTATTCTGAAAGCACTCATTCCATTCACTTACTTCTCAGTAAGCTATAAGACTTGTATCACTCTTGTAGATAAAGTTTAAAAATAAAAAAACTGAGGTACAGATGTGGAGTCAGGCCACAGCCAATTTTTACTTTCTCATCAACATATCTTCCACATACAAATAAATTAACAAGTCCTTTCAAAGTACTAATGAAAAAAACTTCACTTCCTCCACTTTCATAATCACAGGAGATATATTAATATTTTTTAATTCCATCTGAGCAGAGCTCCCAATCTGCAGCTTCACAGCCCTTGCTTGCATTCACAAGGTACTATTTGTGTATTCAGATCAGAAATCTGATTGCCATCTGATGCACTGATTAGTTAGTGATAAATAAAGCGCAAAATATATTCAAGTATGCAAATAAACTCTTTGCCCAATTTCTGAAGACTCCATTAAGCATGGCCACCTGAAATATGTCCTTTACGCTCTACAGTTTGGATGACTTTGGCAATATTTTCACCACCTCAGAGAATTCTCATTTAAGCTGCTATTAGTACTTTCTAATTCCATTGATCTTGGGCAACTACTGCACTACCTTTGATGGAACTCAGCAAAGACTGTTATTAACAAAATGAGGAATTTTAGCTGGTTTAGGTTTAGCTGGTTTGCACGCAACAATCTGGAGAGGGGCAGGATGATTTATTCTTAAACTGCATCCCACTCACAGAGACAGAAAACTGAAGCAGAGAGAAATTCACCAAATATGGAAAACAAGGAAAGATATGAATACTGGAGTCAACAATACTGGACCACATGTACTCTTTACTTTTAGACCTCTTGTAAAGTCAAAGCTATGGATTAACAAAATAATTGGTTCTCTATTCACGCTAAAACTAGCAAAACTCACTGTTGAAACCACACAATGATTTAGTGATATGGGAAAGTGTGTTTGTGGGAGCTAAGAGAGACTAAACACAGGCTAAGAATCTATTATCTTCATTATGGCCTTTACATCACAGAGATGACAATTTTTTCTAAGGATTTTTAAAAACATCTGACTTAGCCTCCTTTTTGAGAACACAAAATATCCACAAAAGGTGACTGTATCAACAGAAGTCACACATGGCAATCTCCTGCCAGGACTTAAGAACAGTTATCAGAGAAAGTGTCCCAAGTCAGAGGTATATACACCATTGAACTTGCCTGCTCATTCAAACCAAGCAAAATGTCATTCTACCATAAAATGGACACTCAGGTAAAAACAACACTTCATGCATAGAAGCACAGCACTTGATCCATTATGTTCTCCCTTCTCCTCCTTTGTTGTTAGTACTAAATGTAGCCAGAAATTCTTCAGTGGGTTAGTTTTAGGAAAATATGTCTTAATAAATAATTTTCATTTTGTGGGTTTTTTTTTTACCTCCATCTGTTGTTTTGAGAAATTCTATGCAAAGCAATATAATATTACACATAATCACAAATTAAATTAACAGAAAGTCAACACAATGTGAAATGCATGTTTACAAAGCACGCTAATTAAACATGGACAACTAATATTGATTTTGATGTAAAAGATGTAAACAACAGCAAGGCTGAAAGCAGTTTAAGTTCCTTAAGGGTGGCACAGCCATGAACAATCCATCAATTTTTTTAATTTTTTTTATTTTTTTAGTAAGTGCAGACATGTTTGTACAGCTCCCTCCTTTTAGCCTAACATTTTTAGCACGAAGGAGGCAGAGTTTTATGCAGATGTCATATTTATAACCCACAGATCTTAATTTTTTGTTTTTGTTAATAACTTTATTACAGGGAGAAAACAAACTATTCCTCTGAATAAATGATGTCTTCCCTGGTGAACTGGGTCTGGCTGGGATGGAGTTAACTACTTTACAGCCCATAAGGTGCTGTATTTCAGACTCATGATTAAACCAGTGTTGTTAACACACCAGTGTTTCGGCTTGCACAGCATCATGGTTTCCTTTTCACCACTCTGCCTGCCGTAGGCCAGAGGTCTGCCAGGACCTAGAAAAGGACACAGTTGGGACAGTGAACCCATACTGACCAAAGGGACATTACCTGATATGACATTGTGCTCAACAATAAAATCTCAGGGAAAGGAGAAGGAAGGGGTTTGTGATTATGGCTTTCATCTTCCCAAGTAATCATTATGTGTGCTGAGGCCCTGATTTCCAGGAAGTGGCTGGACATCCGCCTACCAATAACGGATAGTGAATAAATTCCTTATTTTGCTTTGCTTGTGCACACAACTTCGCTGCTTCATCTCAATCTGGGAGTTCTCATGCTTTGCTCTTGTGATTCTCTCCCCCATCCCACTGTGGGGGGAGCTAGATAGTGGCTGAGTAGGTGCTTAGCTGTTAGCAAGGGTCACCCCATTACCTCTGGGCATACTCAAATACACTGTTTTCACAATTTCACTCCCTGTGTTTCTTTATACATTTGGGAATTTTGACTACAATTCCAAGTCCTGAGTCCTGCACTTGGGCCACAACAATGCCATGCAATGTTACAGGCTTGGGGAAGAATGGTTGGAAAGCTGTTTCATGGAAAGGGACCTGGGGGTACTAATCGACATCTGACTAAATATGAGCCAGCAGTGTGCCCAAGTGGCCAAGAAGGCCAACAGCATCCTGGCTTGTATCAGAAAGTGTGGCCAGCAGAGGCAGGGAAGTGATCATCCCTTTGTATTCTGCACTGGTGAGGCCACACCTTGAGTACTCTGTTCAGTTTTGGGTACATCAATACAAGAAAGATGAGGTGCTGGNATTAGTACTTTCTAATTCCATTGATCTTGGGCAACTACTGCACTACCTTTGATGGAACTCAGCAAAGACTGTTATTAACAAAATGAGGAATTTTAGCTGGTTTAGGTTTAGCTGGTTTGCACGCAACAATCTGGAGAGGGGCAGGATGATTTATTCTTAAACTGCATCCCACTCACAGAGACAGAAAACTGAAGCAGAGAGAAATTCACCAAATATGGAAAACAAGGAAAGATATGAATACTGGAGTCAACAATACTGGACCACATGTACTCTTTACTTTTAGACCTCTTGTAAAGTCAAAGCTATGGATTAACAAAATAATTGGTTCTCTATTCACGCTAAAACTAGCAAAACTCACTGTTGAAACCACACAATGATTTAGTGATATGGGAAAGTGTGTTTGTGGGAGCTAAGAGAGACTAAACACAGGCTAAGAATCTATTATCTTCATTATGGCCTTTACATCACAGAGATGACAATTTTTTCTAAGGATTTTTAAAAACATCTGACTTAGCCTCCTTTTTGAGAACACAAAATATCCACAAAAGGTGACTGTATCAACAGAAGTCACACATGGCAATCTCCTGCCAGGACTTAAGAACAGTTATCAGAGAAAGTGTCCCAAGTCAGAGGTATATACACCATTGAACTTGCCTGCTCATTCAAACCAAGCAAAATGTCATTCTACCATAAAATGGACACTCAGGTAAAAACAACACTTCATGCATAGAAGCACAGCACTTGATCCATTATGTTCTCCCTTCTCCTCCTTTGTTGTTAGTACTAAATGTAGCCAGAAATTCTTCAGTGGGTTAGTTTTAGGAAAATATGTCTTAATAAATAATTTTCATTTTGTGGGTTTTTTTTTTACCTCCATCTGTTGTTTTGAGAAATTCTATGCAAAGCAATATAATATTACACATAATCACAAATTAAATTAACAGAAAGTCAACACAATGTGAAATGCATGTTTACAAAGCACGCTAATTAAACATGGACAACTAATATTGATTTTGATGTAAAAGATGTAAACAACAGCAAGGCTGAAAGCAGTTTAAGTTCCTTAAGGGTGGCACAGCCATGAACAATCCATCAATTTTTTTAATTTTTTTTATTTTTTTAGTAAGTGCAGACATGTTTGTACAGCTCCCTCCTTTTAGCCTAACATTTTTAGCACGAAGGAGGCAGAGTTTTATGCAGATGTCATATTTATAACCCACAGATCTTAATTTTTTGTTTTTGTTAATAACTTTATTACAGGGAGAAAACAAACTATTCCTCTGAATAAATGATGTCTTCCCTGGTGAACTGGGTCTGGCTGGGATGGAGTTAATACTTTACAGCCCATAAGGTGCTGTATTTCAGACTCATGATTAAACCAGTGTTGTTAACACACCAGTGTTTCGGCTTGCACAGCATCATGGTTTCCTTTTCACCACTCTGCCTGCCGTAGGCCAGAGGTCTGCCAGGACCTAGAAAAGGACACAGTTGGGACAGTGAACCCATACTGACCAAAGGGACATTACCTGATATGACATTGTGCTCAACAATAAAATCTCAGGGAAAGGAGAAGGAAGGGGTTTGTGATTATGGCTTTCATCTTCCCAAGTAATCATTATGTGTGCTGAGGCCCTGATTTCCAGGAAGTGGCTGGACATCCGCCTACCAATAACGGATAGTGAATAAATTCCTTATTTTGCTTTGCTTGTGCACACAACTTCGCTGCTTCATCTCAATCTGGGAGTTCTCATGCTTTGCTCTTGTGATTCTCTCCCCCATCCCACTGTGGGGGGAGCTAGATAGTGGCTGAGTAGGTGCTTAGCTGTTAGCAAGGGTCACCCCATTACCTCTGGGCATACTCAAATACACTGTTTTCACAATTTCACTCCCTGTGTTTCTTTATACATTTGGGAATTTTGACTACAATTCCAAGTCCTGAGTCCTGCACTTGGGCCACAACAATGCCATGCAATGTTACAGGCTTGGGGAAGAATGGTTGGAAAGCTGTTTCATGGAAAGGGACCTGGGGGTACTAATCGACATCTGACTAAATATGAGCCAGCAGTGTGCCCAAGTGGCCAAGAAGGCCAACAGCATCCTGGCTTGTATCAGAAAGTGTGGCCAGCAGAGGCAGGGAAGTGATCATCCCTTTGTATTCTGCACTGGTGAGGCCACACCTTGAGTACTCTGTTCAGTTTTGGGTACATCAATACAAGAAAGATGAGGTGCTGGAGCAGGTCCAGAGAAGGGCAACCAAGCTGGTGAGGGGTCTAGAGAAAAAGTCTTATGAGGAGCACCTGAGGGAAACAGGGCTGTTTAGCCTGGAGAAAAGGAGACTCAGGGGAGACTTTATCACTCTACAACTACTCAAAGGAGGCTGTAGAGAGGTGGGTGCTGGTCTCTTCTCCCAACTAAAAAGTGATACGACAAGAGCAAATGGCCTCAAGTTGCACCAGGGGAGGTTTAAGTTGGATATTAGGAAAAATTTCTTCACTGAAAGGCTTATCAAACACTGGAACAGGCTGCCCAGGGAAGTGGCTGAATCACCATCTCTGGAGGTGTTTAAAAGTCATGTAGATACGGTCCTTAGGGGCATGGTTTAGCAGTGGACTTGGTAAAGTAAGGTTAATAGTTGGACTTGATGATCTTACAGGTCTTTTCCAACCTAAACAATTCTATGTGTTCCTCTTTAATTACCATAGCTCCTCTTTTCCTGTCAACATAAACAACAAAATGAATACAGTATTAGTGTTCATCCTGGTTACAAGACAAATCGTTCATTACATCAGATGACACTGTGATAACCTGTTCACTAACACAGGTTTAATTACTTTGCTATGGTACGTTAATGAATTTTGTTTATTTTCCTCATATTTATTAGATCTCTTATCAAGTATAAATGATGTGGACATCTCTATGATTAATACCACTACCTTCAACTCTTCAGAAAATTCTGTAAACAAATAATTAGGAAGAAAAAAAAACAAACAGTTCTTTCTTTTACCTATCCCCTGCCCTGATTTTAACTTATGTGAAAAAATAGTAACTGAAATCAAAGACATGCATATGAATGGTGAATAAACAATTCAGAGGATTTAACCTCTGTAGCTTTAAATGGCAATTTAAATAATCCTGTGTGGTGGATTTACCTTGGCTGGGTGCCCGGTGCCCACCCCTAGTCCCTCTATCACTCCCCCCCAACCGCCACTGACCGACCGAGAGAGCCGGCACACAGAGGGCGAGGCGCTGAGAGTGA
>VYZX01029698.1:35968-58475 GCA_013401335.1 Brachypteracias leptosomus
GATTACACAACCTCTCTAGGTAGCCAGTTCTAATGTCTGAACACCTCCAACGTAAAACAGCTTTCCTACTATTTGATTAGATTTACCTCATTGCAGCTTCTCTCTGATGCCTCTTGTTCTATTACTGTGCACCTATCAGCAGAGTCCGGCTTCATCTTCTCTGCAACTACTTATGAGGAAGTTTAGGATAGTAATATGATCTTCCCTCGGCCTTCTCTTCTTTGTGCTAAACAAATCCAGCTCTCTCAGCCTCAGTCCTTGCATATAGTACGTTCTAGCATCCCAATGACCCTTCTCTAGACTCTCTCCAGTCTATTAATCTATTGCTTATACTTGGGAGCCCAAAACTGAACACAGCATTTCAAATGCAGTCTCACAAGTGCCAGAGAGAGGGAAATTATCACTTCCCTCAACCTCCTGTCTATGTCCTTGCTATTACAGTCTAGCATGTAGTTGGCCTTCTTTACTGAGAGGATACACCACTTTTACATGTTCGGCCTGTCTACAGAGACACTCAGATAATCTTCAGCAGAGTTTCAGGTCTCCAGACTGCACCATTGCAGCTTGATTCCTGTAGATAAAACTCATCTCCATTGCATGTGTTTTTAAGAGCATCTGGGCTACAACAATATCTCAGACTTGTGCACTTCACACCATCATACCTCTTCACAGCAAATCAGGCATCAGAACGGTCACAGAAACACAGAATGTTAGGGGTTGGAAGGGAACTCGAAAGATCATCTTGTCTAACTCCCCTGCTAGAGCAGGATCACCTAGATCAGGTCACATAGTAACGCATCCAGGTGGGTTTTGAATATCTCCAGAGAAGGAGACTCCNATTGTTAAAATGTACTATTATTATTCAGATAAGCATTAAAAAGTATTAAGTTGACTTTGTATGCAAGAAATTCATCACTTTGTAAAGTAGGAATCTGGTAATATTTTCACTGGGACTGGAGTTTTCACCAAGAAAGGTACCAGAGCAAAAGTTTTCCTTTTCTATGAGAGGAGGCAGTGAACATAGAGGGAGAAGCTTGTGATGGGCTGAAGCACAGTAGCAAGTTACATGACAGTTTTCACCATCAGCCTACTTGTGTTATGCATCTCTCTGTCCACTACTGAAAAAATTCTTAAGAAGTGTGATTTACTTCTGTCCTTGCCAGCCTGAAAAGGACAAGTAATCCACATATCCTAAATGAAACCTCATAGTTTAATCCACGAAAATAAAGAAAAGTTTGAAGAACTCCACAAATTTCTTAAGTGCTATTAATATCTTATTACCTAAAAAACCAAACAAAACTAAACAAAGCAAACCAACCAAAACCCACTAACAACAGAACATCTTGTTTGATAGAAGAGACTATCACAAATTTTCATGCAGAAAACAGGCCAATTTCAACAGTACAAATATATGGGCCCAGTTTGGGGCAAAAAAGTCCTTTCATTTCTTATATATGCTTACACATACTAGGAGCTCTGGGCAGTTACTGCTAGTGAGGACAAGTATGTTATCCAACTCATAGTAAGGGCCTGACAAGAGAGAACAGATCTTCTATTATTCCAATGAAGGGCAAGACTCGTTGTCTGCATGCTACATGAAAATCATACTTTGTGTGTGCCAAAAGACATAATATTTTAATTGGAGATCAGATATATATGAAACACAGAACTCATATCACATATGTGAAATGTCAGCACACACATAACCTGAATGCTATAAAAGCAGACAACAGAAAAATGCCTCAAAAACCTAACTGCACTGTTTCAAATTCATCTGGAAACTGCATATATATTTCCCATCTCAAAGACAGTATAACAAGGGCAAGTAAACCCACATAGTTTCTGGTGGAAGCTGAAGAAGTTTGAAAGGATACACTGAGAGATACAGCAGTCCTCCTGAATATATCCAATATTAGAAAGTCATTTTCTCTCTCCTAGCTACCTGGAGAGAAATGGAGCTGTTGGCTGGAACAACACTGACTGAACAATTTTTCATTCTAGTGTACTCTGATAAATAAAGGCTACATTTAACTGAGGTAGGAGGAATGAGCTTCCACAATCAGCACCTCAGGTCACTTTAAAATATCCTCTCAAAGCAAACCTCTTTCAGAATAGTATCTCTGTATAAAATTTTCTATCACTTCTGGCTGACTATGAAATCAGAATCATAGATTAATACAGATTGAAATGCTCTCAGGAAATCATCAAGTTTAAGTCATGTATGATTACCTGATGTTCTCTGCTTGAGTCCTGAATACCTTCAAAGATGATTACACAACCTCTCTAGGTAGCCAGTTCTAATGTCTGAACACCTCCAACGTAAAACAGCTTTCCTACTATTTGATTAGATTTACCTCATTGCAGCTTCTCTCTGATGCCTCTTGTTCTATTACTGTGCACCTATCAGCAGAGTCCGGCTTCATCTTCTCTGCAACTACTTATGAGGAAGTTTAGGATAGTAATATGATCTTCCCTCGGCCTTCTCTTCTTTGTGCTAAACAAATCCAGCTCTCTCAGCCTCAGTCCTTGCATATAGTACGTTCTAGCATCCCAATGACCCTTCTCTAGACTCTCTCCAGTCTATTAATCTATTGCTTATACTTGGGAGCCCAAAACTGAACACAGCATTTCAAATGCAGTCTCACAAGTGCCAGAGAGAGGGAAATTATCACTTCCCTCAACCTCCTGTCTATGTCCTTGCTATTACAGTCTAGCATGTAGTTGGCCTTCTTTACTGAGAGGATACACCACTTTTACATGTTCGGCCTGTCTACAGAGACACTCAGATAATCTTCAGCAGAGTTTCAGGTCTCCAGACTGCACCATTGCAGCTTGATTCCTGTAGATAAAACTCATCTCCATTGCATGTGTTTTTAAGAGCATCTGGGCTACAACAATATCTCAGACTTGTGCACTTCACACCATCATACCTCTTCACAGCAAATCAGGCATCAGAACGGTCACAGAAACACAGAATGTTAGGGGTTGGAAGGGAACTCGAAAGATCATCTTGTCTAACTCCCCTGCTAGAGCAGGATCACCTAGATCAGGTCACATAGTAACGCATCCAGGTGGGTTTTGAATATCTCCAGAGAAGGAGACTCCACAACCTCTCTGAGCAGCCTGTTCCAGTGCTCTGTCACCCTCACCATGGAAAAGTTTTTCCTTATGTTTACTCAAAACCTCCTATGCTCCAGCTTGTACCCATTGCCCCTTGTCCTATCACTGGATGTCACTGAGAAGAGCCTAGCTCCATCCTCCAACACTCACCCTTTACATATTTATAGACATTAATGAGGTCACCCCTCAGTCTCCTTTTCTCCAGGCTAAAGAGGCCCAGCTCCCTCAGCCTTTCCTCATAAGGGAGATGCTCCACTCCCTTAATCATCTTAGTGGCTCTGCGCTGGAATCTCTCCAGTAGCTCCCTGTCTTTCTTGCACTGGGGTGCCCAGAACTGGATACAGTACTCCTGGATACAGTACTCCAGGTGGGGCCTCACCAGTGCAGAGTAGAGGGGGAGGAGAACCTCCCTCCACCTGCTGNCAGTGGTTAAGGCACTCATTTCCATGGTGTTGATTTAATAAAAAGAATCAATTTTAAGAACTACAGCACTGAAGAGATAATGCAAACCATTTATTTGTGCAGACACTTCAGTACCGCCAGCCTGACTCAGTCAGTTGCCCTTATGGAGGAAGGTATAGAATTAGGAACTCTATTCACAGCCTCATTACAACAACAGCAGAATAAGACTGAGCAAAACAGAGGAGTATGGAAAAGGATAACAGGGCAGCATCTGAAATGTGATGCTCCAGACTGCTGATTCAGGAGAATCTTCAGAGTCCTAAGCCACACAAAACTCTGTGGGTCAGCAAGCAGCACAGGGAATAACAGAAGTAGAAGTCAGAACTGATAGTTCTTAGGATATGGCACGTTAAGAAGTTATAGTTAGATAAATCTCTCCAATAATCACACTTACCTGGGAGACTGAGGAAGTGCAACTGGAAGTAGTGCCTTCTGTTAGTTCATGATCTGTGCATACCTGTAAGCGCATCAGTCTCTTTCAAATCTATTCCCACTACGCAGGGAGGAAACTGAAGACGAAATTTTGAGTTGTCACTCTAAACTTAAGATCTTCCCTCTTGAAATAGATACAATATGGACCTAGGATAGGAAAGAACCAGTTAATTTTAGTTAAATCTAAAATTCAGATTTACACAATATGAGAAACACTGTCAGAAATCTCACTTGCTGATCACAGAAACTAGGTAAAATCAACTTTTGTAGGATCCAGAGGGGGAGAGGGGAAAGACCACAAGATCAGAAACAAAAATAAAAAGCCTTGGGGATTTAGTTTGGTTATTGTTTTGGGGCGTTTGTTTGTTTCTGGTTGATAAAGTAAGGCTTTTATGACAGAAATTTGTGAAAAAGTAGATTTTTACTCCATTGAGACAGAACACTGAGAAGCAATTCAACCAGAGTTGCTGATGGTCAGTGCAAGCATTTTTAATCTTTTCTGTGAATTCCTATAACCAAAGTATAAGTCATATCAGCCAGAAAGGGTTAACAGTTTGACTCTGACTTGCTTAAACAGCTAGAGTACAACAAATCCTCTGCAAAACAGGTGCTTCCATCATTTAATTATTCCTAGCCTGAAAATGCACACTAGTTCAAACACGAGCATTGAATTAAACGTGGAAGAAGTATTATATAACACACAAGGGCCCTGCCTCCTTTGGCTCCTCAGTTAGGCAA
This sequence comes from Brachypteracias leptosomus, assembly GCA_013401335.1. NCBI lineage: Eukaryota > Metazoa > Chordata > Aves > Coraciiformes > Brachypteraciidae > Brachypteracias > Brachypteracias leptosomus. The sequence continues at coordinate 40,721 of VYZX01029698.1, forward strand.
CTGTTCTCAGGAAAGCTAACATGTAACACCACCATAAGAATAATAAAACCTTTTTGTTGACATTTCCACAGCTACTCATTGGAACCTCCCTTTAAACTGATGCATTCTTACACAGTGCAGTGGATTATAATTGAAGAGAAAGTACTGGAAAATAAGATTAAGATACCATGTCCTTATTCCCTGATATTAAGGTATATTTGAATTCAATTGATTCACTGGTGGAACAGTTACACAGAACCGTATTTAATGAGCACCTCTACCCTACATACAGCATTTGGCAACAGCAGAATACCATTTTCATCCCTGCAACTACAGGAGTGGGACACACATCACAGCAGACAGAAGTTTAAAAAATAATATGGTGTAAGACTAAGGTTTAAATTAACCCTTGAAAATTCAATGACATGCCACTGTTGTGTAGTTTACTCAGCTCAGTATCTTCTCTTGATGTATTCTGTGTCCAGCTGGGGCATAGCTACTGGTTAATGAGATAATATATTTTTTTTTATAAAATTACATACTGTTCATCCTCTTGTAAGAGCCTTACTTTTGGATCCTCCTTGGTTTATAGTTCGATTAATCTATAGTAAATTAATTCCATAGTAAACCATTAGTTAGTCTTTGTGGTTAGGAAAGATGTAAAATCATGATTTCTAAAGTGCCACCTGAACAGCTACATATGGAGACTTTACGGTTAAACTTTGTTATTCAGTCTTCACTCTAATGTCCTACTCAAACGATTCTCCATGAACAAATCTTTGTGAATTTCTCCTGTAAATTAACTCTTTAACACCATGAAGCCCTTATAATGCTTTATAACCCTCCATGGGATTTTAGGACACTACATTACTGTTGCAAAGTACCTGCAATGCAGAAAAGTGAAATTGCTCATAGGTTTTTCAAAGGTAGTAACTGAAATATTATTAATAGTTCATTAAATAGCTTTTAATCAGATTTAAACTATTCAGCAAAAGAATGTCTTTTGCCCATAAGTCACTGACTCATATACATTAGTTGTTCTCCTTTCTGAAATAGTATCAGCGAAAAGTTGCACTTAATTCTTGGACAAAACCCTCAAAGAGTGAGGTGAAAATAAATCACTTACAAACAGCATTTATAAGACCAGTCCCAGTGAGACTTCTTTGTTTATGGAAAGGCTGTTAGAAAATGTATTGCTAACTTTAATTTGATAGACTGTACTTGTCCTAAATAAGTCTAAGCCATTTCTGGACCACCACAATTCATCAACTTAACTTATTACATGGGAAGAATTTCTTAATTGCCTCCACAGTAATTTATTTAAAATGAAAGTGAAAAGAAATCACAAATTAATCATTCTTTTCAACTATTTCTTTCCCAACTTAGTGGAACTGCTTATCTTCAAGATTTTGTTCCTATAGTACAGTGTAAGACTTCTCAGTGAAGTCCCCTGAGCATTCAATTTAGTACCACATTTTGGTTAGTGATACAGCTGCTGCCCTGGCATTTTCAATCTTCAGAATGGTTATAAGGATCAAACCAAACTGGCAAGGACTAAGTTGTAAAGTCAAAATCTGAGACCTCTATGATGACTACTCAGTATTCAAGTGCTAAGCTTGCATCCAAACCACTTTATCTTTCTTCTTTAAAATTACTGAAAACTATTTCATCAGTCTGTAGTTTGATGCTTCAATGAACCAAATGCATTTGTGGGGATATTTCACTTGGCAAGCAATGGAGGCATTTTTAGATTTTTATCATCTTGTTAGATTCTCTTCCTAGTCCCCAGAGGTGGTAATTCAATAACTACAGGATTAATCCAGAAAAAAAGCAATCAGAGGCTAAAACCCACTTGAGAGTTTGTTAATGAATTTAAGGAAGGCTAACCAGGCAAGCCACAGGGGTGTGCAACTTACCAATGACTTATCAAGTATTCATGGTTGTCCTGGTTTGGGCTGGGACAGAGTTAATGACAAATTAATAGCAGCAGTTCTTGCTATTCTAGTTAGGCACTATACCCACACTTTAGGAAATATCTACGCTTGGATTTACAGCAAACAGACCAGACGTCAGTCTTTGTCTTCATATTTTGAATTTCAACAGCAGTTGCAAATCACCTTTCCAAGATGATTAGAAAAAAAAAGGTGATCAGAACACTACAGACTGATGGGATATCCTTGTAATCAGCAGGGAATACATAGCACACTGCCTACTTAGCTTTCAGGTGAGATGGCATTAAACTCAAGTCTTAACTGTAGCCCTTAAATGGGTCAACACTGATAAAAAGGAAAATCTATTGGAAAAATGAGAAAGTATCAGCCATTTGTCACAACATCCAAATAAAACAATGAATGTACCTATATTTGCCTGCACGTCATCTGATATCTCTTGAGCACGGGATGGCTGCACCAGCTGCTCTACCAGGGGCACAGGTGGCTGCCAAGTCTGCAGCAGCTCTGGTTACTTCAGGATATAATTGGGAATCTTGAAGGGGCCATATCCTGTCTGGGTAGGCAGAAATCTTTCTCTCTTCAATGAATTTGGCTCCATCAAGAAAGTATTTTTAATGCATATAAAGAGACAAATTTACCCTATTCTAATGGTGCATTTAGTGCAATGGAAAGGACAAACAGGAGGCCAGGCCTGCATGGAAATCATGGGTTTGTGGCCATGCTTGGCTGGCCATGCTCCCCTGCACTGCCTCCTTGCCCAGCTCCCAGCATGCTGCATGACTCAGAGGATATCTTTGACTATGCAGAATCAAACTCAGAACAGAAAACCAAGAATTATTAAATTCCCTTTAATAAAGTTCAAACAAAGGTGCAAAACTAAACCAAGTGTACACAGATTCAAAACAAGCCATCTCTGAATAAAGCTCTCCCACAGCTCTATGACCAGTCTTAAAGAAAGGCACACTCCCAGCCTTTGCTTTGCTGATAAGGGCACTATTTCTGCTTCACAGCCCACCTACCACACAGCAAAGAGGAGTTCAGGGGTTATAGCTAGGGCAATGTGCCTGCAGGCTCCACCCTAACATATCCCACTTTATAAAGAAAGAGAAAATCCCCTGGTAATCCAAGCTCAGCACTGAACCCTGCCCAGCACTGTTTGAGGCAGACCTGCCTGTCCAATGGGCAAGGGCAGAGCATCACCTGGCAGGTGTCCCGGGGAAATGAGCTCCCAAAAGCTCCTGAAGCTGAACTTAGGTAAGCACCTCTTGCCACAGGAGTTAGTTTCCCATTTTAATTACACAAGTTTCACCATAACATGGGCTCCAAATTACAATAAGCTGTTAAGGCAAATAACACTTCAGCTATTTAACTGCTAGTGCCAGCCAGCCTGTGCATTAAATATGGACCATGTTTCAGGTAAGGCATAGTCTTCCCAGCACCAGATCACAAAGGTACATAGTATCAAACTCCTAATCACTCATTAGTGCTCATTTCCTTCTACAGTCTACAAACATGAATTCTAATTCAGTGGCACTTCATATTCTTTGCATTCATTTTGGCTGGGAATAAATGGTGATGTGTACTGAAAAAAAAAAAATCTTTTCTTTATATCATCAAAATGAAGTACACTGGCTTAAGAATCATATTCCAAACACATCTGCAATTCTCAGCTCAAACTACACATTATTTAATTTCACTGCATGTTCAGTCATCTCAAAATACTTAATCACGAATAACTCAATGAGACAAACTTTGTGTTTCACGCACAGAAAATATTAAAATCGTTGATTTGTGTTCATGGTCAACCAAATGAAGAACTATGTCTGGTGTTGGCTCTAGCCTGGCAGCAAGATCACTACAACTTCTTTAACCACCCCAAAGAAAAATTCTGTTTGAGTTAAAAGGAAGGATAAGCATCTCAACCTCAAAATAAAAATGCTCTCTATCTGTACATAGTAAATAAAGAGCAGTGCTTTACTCCAGACTAACTGGCAGCACATCATGATCAAGTTGGCTTCTCTTAGTCAGAGAAGCCAGAGCATTTACCAATCCCAACCACATATTCAGATCTGTCTGTGAATATCACACCTATATTCCCCAGAAATGACCACACAAAGACAAAAAGACATAGTTAAGACACTACATTTCGCTAGCAGTATTACAAACCAGTGGCACACTGGTAACTTAACACAGACATCTGGATGAGGCTGACAGGCTCAAAGTATAAAAAGCCTCAATGTAGCTTTTACACAATTTTAGCTTGACAGTCTTCTACATACAGATTTATTTCTTCAGACAATACGTTCCCTTAATTACCTCAATCTAACAAAAGTTGTTTAAGAAAAAAATAATTACAGTAGCATTAATTTTAACTAAACATAGATGTTAAATTAGATTTTAAATCCTTTACATCCAATATTAAGTAAGGATTACTTTCCTTCAAAGTCTACCACATTATGGTTTTATACACTTTGAATATCCAGCTATGGCAACAAATGCACTATAGATGCTATGTACATGGCTAGTCTGGTAATTGAAATGCATTAAAAAAACCATATGACAAAAATTAAAATGTCAAATGCTTTTTGTAAAAGCAGAATGTACTTCTTGAGTCCTTTTTAAAGACTGACCTTTTCAATGATCTCTAGGATGAAGGGCTTCTAATTGAATAAACTCTCAACCTCCCAAAGAAAAGCTGAGATACAAGGAAGTTCTCTTTAGAAGCTAACATGTAACACTTGCCATGGTGGAGATTTTCAAAAGAAATTGCCTCTCCAGTTTTCCTTGGTGCTCAGCTACAGATGAGAAGCTATGAGGTACAGAAAAGGAAATGCTACCCTCATCATTAAGAAACACGTTTATAAAAATATGACCTATGAAGTTTCTACTTCCTGGGAAAATGAGGAGAGCAGTACAGCATCCTCATGAACTAAAACAAGCCAGACCTTAAGACCCAAAGACTTGGCAGCATCCTTTTAAAACTGGGATTAAGTTTTGCAAACAGAGAAAGGGTGAAATAAGCTGTTATTATGTTTTAAATTACCCCCAATACAATAAATATTTGAGTAAATAATGGAACTTTGTTTCTTTGTGCAAGTTCCTGACATCATCAAAATTGTTCAAAACAATGTAATTTAATCGTCTGGGAAACTCTACTTGCACAGCCATGTATAGTCTTACACAGGAGGCTGACAGCACTGGTTTGTAAGAATAAAACTAGAAGCTGTAACAGGATTTCTTCCTTCCCCCTGACAAGCTGTAGATGCACATTCAAGTTCCATAACTAAGATAAATACATAAGGCTCAGCTGTGCTCACCATGGCATAAATTTTGCATCAGTATAATTCCATACTCACTTAAATGGAGCTCCTCCTGGTTTACACCATCTAAACTCACCACTAGAGCAACAGAATAACTGTGGAACTCTAATTCTGTTCACAGTCTTAAAAAAACTACATCAGCTTAATCAAATAATCAACATTTACTTAGAATGTTATTTTAACATAATTTTAAGTCTAGAAAAAAAAATCACATAAAGTATAAACAACTCTAAGCCCAGCATTGATTTGCTTGATGGACTTTTAATTTATATATGCATAGTTTATTTTCCTATGACCCCCAAGCTTCCAAATATGCTCAAATTCTGATTCATAAAAAGATTACGTTCATTTCAGTGAAAGGAAACCTATAGAACCCTAAAGCATTTTGCCCTTCTACATAATAAAACTATTTTTGCCTTTTACTTGGCTTCAGATTTCTAATCAGCATAATAACCATTTCTGTGCACAGGTTAGTCATGGACACAGACCTCATGCTTGAAGTGCAAATTTGACATGGATTTTACATTGCTGACCTTCTCAAAAAGAGCACTGGATATCTATGGATATAAAGCACTATGGGGACAAGGTATAATTTCAGAAGTATTATAATCATAGTAGTGATAGTCTCAACTGATTCACATCCACATGACTGGAAAATCAGTCCCTTTAAGTTCCACAGTAAAACAAAAGTGTAACCCATCATATATTGAACCGAAAGAATGTAAGTATAGGATGTTTTGACAGCATTTTTGAGTTATAATCACTACTGGAGAAAGTCAGTAACCAGATCCTCCAAAAATGAATGCAAAAATCTATGGATTCCTGAAGGGCAATTTTTTTCTTTAATTTTGTTTCTCCTTTTATCCAAATTTGACAAGTCCTCCTCCCTCTTGCAGATTCCTCCACCAACAATGTTAATGATGAATTCATGAAGGATGTATAATCAAATTTAACTGGGGGATTTACAAAAATTCACAAAGTAGATTCTGCAAAACAGCATTACTTCTACTCATAAGCACTTTAGCCACCTTCCATAATCAAACAGTTTAATGGAAGAAAGAAAAACAATTAAAGTGAATAAATGTTTATCGATCCTTGTGATCTTAAATCGGGGTGATATTATTGCCTGAATATCCTCCTGAAAAGCTGACTGCTTGCCTAGATTTCTGAGGATAACTAAATATTAAAAAGAAAAAAGCCAACAGGAAAATAAGATCTGAATGACCTGGATTTGAGCAGCTTTCTCAGCTGAGAATACTTAATGTCAAGCTATTATACGCACTGACAAGTGGGACTGGCAATGAGGACAGAGAAAGTTAGAACTGGCAGTCACCATCTTAAAAGCTAATTCTCAGCTCCCTAAAACTGTCAGACTTCTAACCCTCAGTCTCATTCAAAATGGGTGTTGCTCCTAACCACATCTTTCTACATCTTCAAATTTTGATTCACCATTTTGATTTGAATTATTAGCTCTGCTGACAACCTTCTTTATTCATAATTCACTCCCTACTGACAAGACTGAAGAAAAAAAAAAATTTTAAAACAACTTACTGGTGTTTAGGATATCCAGATAAGATACAGAACAGTCAGGTTTGAGGAGCAGGTCCTACAGTTATTTTATTACTTGCAAAAGAAGATAGCTCTATCAGGAGAGACTTCATGGTCAACACAAATACTTACCACAACCCAGCTAAGGCAACTCCTTGCATAACTTGGTTGTTCCTGCAAACCCAAATATTATCATGTGTAATTTTATCTGCTTCTCACAAACTTCAAAGTCTACCTTGGGGCTCAGAAAAGACGACTTCTGAATGTCAGCCACAGCAACACTGTTTGCTTACCCTCACATTTGCCTAAACAGGACCAGATTTCATCCCGAGACTGCAATTCTCACTTGCTTTGCTTACATTTAATAATTGTTACCAGTGCAACTATATTAGCGAACAACACCTCTGCAAGGTCTTAAAATAAACAAATCCTTAGACTTATCCTGGAATAATTTTTCCCAGCAAGTCTTTTCAAGAGAAGGCACTCAACTCCATCTGCTGCCAGATTTAGATTATTTCCCTGGGGCCAAGAAACACACAACACAAAGGGATTTATTTTCCATTTGTTGAACATCTTATATGCATACAAAAGACAAAATGTCAAAACTATTGCTATGTAGATACCTAAAAAGTGAGAGGCATCCCTCCTCCCCACAGGTCCACCAGCACATCTCATTACTGCCCTTACCAGCAGCAGCAGCAGCAGCACTCATCCTTGGAAGACCTGTCTTCAACTCAGAAGTACTTTATTGCATCTGCTCTTGTTTGCTATGATAATTACAAACATAGAAGCTAAAGGGCACTGAAGCCAGGCTGTCTAACAAGGCTCAATTAACTATTTTAATCAGCTGTGCAAAAATCACCTTGGGGGGAGAAAAAAAACAGTCTACTAATCATTAACATGCTGTCTCACCCTGACCCTGTAATACCATGAAAATCCATCCAGTAATTACGTTAAGTTACAAATAACTTTAGAAATGAGTGTTCTGCACCTACTGAGAAACAAATTCTCTTAATAAAGGAATATCTTCATTTAAAGAAAACATCTTATAATGAGTTTAGAGGTTCCTAAATATATATTGTTTATTGTGTCTCCTTTTAGTATGCATTGTTTAGACTCATTAATACTTCCAATGAATAGCCAGAACAGCAAAGTGATATGAAAAATGCCATTAAAACAGATTTTTAAATAAGCATTTGTGATCATAAAATTCTAAATCAGAGTTTCTGAAAAAAAAATAAAATCCTGCAACATAAACAAAATATACAATTGCATAAAAAACATTTTAATCACCTGTCTAGGGTGACTTGTGCAACTAACATATGGCTTACCTATGTCAATGAAGAAATAACAATTGGAATCAATAAAACCTTTAAAAAAACCCCCAGCCACAAAGTCACCACAAACTTTATATCCTATTCTTTTTTATAGGCCTGATTCTGATAATATTTTTACAAGTGTATTTTCTTTTATCTTAATGAGGCAAAGGTAGATTTACACTGGAGTAATTCAAAACAGAACAGGGCCTGTATGCCTATAGACAGAGCTCTCTTTATGTACTTTGGTGAGGTTTTGTTCATCTAAACACAAATCCAAAATACTTTAATGGCATGCTAGTTTAGTGGAAAAATAAAGAATTCTGAAACACTCTAGCTGTTAGCCACTTACCTTTTGCTCTGTTACACTTCTATTCTCCCTGAGCCAGTCATCAGAGGAGACACTGACTCTTCTAACATTCTCTCCTCTTGAACAAGATAAATTGACACATCTACTTAGTATACAGAGGGCAAATCGAGGAGAAACATGCTTTTTCCTCTTGTTATGCTGTACAGAATTTTTAATGCAAATCAATCTGGAATATATCTATTTTCCCAAAATAGGAGGGGATTTGTTTGTTTGTTTGCTATTGGGGGGCTTGTTTGTTTATTTTAATTAAAAAAAAAACCTGCATGGTTTGCAACCTCTCCAAAAGTCCTTTGCTGCCCTCATGTGTTTCTCAGGAAAAGTAACCCTTGACGTCTACACAGAAAATAAAATAGCTTCTGCAAGCAACAGCTTCTCATGTTATGAATAAGACATAGCCCAGGGAAATAATAACTGAAAAATAACTGAAAGTTTATCTCTTTCTTACAGTAAAGCTAAGTTGACTGCTTTATAATTTAATTATATATTCAAAATAAGAAAATATATTCAGTTTGAAATCATCACAATTTTTAGGCAACAGGTTTCAAAACTAGCAGGCCAATTTATTGAAGGTTGATGACATTAGTCTGGTGGAAAATCTGAAACACTCTATTTCAAAACTTACTTTTCATTAAAGGTAATTCCTACATCTTTCTGTTGCTTACTGGCAACACAACTTCTTTCTTGTTCCATCATACTATACTGTGCAGAATAAAATAATGCAACTGTTGCGCTAAGTTTTCCATTACTCTCAGGACCAGTACATCCAAAGCTACGGTTCCAGTATCAAGCTTTCCTTTGACACTCCTGCCCTGCACTCCTCCCAAGGATCTCGTCCTGACAAAGACACTGTTGGCAGATATTCAGTCACACTTTGATGGAGTTTGCGCTCAGATTTTGGCTGCTGAGGCTCCAATTGTCCTTAAAAAGGTTTCACTGTTCACTTCTCATGTCACCATATTTACCCTGTCCAGTCTCTGTGCTTATCCTAGACCTCATTACGTCAATATGAGTTTGCAATAAATTGCAATAATATCTCTTATGCCAATCCCAGGTTTACAATGATAAAACAGATGAGAATAAGCAATAAAATCTGCTCTGTTAATAAGCTCTTTCATACACTGGCTATAAGCTGTAAATAGCCCTCCTGAACCAAAACTGGGGACAGTTCATCTGATCCCCTGATGGTCATTCCATGGTAGAGGGAAGACAAAGGCAGAGCTGGATTATAATCCCCACAGGTTTGTTCACATTGGACATGAGCTATTTGGTGGGAACAGATCATAAGCTTTTATTTATACTGCCATGCTGCTCCTGAATGGCCATGATTGTTTTATCATTCATCTAGCTGCCACCATGCGTGCCTTTGAACTGCCTCAACTTCTCCATAATGACAGCATGTTAACTTCTCTCAACTACAGAAATATGTAGAACTCCAGGCCATAAAGCAGAATAACTATTTTTCTCTTCCCATCATTGAGAAAAGGTACCTGCATGGCAAGCATTCTGCAAGTAAACACAAGAGCTCCTTTATCAGTGGGGTGGACAGGAGGGAACTGTTGTCATCTCATGAATGAAGTATTGGGTTTTGTTCTGTCTTTCCTTGATAGATAGCAACTCTGGCACTGTAGTCTCACTTTAGAAAAGGTTTTTGCTATTGTTGTTTAGTTGCTCGTTTTAGAAAAAAATTAAAAAGCTAGCAAATGCAGCTTAAGTCCTGCCAACATCAAAATATTTTGCCATTCTAGTTGCAGAAAAGAGCAAAAGGCCATTTTATGTGAAAGGGGCGGGGGGTGGGAATAAGTTGTAAATGCTTATATCATGCAGAGGACTCTGCCGTGCTGCTAATAAGTTATTTAAAACCTTCTCCAGTCAGCAGTGAGGAGATGCCAGACATCAGTCAAGCACTCAAATTGCTGAAGCTACTTGGCCCCCTCCTCAAGCAGGTATTACCATCCCAGAGGGGAAGGCTACAAAAAAGTCATTTCTCAGAAGTCATCAAGTCCAGAAATTTGAACCAGGGTTAAAGGACAGAAAGAGGCAAAGCTCAACAAGCCAGAGCCCACCAGAAGAGCTACCCTTACCCGCCCTCCACCCACCTCAGCTGTTAGATTAATCTTGGTCTAGAAATTAAAGACACATGGATCTCTTGTGTTTCATACAGTGTAATTTCACCTTCAAACTTAGATTAGCAGGTAAAATGCTGCATGCCACAAAAACCAATGCATTGGCACAATTTTGCATCTCACCCTCTTGGAAGCATATACCCAATACCAAGTTAGCAGTTACACAAAGTAGCAAAACTTCACATCCAGTGACTTAACATTTCAGTGTGAGGAAAGCCTCATGCTTCCCAAACACAGCACTGCAAGGTTTGATGACTGACACCATGGGACAGGATTCCTGTGCTTTCACATTGTGAAGGATGGTGGGGGGAAAAATGAGAGACAACTGAAATATACAGTAGGTTTAAACATACAAATATTCTATTTATACACACTGAATGTGTAAAAACACACGGCTGTGTGGTATTAACAGAACCGACTGCTAACTCATAGCTGCAAAATGGAAATTTCTGAATGCCAAACACTAGCCTGCCTGCTCAAGTAACAGCACACAGCTAGTCTCAAAGGAAACGAATGAGGTGTGACAAACACACACGGGTTTCTTTCAAGTATTTTCTTCCAGCATAACTTAACCACCCTGGACATCACAGGCTGTGGGCAGCCTGTGCAGCTTACGGTAGCTCTTCTCTCCCCAGCAGTGTCTTCCCCCGCTAAACCCCCCAAATGGCCCCTTCTCCTTCCTACTCGCTCCCCAGTTTGCGGATACCAGCCAACTTTCCTCCCAGTGCAGGCCTGGCCTGAACTTTTAAAGTCGCGGTTACCGCCCAGCACCTCCCCTCCCCTCCTTTGCAGCCTGCGCGCCCCGCGGAGCTTCTCCCGCACCGCCTGAAACTGAGGCTTGTTCTCGGCGCTGACAGGAACCCCAAAATACAGCAAAAATAGCGGCAGGACACCCGGAGGCAGCGGCGTCCCCACACCCAGCCGCTAACAGGAGCGCGCCCGGCCCGGAGGGGCGACACAAGAGCTGCTGCTGCCGGGCAGCCACCATTTCACGGTCCGCCCCGCCCGGGGGAAGCCCAGCGGGATCGCCGCAGGAGGAAGCGGAAGGCTGCCTCCAGGCAGAGACTACAAAGGAGGTTAAAGGCTCCTCTACCCCATGAAAAGCCCAGTCCGCAAGCTCCGCAGGTTGGGTGGGCGTCCCCCAGGCCCCACCCCGCCATGACATGGCAGCCAGGGGAGGGGCGGCGGCTGGAGACCCGGCAACGAGCGGGTCCCGCTGCCCAGCGCGGCATGGCGCGGCCCTCTGCTTGCCCGCGATGGCTGGTAGGGATGCTAGTGCTTCTCTGCTGTCTACTGCGGGTGGGCTGCGCCGCCCTCCCGGCGTTTGCGGACACCCGGCCTGGGGAGGAGGGCAGCGGTCTAGGAGGCGGCCGGGAGAAAGAGGCGGCGGCGGCGGCGGCCCTGCTGGTAGGTGTCCCTGCCCGCACTTAAACACTCGCCATCCGCGCCACGCAGGGGCCCTGCTCCCGTCGCGCTGCCTGCGGACTCCGCTGGAGGAGGAGAGTGGCGGGGCAGCTCTGCCGCCGCTGACCGGGTAGCCGGAGAGAGGGGGGCGGAGGAAGGTGGCACCGCGGAGCCCTTCAGCCTCGAGTACTAAAATCCGCACTGTTTCATTCTTCCCACACCCTGCCCGCTCGGCTTCTCCGCAAATTGCCGGGCTTGGGGAGCCGCTGCTTTCCCCCGCTTCCCCGCTGCTGACGCCAGGTGTCAGCCTCGGGCCGGGGAGGCGGCGGTGGGAGCTGTGGCGAGCGGGTTCACCAGCCCCGTGCCTCACTTCCCCTCCGAGCTCAGCCGCTCCCCGGGGAATGGGGCGACCGAGAGAAGCCTGGGCAGGGCGGCGGCCCCTATCCGCTGTAGTGCTCCGCTTCTCCCCGCCGGGCCGGGCGGGTGTCGAGGGTCCCGGGGCGGCGGGAGCGCGGAGCCGGCCCGGCCTGGCCTGGCGCCGGCCTTGGTGGGACCGCGGGTGAGGCTGCCCAGCAAGAGCCAGCAGACCTCATCTGCTGGGCGGGGGGGGGGCGACGGAGTCCTCATAGAAAATGCATAAAGTGACGGTGTTTTATATTTCATGTTGAACTTTGTCAGCAGAAGAATGTGGGAAGTGTCAGATTGTCTTGCTTTCGTAGGTCAAGAGCTATATTTTTCAGAGATACAGAATTCCCGATAATTTAAAGTTTAGGGTTTTTAATATCTTTAGGCCATTATGCTGTTCTTTATAAGGGCATAAAGCAAGACAGAGTTAACTGTTGTCTGAAGATATTATTACATATATCTGAACCATGAGGTTTGTTGTGCTGTCAGAGAAGGGCATCAGATGATTTTGATACAGTTTGTTCTCAGCTTGCCTGTTTTGCTTGTCTCATATCGGTTTTTTTATCCCTTATGAAATTAACAATTGCTTTTTCGGTATCTTTCATGGAGTTGAAATTAGTCTAATGGCTTCCCTGTTGGCTTGCTGGGAATCCGCGATGTATCTGAGGTGAACTGCTGTCTTGTTCACTGTTGCCAACCTTTTTTTTTTCTACTCTTGTGGTTTTGTCACTACTGCTAACTTAACATCTGCAATGTGTTTTATTTTTTTTTCACCCTTTAGGAAAGTGCTAAAAGAATTAGATTACTGAATTCACCATCAGAAGATAATACGACTGCTTTCTATGGTATAAATCAATTTTCTCATCTGTTTCCTGAAGAGTTCAAAGGTACATTTCCTGTCTGCTGCTAATACCTTTTCTGTTGTTTTTCTTACTCTTTCCCAGAACCTTGTGTCTTTCACATTTACAGATCCTACCAGTGCTGATAATCAGCTAGTTTACAATGTCTGGTACTAAACTGTAAGTACTTTGGAAGGATACAACAATCCTCTTCATGTCTATCTAGTCTTGTAAGGTTGAATTGCTCAGAGCCTGAATCTGATTTAGTGTACGGACTGTTTCTTCTTTTGTTCCTTCTTCTCACTCACTGGGTCTTAAAGCTTTCTTCAGTTGCAGTAATTATAAAATTGGAAAATACACAACATTCTCAAGTACTATAAGTTCCTACTCCCTTCCCCGAGACAAAATTTACTATAATCCAAACAATACTTGGCTGTACAATGATACCTATGACTTTCAGGAGTAATATGATATGCTTAATTTTTTTTTACTAAGAAAATTTGCCTGATACTTTCCCTTCTTGCAGTTTAAGTCTACTGTTACATGTTCTATTAATTGAGGGATTTCACACCTTTTTCATTTTAAATGAGGCAGCCTTTTAGTAAACAGCTGGCAATTTGTTTCAAAATCTCTACCTGATTCTCCTCTTATTTTCCCCTCTTACCTGACTAAAATAAAGTAATATTTTTCCACTAAGTAAAATGTGAGAATTTTCAAACAAAACTTGTTTTATGGCATGGTTATTGATTGGCTTTAGTAAATTTTAATGCTTTGTACCTAAATTCTCTACATGGAATGTTTATGTTCTTTCTAGAACTATAGGGATATTTACAGTCATGCTGAAGAATAGGATTATTTTTAAATACATTAATTTTATATGAATTTGAGAATGAGGTGTAATCTCATTATTGTAACTACAGGTGAAGGTTACCTCTATGGCTTCTAGTAAAACAGTTCTTTGTGGGTGGTTTTTTTTTTAGTTAGTAGATTTATAGATGTTTGTATTCTGTGTTTAGCTATTTACTTAAGAAGCATACCTCACAAACTTCCCAGATACGTAAAAGTGCCAAAGGGAAAGGAAAAACCTTTGCCAAAGAAGTTTGACTGGAGGGACAAGAAAGTCATTGCAGAAGTGAGAAATCAGAAAACAGTAAGTCCTAGTGTTTTCCTTTCCTGATTCTCAAGCACTGCTCAGAGACAGTTTCAGCAGGTACATCTTAGAGCATAGTGAAGGTTCTGGAAGGCACCAGCACTGCCTCAAGTCTCCTTGGAGTGCTGGCACAACTATGACTGTTTGAACCTATACAAAGTCATGTAGCATTTTATGAAAAATGGGATTAGGCATAAAAGCATAAGATGTGAAAGTTGTGCATTTAGAAATTCTGCAGTTATGAACTGTGTGTAATACTCTTTTTTAAATCTGATTAACTAAATCTGCAAATACTTCACACCTTGTGTGTTTTGTATTTTTTCTGAAGAATCTGAGGTAAGTTCAGTAGCTGACCCCATCCCCCCATTTCACCTGGATGAGTATAGATCCTTTGCTGTTGCTTTTTCTCACAATTGAATGCCCTTGGCTGGTTGACACCCATGTCTTTACCACTGAATCCCTCAGGGGATGCATCCATGATAGGAAGATAATCAGAGCCCACATAACTACAGTTTATCCAAAGTGGTTATGGTCACTGGTGAGAAACAAACAAGCTGTTAAATCCCTAATGTCTTTCCTTTCTTTGCTTCACATAGTGTAACCTGGACCTTGCCTAGGAACAAAATCTGCTTCCTATTTTAAATGCCACAGATTAAAGAGCCCAGAACTGCAGTATAGATTCTGTTAATGGCCAAGAATTTTTTTAATACGTTTATTTTCAGTTTATTGTTTTTTAAGCTGCGATATATTTGTATAAAAATCTTCAGACTGTAGAAAGCTGTAGACTTTCTCCTTAAGTGCATCCTTTTCAAAAACTTACTAACTGATGTGGTTAAAAAATAATTTCATCCTGAGCCCAAACCCTTCTTTAGAAAATAGATCTTTCACAGTAAAAAGCATCCTCAGACCTATCTTAAAAGGCAAAAATTCATCAGGAAGGAATCCTTAAAATAAGACACCCATAATGCAGTTCTATTTTTCAGAGAGCTGTACAGGGGAATAAACAAGTTCAATATTTTAAATAGATGGTTAAATTAAATGAAGTTCAAGAATGGTGTAGTAAATGAAGAGCATTAAAAGATGCTTTTGACTATTTTTCTTTCTTTTCATGTCAGACTTCAAAAACAAAGTTGACTTTTCCTTTCTCCCCTATTTCCCTTCTCTTTGTACCAGTGTGGAGGCTGCTGGGCTTTCAGCATCGTGGGTGGTATAGAGTCTGCCTATGCAATTAAAGGAAATAACCTGGAAGAACTCAGCGTACAGCAAGTTATTGACTGTTCATACAACAATTATGGCTGCAGCGGGGGATCCACTGTTAGTGCTTTGAGCTGGTTGAACCAGGTTTGAAACTCTTCACGAATCTTGAACCCTCCCTTGGCTTTCATGTTAAAATTCTTTTAACTGAGAAAAAGTGATGGGGAAGGTGGTGTGTATGGCTCATCTGATTTTATTTATTTGTATGTGTATGTATTTATGCAAGTACATGTGTGTATGTATGCATATTTATTTAGTCTGTAGTCAAAAAAGAGTTTGTTCAAGCAGAAGTGAAACTTGATTGGAACTTTATGGTCTGTATATGTTCTTGTGAATGTAACAAATCAATCCACAGGGCTTGAAAATGATGGAGTTTCCTTGAAAGCTACAGTACCTCAAGTGAGTTCAGTTGGAACTGCAGATACACAGTATCAGTGTAGAGGGGAGCCATTTATCCAAGTGTGATTTTTTGGATTTGAGTGTCCAGTTTAGGCACCAGGATCTAGGAAAAAGGAGGGATGTTGAGATTTTCTGCTTTCAAATTTCTGTGGTTTCTGTTGCAAACACTGTAAAATCATGCATGAGTGTGGAGAACCTCCAAAGAAAATTGACCATGTTTACCTTTGTTTCACTTGCAACCCAAAACAATGAAAATGTAGACATTGTTTCTCCTTTAGTTGTAGCTAACACATCTCGCTCATGAAAAGTGCAAAATGTGTGTTAATAGTATATGTACACAGAAATACTTTAATATCTTTGAAATAAATTGTATTCTCTAGGATGATGTTTTGAGTTATAAGAATATAAAAAAATCCTTAGTTTCTTGAATTTTATAAAAAAACATGATTGTCCTTTTGAAGGAACTCTGTACTTCTACCTCTGAAGATTCTTATAACCCCAGCTAATAACAGTCTAGAGAACTTAAGTGCACATTTCAGGAAAGACAGGGGATATTCATCTGGATTCCTCTGAAGCAAAATTCTCTCTTGCTTGGTAACAGGGATTATAAATGAATTAGACTGAAGAAGACACTGTCATAGACATACTGTACTGCAGAAGACAAGAAAATACAAAAGATTGATGCAATAGCTTTGTAGCTGGGCTTTGAACTGTGGCAGCCATTATCATGCATTATATACTAGCATGAAGATTTGATGCTAATGGTAGAACTAGACTTAATTTCAGTATTTTATATAACTGTTCTTGGAATATTTGTGGTTCTTGAACTGGCCCAAGAAGAGGATAGTTTTGTGTGTCGTTGTCATTTGAAGAGAATGAATAGTCACTCATCGAGTGAATGTGTAGTTTCTGCATCGTGAAATTGGTGAGATTGCCCAGGAGGCTAGTTCAAACCAGAGATACCTTTTAAATTTTGTTCGTTATTGAAAGACTTCTGAAACCCTTCTGAAGCTTTCTCCATAGACAAGGAAACTAGAGATAGTAAATAACTTCTTTCCCAACATGACATTCTTATTTCTAATCTCGCCAAGAACACACTGATTTTTGAGTGAGCTCTGTGGTTATTTTCTAGCTGCGTAGTGTTGGAGTCAAATGCATTATATTCTCATTCATTTATCTTCTTGCAGACAAAAGTAAAACTCGTGAGAGATTCAGAATACACTTTTAAAGCACAAACAGGACTTTGCCATTATTTTGGTCACTCAGATTTTGGAGTTTCAATAACAGGATTTGCTGCATATGACTTCAGGTAGCTACTATTGATTCCTTTTATTTGCTGTACTTTTCCTTCTGTGTTCAGGAACTGTGGAGTAAGCTGGAACCAATGGGGCATTGACCAGCCAAAGGTTATGAGGTTGATTGCATCAGTTGTGTAGCTGTGTACTGGATGAGAATTAATTAATACGTAACATTTTTGACAGTTAAGGCTTGCCACAATGAAGGGACTCAACCCTGCCCTTCACTAAGCCCCTTCAAATCAGAAAGCTTACATCTGTGTCTTCAAATTAGGTCTTTTAAGTTGGCTATGTTTAAACTGGAACATTGAGTCTGTTAGAATTTTAATATAAACTAAGTGAACATTACACTCCTTGAGTGTTAAAAGTGGTAAAACCTACCAATAGTAATTGGAATTTGT
>VYZX01029700.1:0-27681 GCA_013401335.1 Brachypteracias leptosomus
AGGTAAACCCACCACACTTGCAAAAGACCAAATGGTGTCTTTACTATCTGCAGCACTGAAACTTTTTGCCAAGAACAAAAAGCATTATACCTATTTACCCAGGAAAAACAACTCAGAAGTTAAATCATTCAATCTTTCCTTAAGCTCCTCTGCTGCTCACAATTAGTTCCAAGGTCATGAAAAAGTTATTATGACTAAAGGTGATAACTAAAGAAAAAACAACAAAACCAACCAAAAAACTCTATGAATTTTCAGCTAATAGTTGTATTTCTTGAATACCCCAGTGCCTCTACTGACTACAGATCTCTACCACCAACTTCCCTTTTTTAAAAATAAACATTTAGCTGTGCCAAGCCCCCCTTTTGTTTCATACATTTTAGATAAAATTCTCCTGCCAAAGTAGCAGAACCATGCTGTGATGAAAGCCACTGTCAGACGCATATAAAATCTCAATAAGCTCATCAATAAAATGGCTGCTTAGCTCCTATCCTAGGAGGAAAGTTTTAAGATGCTGATGGATGACTTTGTTGAGGATGATTAAAACAATTAAATAAATCTGGTGTTCAGAGGAGTGCAGGACAGATTCAGGGAAGACAGAGACGCATGCAGTTTACTCCTATCTGCCTTGCAGGGTTATAGCAGCCAAGCAGATGCAGGGTCTGTGCAGAACATACAGCCACTACTGCTATGCCTTCCATGACTCACTCTCCCTAATTCTTCACCTGCAAACACAGGGACTTGACTCTGTGGCTGGGTACATTTTTCTCCCCTTACCACAGATAAGAAGAACAACATCAGACTGCAAATAAAAGGCAGAAGTTCTCAATACTTTCTTCACCTCTGTCTTTACCAGCACTGTTGGGCCCCAGGCCTTGGGAACAAAAATCCAGGTCAATGCAAACACAGACCCACCATCAGCAAAAGAAGAATTGGTATGTGAACTACTACAGGAGCTCAGCCTCTATAAATCAGTGGTCCTAGATGTTATCCACTCAAAGGTGTTAAGAGAGTGGCGGATGTTAATGTTTCTATTATGTTGCAGGCCCACTCTCGATAATCTTTGAGAAGTTGTGGAGATCAGGGGATGTCTCAGAAGACGCAAAGAAGGATAATGTCACCTTCTCATCTACAAAAAGGGCTTAAAGGAGGACCAAGGAAATGATAGGCCCATCAGCCTTACTTCAGTCCCTGGAGTGTTACAAAACAAATACTCCTGAGGTCTACCACAGGTCAAATGAGGATATGATTGGTAAAAGCCAGTGAGGATTCACCAAGGGCAAACTGTGCTTCACAAACCTGATCACCTTCTGCAGCACAGTGACCTGCTCAGTTGATACAGGGCAAGTGGTGGGTATTGTCTACTTGGATTTTTCCAAGGCTTTTGATACTGTTCCCCATAGCCTCCTTCTAGAGAAACTGATGTATTACGGCCTAGACAAGTAGCCTGTGCAGAGTGGTGCGGAACTGGCTGACAGGCCACACCCAGAGGGTGGTGGCAAATAGGTCCTTTTCAAACTAGTATCCTGTCACAAGTAGGGTCTCCCAGGGATTGATATCAGGCCCAACACTGTTTAATCTCTTCCTATGTGATCTGGATGATGGGATCAAGCGTACCCTGATGAAGTTTGCCAATGATACCAAACTGAGTGGGGAAGTGGATACTTTGGCTGTTCAACAAGGACACATATAAGGTCTTGCACCTGGGAAAACATGATCCAGGAGTGCAGCACAGGCTGGGGCTGGGATCTACCTGGGTGGGGAGGAGCTCTGTGGAAAGGGACCTGAGGGTCCTGGCAGATAACAAACTCAATCTGAGTGAACTGTGTGCTGCTGCTGTGGCAAAGAAAAACAACAGGATGCTAGGCTGCATCAACAAGGGCATCACCAGCAGAGATAAAGAGGTCATTACTCCACTCTACTCAGTGCTTTTCAGGCCACACCTAGAATATTGTGTTCAGTTTTCATCCTTGCTCTACAAAGAATATGTGAATGGGCTGGAGAGGGCCCAGAAAAGGGCCAAACAGGTATCAAAGGACTGGGAAGCTCCCATATGAGAAAAGACTGAGAGAACTGGGTTTGTTCAGCCTTGAGAAAAGAAGGCTTAGGACAGACCTGATCACCATGTTCCAATATTTAAAAGGATGACTACAAAGAAGATGGAGACTCCCTTTTTACAAGGGTCTACATGGAAAAGAAAGGATAATGGGTACAAGTTACTCCTGGGGAGATTCCAATTGGTCACAAGAGGAAAATGTTTCACAACAAGGACAATCAGCCATTGGAATAACCTCCCCAAGGAAGTGGTAGAGTCTCCAACATTGGACACTTAAGATTCAGCTGGACAGGGTGCAGGGCCATCTTGTCTAGACTGTGCTTTACCCAAGAAAGGCTAGACCAGATGATCCTTGAGGTCCCTTCCAACCTGATATTCTATGATTCTTTCTTCCTCTTCATTATTCTCTCTCATTTTTTTCTCATCCCTATATCTTCCATCTCCTTTCCTTAAATCACACACTATTTGAACAAAAATGTTGGCAGAATTAAAGATCATCATAGACAATCAAATATCTGCAATTATAATTGCTCAAGCAATTGTAATTGCTTACTGGACCAGTGCACCAAAGCAAATTCGTCAGGAAGGGAAAGAGTGCTACTTTGTTCCACACAGCCGGGGTATTCCAGAGGTTTTTTTAAGTTATCTTCCAAGCAAATGAATGATAAGCTTTTTGTTGAAGCATTTCACTGATTACACTAGAAAAAGCACACACATTTTCATTGCAGCACCAGAAGAGATGGGTTTACTGTCTCTACGAGTCTGCATGTTTACAAACATAGACACAACAAGGGCTAGCACACTCTGTTTTACTCATTTATGAAATTATTCTGGACAGAAGTGGGGAAAATAAAAAAAAAAGCAAGCTTTTCTTTTGAGTTTTCCCTCCCTTATTACAGTTTTTCAAAACCTCTATATATCAGCACATTCCTGGGATACAATAATATTTTGTTTTGTTTTACCATTCCAGTGCATATAATCTTTATTGCAGCCTGGCACAGCTTTGCCCTGTGCTTCTGCTAATAGGTATAGCTCATGCTAGCAGGAAAATGGCCAGTGACAGAATTCAAGCTGCAAACCTGATAGCTACAGACCTATCTCGATCCTGTCAGCGGTCTCCAGGTTCATAAAGAAAATACACAGATGGCACACCTGCTCCTGATTAAACAAAGAAAATTGGATTTTTATCAGTCTGACTGTCACCTTTTACATAGCACTGTTTCTTCAAGAGCCACTAATGAAAGAGCTTAGCAGCAGATAAAAGACATAGAGCTTTGACTGAATTCATAGATCTATCTAAAACACTTTCCAGCAAAAATTACATTACACTTTACAGAGATGAAAAGGATGGGATAGGATTACAAAACATGGAAATAGATGTTTTAAAATATATATCTATATTATTGCATATGACTGAGTGGCTTCATTAATAATGACGTCTCTGAAGATTTTGGTTTTGCAATGTTTTGGTGAAAGTTTAAATACACTGATTATCTGTAATCCATATTAATTTTGGCTGGCATTTTGAATGGATGCCCTAGGAAAGAATGGAGGGGTTTAGCAGTTTGTATGCTAATACTGAATTTGAGAGTTAACATGTTCACAGAATCACAGAATGGTTTGAGTTGGAAGGGACCTTAAAAATCATCTAGTTCCAACCCCCCTGCCATGGGCAGGGACACCTCCCAGTAGGCCAGGTTGCTCGAAGTCCCATCCAACCTGGCCTTGAACACCTCCAGGGATGGAGCATCTACAACTTCCCTGGGCAACCTGTTCCAGTGTCTCACTGCCCTCAGAATGAAGAATTTCTTTTTTCATTCAGTGTCTTGTGTGTGCATGACACGATACTTACTCCAGTGGCATTCTTCTCCAACACTACTTCTATGCGTTACAGAGGCACCATATGACTGAACTGCATTGGAGATGGTTGGGCTGACTACATACTGTGCTCGTGGAGGTCTGCATAAGGACTTAAAGTAGACAATGGCGGCTGTCTGATGCTGCAGCTCAAAGACCTGGAGGTCTTTCTGAAAAGTCCACCAAATATTTCTGCGGTACCAGAAGAATGAAACAAACGTCTGAAAAATTGAGAATAAGTTCTGAATCAACACACAGTTTTTAACTGTCTGAGACCATTGTAAGAATGGGTTAAAAAAAAAAAACCCAAACAAAAAAACAGGATGAAAATGAGAGTCCCAACAGCAGAGCAGTAGAGGAATCTCTCCCTCTAAAGCTGGAGATGCAAACTCGAGTCCTTTCCAAGAGCCACATCTAAGGCTACCCTGGGCAATGCAGCTGCCAGCAGATACCTCTCAATTCAGCTAAGAGTCAGAGCTGAATAAGTAACATGCTAACCACATCCTTTCTTTGTGCACATCAACTGCAAGCAAACTTGTGTGCCTCAAGCGCACTCGCCAGATGGGATAATTAGGCTCAGACAGATCACTGACCTTCCTAATAAAAATACCCCAGAAATGGAGGCTGACTGAATAAATCTGTGTCATGTTATCAAACAATCTATTGAAACTGATCTATATGGGAATACCCAGCAGCTCAGTATTCCTGTGAGTGCACCTTGTGATGGCTGAAATCATTGGTATCTGGGTGTTTCTTGAATTTATGGAAACAGGCACTGAGAGTTCACTGCTGGGAACTACTCAGCTGTCTTTCTATGAAAATGATGAAAGCACATATATATGCATTTATGCTAAGCTATTCTCTCTTTAATTATCACCGAGGCTGGTTTGTCACACTAAAACAATTTTGGGGAAGTCAAGGATTTGAGACAGCATGAAATGCAAATGCCATTTCACCTTCCATAAATGGAAGGCATGACACCCATTGAAATAACATCATTTTATCTGGAATTATAAAGGTAAATATAATCAAATCATCTCATATCTGAAAACAAGTTCATTATTTTAGAGCTACAAAGGTCAGACAAGACAGCATGTTCTCCTTGCAGTCAGGGGGGTTTCCTTCCTTTCCCCATCAAGTCTACTTTTCCTTCCTTGATGTGTACCATAATGTTCAAACCCACGCTGATGAATAATCACATTCACATGAGGCTACTCTGTTATTTTCCAGGCATTGTCATGCCATATAATTCCTTTCCATGCCAATATGTCCTAAACCAGAAAGGATCAGACACTGTGCCAATTATTGCTAAGCACAATCTGCTATGAACAAAGCACACATCGCAACTCCAAAGACAAGCAACTCTGGAAGTTCACAGGCAGAAGATAACAGCAACTCCTCTCAAGAGTCCCATCACTCCTGTGGAGATTAGCACTGGCTTGGTGAGCCACAGCAACCAGCAGCATTTTTTCCTTTATCCCCATGGCCTGGCATTCTCAGGCAGCCAAAAATTTAGTTAATCCAGAAGCTTTCTATGGGCACAGCCTAGAAACATGCTACATACCCCAACACAGGCATACAGCTCCACTTGGCCACACACTGGATGCTCCTGCATAAACGTATCCATCTTGCTATTTGAGACTTGCATCTATACACATTAATTCCACAAGGAAAAATCTGGCATCAAAATCCAGTCCATGTTTTAACAAAACCACATATATTCCAAAAATTAAAACAAATACTCAAATTCAACTCACAGCAAGATGTGCCTTTTGCATACAGTTCTTCTTTGGCTGGGATATTCAAAAGTGATTAAAAAGACCCGTGCCAAAGTTAGAGGCAGGGCTTTGGTGAGGAAGTTTTATGTCTCCAACTCCACACAAGAAGCAGTTACACACATGGACACCATGTCCTATATATCCATCTGTCGATGTGCAAAAAACAGTGAATCACAACAGAATCATAACAGTACCTGCGCATCCAACGTCTGCTCCAAACGCCCGGCTGAACATGATTTTGACAGCTATTCAATTGGACCTCTGCTAAAGAACTAACCCACAAATTTTAAAAGGAACACAGATTTTTAATTATAAAGCAGGCAAATAAGTAAGGAAGGGAAAACAAAAGAGAACAGATCAAATCATCTTGGAGGTGAATCAGCAGTCACTCCATCAAAATAAGAGAGGTTACAAGAATGTATGAAATG
The DNA here is from genome assembly GCA_013401335.1 of Brachypteracias leptosomus. NCBI lineage: Eukaryota > Metazoa > Chordata > Aves > Coraciiformes > Brachypteraciidae > Brachypteracias > Brachypteracias leptosomus. Next base: position 6,117 of record VYZX01029700.1, read on the forward strand.
ACTCAATATGACTATTTGAATTGTATTTTACTCATTTCATTCAAGCCTCACCTATGCCACAACCACCCACGGCCTGAGTTTACAGACAATCCACTACACAGTAAGACATTTTACCTTAAAATTACTTTAACACTGACCTCTAGTGACAATAGGTGGGAATTCACCTTTCTATGGGGCTGCACACTTGGGAATACATCTTTGGGCCACTCTAATTCCAGAGATTGCTCTTGCCTCTCCAGTCCATATCTAACCCCACCGCAAGGAGCATGCAGCCAAGGAGGGATCTCCAACTCGTGGATTAATCACAGTCATAGGTGAATTATGGGTGATGTGTCACAATCTGTAGTTATTTTATTATTAAATCCAAACCTCTGTTTTCACTGATTAAAAAGAGAAAAGGACAAAAAAAAGGAAATACAAACACTAGATTTTGAGTCTCATAACTGTAACAAATGTATTACAGCACAAGGCAGGCACAACTAATAACATGACAACTGCCCACATCTTCAGGCAGCCAGCCAAAATGTCATCTTTCATCTCAAAGTCTGTAATAAGGCAGTATCTTCTCCTCTAATGTTCTGTAGAAAAAGTAGCCTGTCAGTTCTTGGTACAGTGCTCCTGCAGCTTTCTCTGCAAAATTAGGGTGTGATGGTCTGTGCACCCATGGCAGCAGGTATTTCGCCCATGCATCCATTTCAATATAGTCCAGATGGAAGGATGAGCGTGTTACAGCACATTACCAACTGCCCTGTCTCAAGAAAGCAGTGAAGAAACTACAGCTGTCACTCCAGTACATAGCCCACCTTCCCATCTTTGCATGTTGAATCACAGAATAGTTTAGGTCGGAAGAGACCTTAAAGATCATCTAGTCCAAGTTCCCTGCAGTAAGTAGGGACACCTTCAACTAGATGAGGTTGCTCTGAGCCCCATCCAACCTGATCTTGAACGTTTCCAGGGATGGGGCTTCTACCACACCTCTGGGCAACTTGTTTCAATGTTTCACCACCCTCATAATAAAAGAAATCCTTATACCTACTCTAAATCTCCCCTCTTTTAGTTTAAAACCATTACCCCTTGCCCTATCACAACAAGCCCTAATGAAGTTTGTCCTCAATGCGTAGGAGGTGAAGCAAGAGGGTGATGGCCATGGCCCACTGCAGGGAAGCATTTTGAGATGAAGTTTCAAAAATGGGAAGTGCTTTCACTAAACACAGTGTCTGATAACCCCTGTAGCATATGTGTACACACACATATAAAGAACACATTTAGTCAGGAAGAAATCTGCCAACTGGACCTCAAAGAATGAGAACCACCTTTGGAGCTGATCCCAGCTTGGGGTAAATACGAGTGGGTTTTATGTCATCTGACCTGTAAAGTTCCCTTTTGCATTGTCCAAATGTTGCAATCTGTGTATGTCATTTACACTAACATGACCTGTGTCTGGGGAGATTTTCATTCTCCATCCTGAATATTTTTCTCTGGTAGCAGTCCTCAAAAACAGAGTCCAGGAAACTTCTCCTGCTCTCCCCAAAACTTGCTTCAAGGACTGTAAAGGCTTTCAGACTGCTTCTCCACTTAGCTGATACTACAGGGATTTTCACTGAAGCATCTTCTGGTGCATAGCCACAGCCAGGTGACTGCAGAGAAAGCAGCACAACCAGGGGTGAGCACCAGATCCCCAAGGGAGCATGCACCACAGCAGACCTCTGTGTCAAAGCCAAATCAGTCATACCTCAGCACAAATACAAACCCATCTATTTCAAGATAATTGACTTGACTCTCCAGTTATTTTGACTGGAAAGAATCAGCTGTCAGAACAAACTTAACTAAGACTGAATATTAAACACGCACCTGATGTGAAATTAAGAAGTCCTCTCATACTGATAAATAGATCACCTTCTTGAAACAGGTAAAACTCCCCTCCTGAATGAGCTGCTGGCAAGAAATATCAAAGCAGTGGTTATTTTTCGGCACCACAGGTATACAAGCAGTGCATTCAATGAACACCTGCTTGCCAGCAAGCCAGGCAGGCTTTGGCAACACATGTGGACCTCAGTTCTCCCAATGCCAGGACCTGATGATTGTTCCATGTTTTAGAAGCTTACCCAATCACAGCAAAACACGACAGCCATGAGAGAAGGAAAATGCACTTATTTAAAAACATTGAAATCAAAACACAACCTGAAGCTTTAATATTTAGGCTACAAACTAGATAATGAGACTTCCTCGTGTACGTATGACTGCTTAGGGATGTACGTGTATGATTACATTTAAGTATCGATGGAAAAAGAGAGAGATATACTAAATAATGGATGCAGAATTGCCTCTAAGTTGTCATAATCATTACCTGGCTTGGACCTCAACAACAGCATGAACTGGTCTTAAAAACAATCATTCGCTTGTGTTAGCGGCTGCCAAACCTCCATCTAATCCATTCATTAGCAATATATCAGGTTAGCAAGCTGCCATGGCAGGAAAATAATTAGGTTTCCATTGCAGGGTAGCACATTCTCTATCACATTGACATAACAAATAACTCTATAACCTGCTATAATTTATTTGCTTCTAAGCCTTTTTTTTCTTAATTAGCCCTTCAGTAGATTGTATTAAACACGTACAAACTGTAACTACAGAGAGTCCTTTGACCAATCCCAGAAGTCTTAGACAGTATGAATAGCTATTACACAAGCAATTTACGGGTGACCTACCTTTAGGTCATTTAAATAAAGCTTGATAGAATAGCTGAGAGCAGACCATGCCAAAAGGCATCCTCATTAGGTCTCTTCTCCATCATCTGCATGTACTGAGTAACGTGCTACTGTGGTCCCAGCGCACACCACAATGATTTTCCCATGCAGCCATTGCACAAGGATTGCTGCTGGTTTAAAGATCTCTTAATTAGGGCTGTCTTCTTGCCTTAACAAGAAGGTACATGTACTTCCAGCATGGGTTTGGCTAAAGTCAAGATAGCCTTATCATTTTTTCTGCAAAGTGCTTCAAAAAGAGGCAGTTCAAAAAGGAAATTCTACGATGTAGACAGCAGGAAATAATAACGTTACATTTCTGCTCATGTGAAAATGAACTCCTATAAGCTGGTTTCTACTAGGCTTTACAGCATGTCATGTCAAGCTGTTTCACCGTAACTAGTTAAGGTATTTTACTCCCTCTATCAAAGATGCGATCTTTATTTTAATCCTAGAAAACTGTGTATCAGCACTGTCTTCTACAGTGTGTTCATGGGTTAATTACATGGTGCATTAAAGACCTTATTATGTACAATGCCTATTGATTTTCTTGCTTCTCCTTTGACTTCATCTTGTGAGCAGAGGGAAGATTTTCACGGGTACTAACCCTCTGTCCCAGTACCACACTTTACCACATGATTTTTAATTCATATGTTATCACTACTGCAGACCTCAACTGTTCTCACCAGAGAATATTCAGCTTTCTTGCTGCTCTTTGTACTTCTGCAACCTCTTCTTGGTGAATGGTCAGCAAACACCAAAGATTACACAAATCAGGTGGGAGAAACCAGTCTCAATATAATAGCATACTTCTAATAAATGCAAGCCTTTCCTAATGAAGGCTGGCAGATGTTTGCATACAGCATTTCACATTGATATTTAACTAAAACCACTTGGCAGAAATCTTAACAAGAGATTGTCAGAATATCCAAGCAATTTCTTTCACTACCTACCCCATGGTTTTGCTGAGTTTCAGCTACCATTATGCTGTCTGGTACCTGGCTTCATGCAATATCATCAACAGTCACTACTCCTTTCTCTTCTTTCTTTAATAGGACTCACTGACTGCTTATCTCCCTCAAAAATGCCCAGCTTAACCAGTGATTTCCCTTCTGAACTCAAAACATTCAAGAGGGTTTGAGATGATACTATCAGAAAGGACTATTTTAGAGCATAAGAAGCAACACCTTCATTTTTTTCTTGGAAAGCAATTAACATCACACTCTTGTGAGACTACCTTCGAGAAAGGAGATAACATTGCGAGCAAGTATTTCAAACACAAGAGGCCCAAAAGCAATTGCTTGGATATAGATCTTCTTTATCCAATGCTATTCACCAAATAGTATTTTGAGTTCTGTTACAACGCATTTTTTGTTCTTTTCTCCTTGCCAGTGCTCCATCTGATCAATTCCATTGAAATTCCATTAGCAACGCAAATATTGGGTGAGCATGCAGTGAAGATACACTTATCTCTTCCATGGCTGATAAGCAGTGTGTGACTTGCTGCTTGCAAGTACTCCAAAGGAAGGTGGTCAGTAACCAGCGTGCAACAGTAATGTGTGCACTATGAGAAGAAATGATGCAGGAGAAAAAAACCTCATAATCTACACAACTGTTAGGTATATTGGATTTATATACGCAACTTTTTTAAAAGTCCCCCATCCAAGCGCTACTGGCACAGAAATAAGCAAAAAGAGTTGAAGACTCAGCAAAAGAACAGGCCATTTAGAAGAAAGTGATGTTTTCCAGTAGGAAGTCATTCCTCTAATGAAAATTTAACTAGCATCAGTGTAGGCAGAAAAAAAAAAAAGTGAGGGCTTTCCTAAATGAAAATAACAATCAAAGTGTTTGGTTGCCACTCAGCTCTGGAATACTAATCATTATGGTAACTGTGCTTGTGAAGGTAAGGAATTAATTAAAAACTGTTTTGGTTTGGTTTTGTTGGGTTTTTTTTAATCACTGCTGTACAGCTCAACATGCTTGAGAAAGCAAAACTGCATGGGTAATTACCCCCAAGGAAGCAATCCAAAGGTTCACTAAGTAAAAGCTGCTTCAAACTTAAAGATCAAGGGTTTAAATTAGGAAAGTACTTGAGTCTCCAGCTGATAAAGATGTTTGACCTGCTGGGCAAAGGTAATCGTCAGGGACTTAATTCAGGACTCTCACAGCACACAGCATAGATGAGGTTCTTAGTGCAGTAGTTTGAACCAGTAAGACACTACGTCCAGTAACAAGAAAAACAAGCACTGCAGTTTTACAAATATTAATTAAAAAATATCAAGAGCCTTTTAGCATCTCTATTAAGAACTCACCGCTCCTCTTCCTTCAGAACTCTTTTCCAAACACAGGCAGAGGCATACAAGTCAGCTCCTGGTCAAACTCATGTCAGGAAAGTGAACAGATTTTCCTGTTCTTCATCAGAGCTGAACTTCATTTACAAATACAGTTCAAACAGAATGGGAAGAAAACTTCTGAAATTGCTGTCATGCTCATGTAAGACCTAAGACATATCCCAGAGAATAAGATGTTACAACGAGCCAAGGCAGACCTCATATTAGGAATCCTGCACTGCATGGATAGGTCATTGTGGTTGCAAAGCACAAACCACAGAAAAGCAAAGTATTAAGAAAAAAGTTTCACGAAATCAGGCAATTCCCTGCTTCCATAAATCACTAAGTCACCTGGATCAATCCACATCTTCCTTGATGCCTAAACCTTAACTTCCTTTGAAAAATAAGCAGAGAAAATTACACTGCACTTAGAAGTAAAAGGAGATTTTGAATGTATCATTTATCACCAGAGAGATGCACTGCCAATATACCAACATATCACAACACTTTAATATAAAGCCTCCACCTCCCCTCAAAGCAAAGCAAACTCTTGAATGCCTCATTTAATGTAATGAAATAGCAATGAAAAAACCTACAAGAATATAAAGCAAAACACAGAAGGTATATATCTTTCTTCTTCACTCCTTTAAATCACACTGCAAAACACTAATCTGCCACGTAGTCCTATTACTGTACTGCTGTCGCACTTAGCTAGTAAATCACTTCTATTTACAAACAGGATTATCTGCAAAGAACACAACTGAGAGCTCACATGGACAGTGACAGCAGCTCAGCTAACGTCGGGTACAACTAACCCATGGTAATGCAACCTGGAGCACGACAGGGTTTCACAAACTAAGGGCTCATAATTTAATCAAATAGTATAGCATTCTGCTGATAGGGAATGTTATTCCAAGGATATAGCTTATAGTGAGATGCACACAGGTATTTCAGACCTTGAAATCGTGCATGTGCCCCAAATCTTTGCCACAAAGTCAATTAATGATAAAAACAAAATAAAATTAGACATCAAGTAATAGAATGGGGGAGCAAAATTAACACTGGGAATACTTCCTCTAATGAAAAGCACAAAGTACAAGACTGGACATAGGAAAAACTTCAAACCCCCTTCATGTTCATTTTCTGAACTTTAACAGCAAAGAATGAATAGTGGGGACAGCATGTGGAGGAGGAAGAGGGCATAATGTGAGCTCCAGAACTTTTGGTTTTTTAACATTCTACCTATCTCTTTATCTATGTGCAAATAAAACTGAAATACAAACTTGGAAAATTCTGATGTGAAGACCTTAAAAAACAAAACAAACAAACCAAAAGCACCTGATGACTTCATGTTGCGGAGCATGGGTTAGCTCTTTCACTAGAAAACAAGCAAATCCCAAAATGCATCTCTACATAAAAGAGAAGCTGCCAAGGAAGACAAATCAAGCAATAGCACAGTGGTTACTCCAATACCCCGGTGGATATTAGCATGAAGGCACTTTCCTGTCTGAACAAGAATGAGTATCCAGGACTACACAGGACGGCAGAGACATCAAACTGCTATGGCAAGCAGCATAAGGTTTAGAACTCTCTCTCTCTCTTTTGTTGTCAGACTTTTTTGGGGGTTTGGGTTTTTTTTTGGTGGTGTTAAATATATGAAAGTTGCCAGAAAAGTTATTCTCCTCCCATCCAAGGATTTCCATCTTTCTTCTTCCTTTTTTTTTGTCTCTATCAGCACAGAGAGTATTTTCATCTTTCTGCTCCTGAAGCTGATGCAAAGCATTTTGCAAAGCATTTTTTAAGAACCCTGGAGCTCTGACACACTTAAATTCTGACTCCACCACAAGGAGCTGGCAGCTTGTTTCCCACACTCACCTGTGACTGTCACTGCTAAACAACTGTTTGGGGCACATCCATCGACTTTTCCTTCAACCCACAGTAAAGTGACACTCCCTGCAACTAGTTGCCATGAAAGTGACTGCTTCAGCAGAATTTAGCTGTGATTGATGAATTAAGGCTGAAGTATCAGGTAAGAGGAGAAAAAAAATGACTGTCAAAGAAATACTTCTCAGGCTCACTGTAGCAGCGTGTAATGAGAAAATTACACAAAGTGCGTTCTGGAAAGCTTCTAGGATACACTACTTTTGTATTTTAATAGGCTCTTCTACATCCTCCTACTTAAGTATAAAGTACTACTTTAAATACCTAATACTAGTATAACTTCTGATTGTCCTCATGTGTCTAAGCAAAATGACAGGATGCTATACCCTCAGGGACACTTACTGCTGCCTCCCAACTGAAAGTATTTTGGCTTCTTGGTGAAAAAAACCCCAAACATTTATACACACAATATGTATATGCAATAAACACATATACGCTATATAAATAGATTTGCTCTGGTAACCAATTCAGGCTCAGCAGATATCAGATGCTTTTGCCATGTCTTCAGGCAGATCCTTCTCATCCTCTGACAGACTTCTATTATTAAAAAATCATATACCCTAGAAGTCAACATGACTTGCAAACTAAATAAATACCCTTAGAGGAAATAACAATGCTTACCACTACTTAGCCAGCTGAACATGAAAATACCAAGTCAACACTGGATCCCCTGCACATGTGCATGCATGCACATGTATGTGGGTTGGACATGACAAGGTCTGTGTGGTTTTGGCACGTGTTTTGCTCAGCCCAGTTTGCAGTGGCAATCCATGCACACTTAATCAGGTTGCAATCTAAGTGGAAAAAATGGCACAGGAAGAAAATTCTGTGATTTCTGCACAGGAAGCACACGTAGCTTGTGCAGCCACCAATTTTCCTGGAGTAGAGAGAGAAAATAAGAGATGAGCAGAGAGATGAAAGGGGGTTAAAGCAGTTCATTGAATTAAGACGACACAGACTGAACTTCGTCTCAACTTCATCAACAGCAGAAACCAACAAGAAAAAAACTACTGCAACTAATTTACCAACTTCACCTACCAGATTTGGAATCACTTTAAATGCTGAGTGCAGCCAAAAAGAAGGAAGTCTGATATTTCTTTGTTTTCAGTAAATAGCTGCCAAAATATATGCTACAGTTTTTCAATCTACCTGCATATTCACTAGGCAATTTTAATCACATACAGCTGTTCATGCAACTTTGTGTTTTCCCCCCTGAAACATTAATATTTCCTGATTAACAGTTCCATATTATAAATCATTTTGTGAAATCCTGCCTACTAAAGTGGGAAGTTTATGGAGAAGCTTCTACTAAGCAACATACGCACACAGAAGCATGGAACAAATACTACCTGCACACATGGGCATTTGAATGCCTGAACTAGAAACACATCAGAAGGGAACAAACCACACTGACGTATACAGTATGGGTGGAACTGGGATTAGCTTAAAATGATTTCTTGTTCGCTAGCTTATTACTTTTTAATGTAAATTTCTTTTTTTACAAATGAAATACTGTTTCAATCTCATAAACTAGACTTCACAAGCATCTTATAAGATTCCTCTATTTTACATCCAGAAGAGATGACCATGATCACCTGATTTGATCCCTTCCTTAAAGTACATTGAAGAACCACTACCAGGCTTTAAAACTTCTGGGTCTTCTTTGCTATATATAAATTAGCCGTCAAGGCATAACAGAAAGAGGTATTTAAAATGAAAATAGAAAGAGGAAGAGAGGACAATTAAAGGCACTATTTAAATTTCACAGCAGCTAATGTTTGCAATAATCCTGCCTTGACTGCTACTTGGACAGTATTATGATACTTCTTCATTGCTGAGATTGAGGCACATATGGCCAAGGGCATATCATATTTTATTTAAATGCACTGCAGAGGGACATGAAATTTTACAGGTCAGATTCTCCATGGTGCTTGAGCAAAGCTGGGTCTGCAGGGAAGAGCAAACATCCAGCTCACGTGAGAGCTGCCAAGGTGCAGCTTCCCTCTATCCCCCCCAGAATGAACAACCTCAGCCTTGTTACGGCTGCACGGATACCTCAGCCCAACACACCCTCTCTCCACTTGGATTTTAGAGGGATGACAGCTCACAGTACTGCCTCGGTCAGAACCATTTTTAACAGATTTGAGTCCCACAGTGAGAGAAAAGTCCCATTGTACAAACAACTGCAAGAGGGGATGGCAGCTCTGCCAGCCTTTATCATGTTTTTGCCCCCTTGAGAGCTCCTTCACATAGAGAGGTCCCTACTTGCCATTCAGAAGCATTCTCAAGTCACCTCATGCCTGAACACTGTAATTGCACCTAAAGGTACTAAAGCAAGTTTCACTGAGTCAGTCTCACAGTACAGGTATGCAAAAGTATGACCCTCTCTGACTATATCTTGTTAGACCTGGACCTTACCAGAGGCAACCATTTCAATGACATGATGCATATATTTCAACCGTAACTATGAATCCAAATATGAAATGAAGTCCTGATTCATCCCACCTAAGGCACCTAAGATGACTGTATCCAGAGTAAAGTCTCCTGATTGTACAACCAGTGAGAACAGACAAGATATCTCCTGTGGACATTACAGCCCTGAGAACAAACATGACCCCTGGGCATCAGCATTTGTATTTTCAACTGCGCAGCTACGAGCCTTTGCCGACAGACGCTCAGGTCTCCCTGCTGCAGAGAAAGAAACAACACTGATGTACAGATAGATAAATGCTAGGAAGGCACCAGGATCAGCTACATCTTATCTGGGGCAATCTTTCCGCTATATAATGAAATAAAAATCTGTTGAGGACCTTAGAACAAAATGTTTTCTGGTCTAGCAACCACACCTCCCCCTCCAGGTTCCATGTGGGCTGCAGGTTTAATCTCACCCTCCTGCAAAGGCACAGGCAGGAGCAGGGCCACCCTTAGCTCCATCGACTGCACAGCTGCACACTTGAGGCAACGCAGCGTTCAGCCGGGTGTGCCCATTGGGGCTCTAACGCTGCAAATAGAAGCGGAACAGACAACCAAGGTAATTTAATCTAGCAAGATAATTTACTTGCAGTATTACCCCCCACCCACTCCTACTGCCCCAAATGAATCAGTGATAAGTGCCCAGCCTTTTCCTAACAGAAAGGGAATTGCATGCTCATTATCTTTACCCTTCACTCCATACAAACTGTAGAAATGTTTGTACCTGATTTGGAGATTATTGATAGCACTGTGCACAGGGATGGCTTCGACAGAAGTTAACTACATTGCTAGTACTGTAAAGCAGGACAGAGATCTGAACTGGGCACCTGTTACTTAATGCAACTCTCCGAAGTCAGATTTAACTTTCTGGATGTTTTTTCTTGTTGCTGCTGCTGTTGGCTACCAAAAATATAAAGCTCAACATGTCAGCTTCTGCAAGAAGAAAGCCTCTCCTCCATTCCTCTCTGTCCCCACACTGTGTCCCTGCAGGGCATTTATATGAGGTAAACACAGAACAGCTCCTTTAGCTGCAGTAACCTGAGACACAAAAAACAGGAAAATTCCCCCCACCCCAAGATTTTCCCAGTGAAGTGTCACCTCTTATCCTTTCTAGAGACTACTTCTCAGAGCAGGTACTTCTTTAAAGTACTGCCTGTCCCTGCCAACAAAGAAAACATCTTCAGCTCTGGAATTATCTAGGCTCCTTCTTCAAAGTCAGGATACGATATAGAGAATTATTAAATCATACATGAGCGTCCTTCGGTCTGCAAGATTTCCATTCACTGCTTCTTACATTCCAAGTAACTCTGTACATAGATACGCATGCAGTTGTGCAAGCCTGATATGCAGTTACCCATCCGGCCCTCATCTGAAGGGTTGCCAGCACTTTTGTGGAATCAGGTTGGGGAAGTCAACTACATCCCCTCCTTCTTCCCATAAGGGATAGCATGCAGTGTCTCACACCTGCCAAGAGACTGCATTCATTAATTTCTAATAATGGCACACTTTCACTAGATCTCCTCCACACTTCTTAATCGGGCATTTGTATGTGGTCTTACCGGTGACAGATGTAGCTGCTTTGCTCTCACTCACTTAGTGTTGGTTCACTGCCAGCAATCCACAGGTCAGGCAAGTTGGGAAAGCATTACATGTTACAAAGTGCCAAGAAAGGGAGATAAATCAGAATTGGATTGTGTGCATTTTTTAACACACAAATACTAGTAAATGTAGAGAACCCAAACTTCACCTCACACTCCTTCGTGCTCTATCAAGGGTGGGGCACAAATCATGACAGCAGTCACCTCACTCGTACGCTTTTCAAGGCTCCATCTTTCCCACCACTCAGGTTATGCGGCTGAGCTCCCTGTACATCACTCAGGCTCTTTCGGGTCACTAACACAATGTCGTTGATGTCATCACAGCAACAATCAACCCTGAAGCACAACAGGATGATTGTTCCCCCTTGACTTGCATTCACAGCACATTTGTTCCAGTAGGCTTGAAAAAGGGGATGAGGCAGGCTAGGTTTTCCTGCTCAGTAGGTTTTTGCTCCAATCTAATTAAAAACATTCAGCAATTCACTGAAGTTCCTTGCAAACTGCACGTGTCTCATGCTTTAAAACAAGCTTTGAAAGCAAATGGCCTCGTATTTTTTTTTCAAATGCACTCCCAGATGGAGAGGATTCCTCATAAATTTCTTTTTGATGCTATACCAAAGCTGCTGAACCAGAAAAGCTGAGCTTCTTATGAACTATCTTTGTTTTTGTTGTTATTGTTAATGGCTTTTTTCCTCATCTAAAAGCTAACAAGGAAAGCCACTCTTGGTTCTCTGACATGCAGAGAAGTGACAGTACGGCCCACTGGAAACAGGCATCTCTGGTCATCTTGGTCTGAAACTGGGTCAGGAATGCCAGCTTGTTGTTATACCCAAGGAACATGCAAATAATACCAGGGATTCTGATGCTGAGGACAAGACCACCCTTTTCTTGCAGGCAGAACTCAGGTAATTCAGCTTCAGCACTCTGAGAGAAGGTAGCCTCCTCACAACTAAAGCATGTTTTATGACAAATTTTTTAAGAAGGCTCCATTTCTTGGAAACGTGTAAGGGGATCCATGCGAACACCCACCCAGGCCCCACACTACCACACCACCTTAATCCAAAGCCAGCACTGGGAGATGGCCACCGCGGTGTATTATGTTGATGCTTGTGGGAGAACGTGCATTGACGGAAAGTCAATCCAACGCCAGAGTTAACACCACTGGAGAAATTCAGTGTGAAAGACTACACAGACTCACAGCATTACGCTTCTAACTCCATCCCCAATACTGAAAGCAGACCTTTTACCTGTCAAGAGTGACTCTGATTTGAGGAACTGCAGCAGAGCCTGGTGTACACAAAAAGACTGTGAGCTCATCAGGAAGGCTCTTGCCATCAAACAAGTGCTAAAGGATCCTCTGGACTGCCTAGCTATCATACCATCAGCTCCCAAATTCAGTCTTTCTCAGAAAGTGTCCTTAAATGCCTCAAAAAACACCTGTCCTCATCTCCAAAAGCAGAGTGCCCTTAAGCTGCACAGTTGAGAACAAATTCCTTCAGGGTTGTAACAACCAATTAAGGGATGTGAAGCAATTACTTTTATACCCATACAAATGAAACTCCTCCAATGCAATTAACTATCCCTTATCATCTACTGTTGAATTTGTGGAAAGCATAGCGTATGCTGTACACTCTCTCCTTCCCTAGCTTTTCAACAATTTTAATCAGTTCATTTTAACTGATGTAATGGAGCCTACCTATTCTACAGAAATAATGTATGGCTGCAAATTATCTGAATATTTTTAAATGTCTTTTTCATTTTAAATATAATTTCATTTGAGATTTTGCAGCTTTCATTTGTATTAATAAATTATCATTTCTTCTTTGTAAGTGATGAGCTAGTATGTCATGTAATTTTTTCCTCTAAATAGACCAAAACTTTGATCTAATGCAAGCCCTTGCTGAGAGTAGAAAGCCTTTCTGTCTAATTTAGCTATGAAAAATATTCAATTAAACTTGGGAGTTTAATTCATTTAGTTATGAAAATTAAATGAACTCAATAAGGTACATTTGATTTGCCTCAGGAAAGGAAAAAAAAAAGTGAAGAATCTGAAAGGGGAACAAATAAGAAGGGAGAACAAAAGTAACTTTTCCTATTCACATCGAAAGGTGGATAACATGTAAAGTCTGAGTTCCATTTTGTGTGCCTGTGTAAAACATATCCATTTGAGTTCGTGCAACATATATATCCAGAAGCCACATGAATATCTGGTATTAACATCCTAATTGTCTCCTGGGTAACAAAAATCCCTGTAGGTCATAACCAAGTCCACCTCAGCCAAGGGAAGATCTGACTCCTCACACCAGAAAGACACCATCCACACACAATTCTTCTCCATCTCCATTTGGGAAAGAAGGAAAGTATTGGAATTATTTTTCAAAACCAGAAGAGAGCAACATGGCTCTGCCCAACAGAAGCACCCTTCTAGTTTTGCAGCCATTACTTACCATTTTTGCAGATAGGACAGCACTGATCAGGCTCATACACCGGATCCACACACTCGGTCTGGGGACAAGCTGAGACAGTGCAAAGCACTTCACCATTGGCTTCACAGCGACACTTCTCACACGGAGAAACCTGAAACACAAATCTAGTCACTTTTTAACTCTTTCACTTAATGCCCTCCTGAAGTGTGCAGTGCCTGCCTCCCCATCCGCACTGTTCTTTCCTTCACCTCTTTTTCCTATCCACTTTAAGACGAATGCTTTTTGTGGTCTGAATAATGCAGAGAGGCTGGGCTCCTGCAAAAACACAGAACCACAGCAGAAAAAATCCACAGGTTCTGCTCTGAATCAGTGCACCAAATGGGAAAATCAAAAGGATCTTGGGGACAAGAACACTTTAGACTTTTAACAAAAATAAAGCAAAAATTTCCCTACTACATTTCTAATGAGCCGCCAGTAAATTAAGTTTATGATTTAGATAATATCTGGTTTAATTCTAGTAGAGGTTCAAAATGTAATTTAGCAAAAAATATTCAACTTAAAGAAAAATTATCATTTTCAAAGAGAAGTCAGGAAAAAAATACCCTTTGAATTCAGGTATTTCCCACAGGTTAATTGTATTTGTATCATTCTTTTAATACCGGTAACTTTCTGAAAAGAAACTGCAATTCAAAGAAGGGGGCAAAGGAGAATACAGAGGTCATTCATTTTACCTACTGAAATGTTACTGGTTTTGAAGAACTGTATAGGAGTACCATGAGATAATTACTTGAACGACCTACTTCAATGAAATTCATTCCAAACAAAACAGCATCAAGGCCCTCTTTAGGAAAAAAAGGATTTTCAAATGTCTGCATTTGCCACATGAACAATTCCAGCTGTCCACTTCAGCATTCCTGACCAGGCGTTGCACTTGGTATCACTGGTGTCCTCATACCACACAAGGAGCTGGAGGTAGAGGGAAGCAAGGGTGCTGAAGAGCAATAAATGATACACTGTAAATCTCATTGCTGTACTCCAAAAAACCAGGCTGGCATCCATTCTCAGAGTGCAGAATGAAAACGCAGCTGAATGTTATTAGTGATCTTCTAAATCTAAAATCTGTGCAGATTCTTGGTGTACTTAAGGATGAGGTCTTTTTTTTTTTTATGGACCTTTTTTCATTCCAGATTCCAGTTGATGCAAACAACCACCCATTGCATTTCTCCAATAAAAGCAGAGTAATTTCAAATCTGAAAAAAAAAATTATTCTCTGTGAAGAATCATCCAGATGTCTATGTAGATCATCTGTTTCTTCTCCCTATTTCTTAGGCAGCTCATCACTTTTCTTTTTTACCAAATTCATTCTCTGCTTGCTTGCCTCTTTTACATCCTTCTCACTTCCAAAGTTCAAACATGCTGATGCTTGCACAGCATCATCTCCAACTAAATGCTCATCCATGCTTTGCCACTTCTCTTCCCACCTGTCAAGGCTGTTATTTTCTTATGCACTCACATATCTTTCACGCTGTCCCCTCTGCTTAGAAAGCCTAAATAGGGTCTCGCTGTGTTGCTTTCTGCTTTTATTACTATTATTTATTTCAGACGTCCTTTGCTAGCTGCTCACTTCCAGTTCCCTCTTTGCTTTATACTCTACCAAGGATAACACCACATCATACACTTATAAGATGTTACAAGGAGGCTGATAGCTCAGTACTGCAGAGTTTTATTGCAGGCTTTGGGACAAGAACTTTGACCTGCAATTGTTTATAAACTGCCACGTTCATCTGCAGAGCTGACGTGTCAGAGGATGAGGAGGTCTCTGATCCAGTGTCCAGAGATGAGAGGCTCAGGTATTTCGAGTAATCACTTGAACTGCATGTGAAGTTTTGAGGGTCAGCAAACCTGAGCTCCTAACTATCTGCAAACCAATAGTAAGAATCCTTCTCTCTGGAGATATATATCCAGAAACAATGCTTACTAAATTATGAAAACATGCTTTCTGAGGAGGACTGTTTTTTTAATTATTATTAAAGAATCCTACTGATCAAGGCTACCAGAACTCAATTCCAACGATCAGGGTCAACAAGGCAAAACTACAACTTTCAAATGGTCTTAATTTTTGCCATGACTTGAAAAAGATGCAAATTTCTCCATCACCACATTTCAACAAGACCAGAAACTAAAACAGATATTCATTCTCCCAAGACACCCGGAGCTGTGCTTAGTAGCTGTGCCATTCAATATTAGAAGTGATGTAAAAACTAGAGTATCTGATGATAATCAGGAAACAAGGCAGCACACAGATGTTATTCCTAAAATCTCTCATCTGTAAAATTTAAACATATTCTAATTAAGTAGGTTGTTTATTAGAATTCCAAATTCGACAGAAGCCAGAGATTCTTAGAACAAGAAGCCATTTAATGAAGTACTGAAAATACTATTGAATGAGAAACAAAATTGATCTAATCTTTATCTAATAATGATGACTCAGAATAATGCATTTCTGGCCTGTACTGCACATACACTTGAAGACTACATCTTTCATGAACAGAATACACTGTCAACGTGATGCAGCAGTCATGAACATACTTCCTGTGAAACAGATTATGGGATTTCAGGGGAATACATATAGCACACCTTTAATAAGTAATGTCATCTGTACAACCCACCAATACGGGTAATGGTAGCAGTGTTAAGAAAGGTCTCCATGTGCTTATTTCTACAAAGCTCTTTTCAGGCACGTAAGCAAATCACAGCAGCTGCTAAAATGGTATTAGTGTCAACCTTTATCTGTTCATCTTTGGACTAAATGGTAGCACATTGTTTTTTTATGTATCCTCGGGATGTTGCAGGAACTGTGGAAAAGACACACTTCTTTCCACATCTTAATGGCAGCTTAATACTTGGAGATAATCATCAATAGAGACAGACAGTAAGACAGTGTGTATATGTAACAACAGCCAAATAAATCTGAATGAAAAGACACATTTCCTTCCTCTCCTCTTTTCTACTCTTACAACACAAGCACGCTCCCTGCACCACAGTTCCCAGTGGCAGCCAATGCAACAAGCATCCCACTTGTTCATCTGGGAAACAACTGGCTCAGCAGCACTCACGCTCAGCACATCTGACATAACCAGTCTGGACTGGAAATAATGCCACCTATCAACCTCTCTCTGAAGACTGATGACCACGTCTCTGCGGTCTACAGATGAAGCTATTGACTCTATAGCAGCAGTAGTTCTGCCTATGCAAAAACTGTGTGAAGACAATGAGAGGCATGGAAGCCTTACATATTCACCAGGCAGCTGTAAACCCTGCAGCAAATAAGAGTCGAGATGGAAAAAAAAAAAAACACAAAGCAAACATCCTTAGAAATGTTTAAAGAGAAGTTTATGATCAGATGTATAAATGGAGTTGCAGATGTTGTAAAAAAGCAAACACACCATCGTGTAAACAGGTAGATTTCCCATCAGTGGGCCATGAAGAAAACTGCAGTTTAGTAAGGGTGGTAGATTTATCCAGCAACTTAGTGCAAATTATCATAATTAAGAAGTGACAAATCATTTGCAATCACTGAACTTCTGGTCTAAAGGAATTTGAGCTTGCTCTTCCCCCTTTTCACACATCAAACTTTTAATTAAAAAAAAACAACAAAAAAATCTGAAGCATGTATATATATATATATAATCTAGATTCGGTTTCCTGCACCATTAAAATATCTAAATTAAAAGAAAAATAAAAATCAATCATAATCCCAAACTTATTTGCTATTGTGCTGGAATTTTTATTAGTATTTCTTTTCCATTTACACAACTCAGGAGAACATGAATGGGGTTAGGATGACAAAAATAAACATACCAGGCTTATTTTTACTTCTCTGTGCCTTCAAAATACCACACGTTTCAAAATCCTTTTGTGTTTGCTGACTTCTAGATTTCCTAGTAACTTAGACACAAATAAATAACATTTTTGGTAGCACAGAAATTCTAAAAAGGATACATGAAGCAATACCTTTACAAAATTTAGGTCTTTCCCAAACATTACACTTCTCAAGACAATCTGTGGTCTTCGTAAGGCTAACTTTGTAAGTCAGACTGCATCTTCAAATCTTACTGTAAGACTGAAAAACATCTAGAGGAGCACTTGCACAGCACTCTCCAGCTCCAGTGCAGAATTTTACCCTTATTGGATTGCTCCAGCTAAGGCTTTTGCTCTTGGTTCCACTCTTATGGATGCTGTGATCCCTCTGCCATCCTGCCTCACGATAGCCCCAGAGGAGCAGAATGGTGTTGATGTAAACAGCTTTCTAAGACCTCAACCTTCCCCTACACCTGCATTGTTTTGTGTCAACATCCATGTCCTGTTTGAAACAGGAAAACACATGCACACACTCACGTAAGCAAAGCCTGCAGGAAGGACCGTGAATCAAAGAAGAAATGCATCAAATCTCCCATTCCCTGGCACATTCAGCTTCTAAATAAGCACTGGCTCCAATCAGGGCAATTTTTTGCCATACCAAGCCACATCTGAATTTTATATAAGCAAATCCCAAACTTGCAGGCATATTTACACATCTATACATAAATATTTGTGCAGACAACATCACTTAAAAGTTAGGAGGTCAACATGTTATTCCTTCAGTGACGTCTGGTACTCTTTGCCATGAGTAGCAGATACAGAGAAAAACCAGATTGCTATCCATCTATAACTCCTCTAGACCTTAATCAAGAGACAGCATATTAGTAACCTAAGACTGTCAACTTTAAACTTGTAAAATGACCTTTGAAACCACGTACAATTACTTGCATCTGCAATTCCTTCCACCCAGCAGCAGCAGCAATCTGACTACATCTGCACCTCACCCCACCAGGCAACTCCACTGATTGCAGTGGCACAGGCAAACAGTTGCGTTGACAGCTTTGTGCTCACATTGGAGCCAACGTTGAAGCCCAACTAAAAACCAAGGTGCTCACACATCAAAACAAATAGGCTGCAGTTCCACTGCCCAACTGCATCAACAACTTTCCTTGCGTGTCCTTCCAAAGCTGGCTAGTACAAAGCAGTTGGGAACTGATGTTTCATCACAGGAAGGTATCGATACATGGGCCGAAGGCTGAACGGGGTTAAAAAGAAAGCTGAAAGACATCTTTTCAGAACATTTTTGAAAACATCACTGTTCAGCACTTTTTACCAAGGCTGCCACCCATGTTCAAAGGTAACAGGGAGACCTAAGGCTTTATTCTCTCACTGCAATATTCTCAAGATAATAAGGTGTTTTAGGTTTGCTTTACAGCTGTTAATACAACACCACTATATAAAAAGACAAAGAAATGCAAATCGTTAGAAAAGCATGAATGAAGAGCGGGGAGAAGTCTTTAATGAAACTCTGACCTACAAAGAAGGTATGCAGAAGCATCAGTGTTTTGGCCACCTCTGAGAATTAACTTTGCTTGAAAAGGAAGGATCTCACAATCCATCTCTGAAAAGGCCACACCAAATAACTGCTGTTAAAAAGTACCTTCTCCCTCTTAAAGTAGTAAACTGCCATCCCAAAGCCAATGCAACCCTTGAGAGTGACATGAAAAAAGGACGGATGATAACATGCTTTCAACCATGCTTTGAAATCCACCACTACACATCTACACATTACTAAAGAGAGTAAGGGGAAACACTGTGACTTATTCCAGAAAGAGTAATTCTGCTCCTTTTTTTTTTTTTTTCTTACATTGAAGAACATGGAAAGACATTATGAATCAAAGTTAAGTTTCCAAGAACACACAAATACCACAGAGAGCAGAGGTGGCAACTTATTTACAGCCTTCACAAATACATTTTCTTTTTCTCCATCCTGAAAGTGGCTCAAGCTTCCACAACCTTGAACTGGATTTTGTATTCCCCTCAGCATATTGAACTCAGAAATTCTGGTGTGTTCAGAAATGGGTTTTGGACTAGCTTTGTGTTTAACACTCACAAGTAAATTCTTAAAAGCCTGTTCGCAGATCTCGGCCACAAAAAAAATACTAAGGGGATAAAGGCAAGGTAAGCAACCAGGAAACTGGGCCAAATTCCCAAAGCTTTTCAGTGCTCTGTAATAAGTTTAAGTTGCATTTTCAATGGCAATGACCTTGCACAATAATGCTAAAAAGGCCCTAGTCTAAAAGGTTTTCCTTAAACATAAAGCTTTTCAAGTCCTTTGTTTACACATCCCTGTAATCCAGATTGCAAACCATGCTCTTACAAAAATAAGGCCCATACTTATTCTCAGAAAGCAAACATTACACAGCCTTGGCAGCACAGTTTAAACGGTTAAAAAGGAAAATATAAATGACTGTTACAAAAAAGGTATCCTCACAGACTGATTACTAGTAATAGAAGTCAGCCCACAAAACCCTGCT
This sequence comes from Brachypteracias leptosomus, assembly GCA_013401335.1. Taxonomy (NCBI): domain Eukaryota; kingdom Metazoa; phylum Chordata; class Aves; order Coraciiformes; family Brachypteraciidae; genus Brachypteracias; species Brachypteracias leptosomus. The sequence continues at coordinate 26,026 of VYZX01029700.1, forward strand.
TGATCCCTGCAAGACAGAAGTTTCACAGTTAACAGTTAAATAAGGAAACAAATTTATTGCTGAAAATTTTTCATAAAAATCCGTATCACCACTGAGCAGCATCCTTTCAAGTATCATTTTTAATGTAAATACCAAAGGAATTAATAAAGATCAGCCCCCTCATTTAAAAATGGTGCTGTATCATAAGAGCAAGAAAGGTCATGTTTAAGGGGAATATTTTACAGCACTGCAGAAGTAGTATTAACACAGAAATGAAAAGGGGAGGGGGAGACCCAGAACTCGAAGAACATAATGACACTTTAAACAAGAGAAGAACTCACAAAATTACTTTTGGCTTCAGCCCTTACCATGAACTCCTCTAGGGTCTGGTAAGTTTTCCCTCGAAACTCGCAGTAGTTCTTCCTCTCCTTGCACTGCGGGCAGCACTGCGTGGTGTCCACATGGACGCAGCGAGGGTGGAGCCTGGGGCACTCGGGCTGGATGCAGAGCGGGCCCTCCTCAGTGCAGAGGCAGGGACAGGCCGAGGGGCCCGGCGCAAACTTCTCCCCGATGGCGTAGACAAAGCCGCTCTCGTCCACGCAGCCCTTCCCGCGGTAGTCCGGGTAGGCGTACTCCTCCGGGGGCTCGGGAGTGACGCTCGCAACAGCTTCTGGGAGAGACGAATCTTCGGCCACCTGAGGTTCCTCGGGAGCAGCATCCCTCTGCTCTTGCACTTGAATGCTCCCGGATTTACTGCTCGTCCCCTGGCTGTTCCAAGCCTGCTTCTGCTTAGTCCAAGACTCCTTGTTCGAGTAGTTCCTGTTTCCTTTGCTCTTCCAGTCCCTGCTACCTTCCTCCCTCCCGCTCCTGCCGATCTCATTCATTTTCCCTGGGCCTGTCTGGCTGTCCCTTGTAGATGTGTGATCCCTCTTTTCCTGGTTCGCCTTTATCTCCTGTTTGTCTTGAGCCTTGGCCAGTTTTTGTACAGCTATCGTGGAGCTACAGAGGACAACCATGAGGCAGCAGGTTACGAGAAGAGAACTAGAGAGAGCTCCAATTGCCATTGCAGTAGAGCTGGGCATCACCTACTGCATCCCACAGGGGACACTGCATTCACATCGGAGGGAAGCACTTCACAGATCCACAGTCCCTAGGAAGAGAAGGATTAGGAACACTTCAGCTTCGACACTTCTTCCCCCCCACACACATCCCCCCCCAGCCTCCACCGAGGCAACATCAACAATATGCAACCTGTCTCGGTAGTTTAGGCAAAAGGCAGACAACAGCCTGGTGCTGCATCCCTCCTCCTCCTCCCCCACTCTGCCAAGTCTTATAAATAGCAGGGCTCTGGACACGGACCGGGCGTCCTCGGCTGCGTGACAGCACCGCTAACAACTCCGGGGAGTTGGGATTTGCAAAGGCAGGTGCATGCCTTCATCTGGGGGGTATTTTTCCTTTCAGATGACAACACGTGAAGAGGACGGACGCATGCTGAATTAAATGGAGCTCCCGAAAACATAGCAGAGCCCGGAAGAGAAATCACCCAGTTGAGTGCATGTTGACTGCATACACGGTGATTTTCATTAATCTCTTATTCAGTCTCAAGTACGCTGTTTTTTCTGTGTTTTTTTTTTTTTTTTTAAATACCTAACAGTGCGCACATTTCTGTTAAAGGCA
>VYZX01029700.1:28141-48075 GCA_013401335.1 Brachypteracias leptosomus
CTACCAGTGAGCACATTTCTGTTAAAGGCAACTAAACCCAAGCACATTAAAGCGAGCAGAGCCAAACTACCTCTCTCTTCCGAACTGCCTGAACAAGCGGGCAGCAGCTCTCTCCCCGTGTTCCAAAGGCGAAGCGGAGCCGGTGAGAGTTCCCGCAGCACAGGCTCATTTAACCCGCATCCTCCAGGAGTTCACCAACACTCCCGCCTCCTGTCCCTAAAGCGCCGCACACCAAACCGGGTAAAAAAACCCAAACCAAAATACGTACACTACTCCGGCCGCGAAAAGCGAAGGCGCCTCAGCCTCCCTGCACGGCCCCACCTCCGAGGTACCGCTCCTCAAAGCCATTTAAAAGCCTCCCTCTCCGCCCGCCCGCCTCCCCGGCCCTCACCGGCGGCGGCACCGCGGGGCAGGGCGCTCCGCCCGCCGCCCAAACTTTCCGGCGAGCCGGGCAGCGTCGCCCGACCCCCTCCCGATGGGGCTGGGGGAGGTGGGACCGGCCCCCTCCCCCGCCGGGCAGCGTCCATCGCGGCCCGCCCGGCGCCTCCCTACCTGCGCTGGCGCCGGGCTCAGNACAGCACGGCAGACACTCGCCCCGGGGAGCCTCGCCGGGCAGCCTCACGCAGCGGGTGCGCTCGTTCGAGGTCAGCCCCGCACCGGCGCTTGAAACTTTTCCCTGTGGGAGGTTGTCGGTTCACGACGTGTGCCCCGCGCCAAACCCGCGGCGCGGACGGGCGCGCTCCCCGCACTGTGAGGCGCGCACCCGCCGCCGAGCCCGTCTGCCCTGTGGGAGGAGCGCGGGTGCCCGGCGGGCAGGGCGCGCACACCTGCGGGGCCCCGCTGCAGAGCCGCGCCACAGGAGGGGAAGCCACGTTTAAGCGGGGCAGCGCAGGCTGTGCCCCTCTCTGGCAGTCCCCTCTGCAGCATCAGGTCACTCGGCTTTAACTCTCTCCTGCTGGACTTTCCTGGCAGCGAAGCGGTACAGGGGTCACTCTTTGAAATGTTTGCTTACGCTTTTGAATGGCCGATGGGCACTTTTGTGCTTAAATATAATTGCATGTTTCTCCTTTACACTTCTTAATACAGAAAAAGGGACAGAACAGTCTGTTACAAAGATAGGGGCTGAAACACAGATAGTCAGACTGTTGGGACAGAAACACAAAAGAAAAGTTAGAGATGCTTTTACTCTGGAGCTGAGCAAGGACTTGGACCCCCAAAGGTTATTTATTTATTTATTTATTTATTTTTAAGCCACATTAGATGTCATACCACTATAATCTTCTATGAGTTTTGCTTTACAGATGTTCCAGAGCAGTCCCAGCTGCACTAACCCTCCTGCTGCAGTAGCTCTTCAGCAGCTCGCTGTCCCCTGCACATTGCTAGGGCTGGATTTCCCAAAGTACTTGTCATTATAACTGAAATTTTTAGGTTAGGTAAAATTTTCAGAATTTTCTTTTTTCATTATCATGGTAGCACTGCAATATCAGTACTCAGGAGAGCAATTAAAATCTGCTGCATACTAATGTTTCACTGCTAAGTACCTTCATGAGAGTCTGTTATTTGTGAAACCCAGACACAAACTCCTCCACAGGAGGATGCAGGTGCTAAACATTTTTGGCTGTTGGGTTCTTCCTATAAACATCTATGAGCCCTGTCTAGTTTACAAAATTATTTCTATTGACACCATCTCGTATCTCTCAGATACTCACCAGCTAAAAAAGGGTTCGATTTTCTGAAACTTCAAAATACAACACTCAAGTTTTGAAGGGTAGGAAGAAGTCAAATGTTTCCATAGGTTGCACTAGTAAAATGAAATTCCAGATTGCTATGGGGTTTCTAGACAAAGCTTTAGAGAGTTAAGCTAGACCTTTGTCATTACCTGACTAATCATTAAGAAGTATTTGCCTTCAAATTATCATCTTATTACCTCTGAAAAAAAGGTTTGAATCTTTGCCTTTTCTAGAAACAGTAATTTTATGCCTTATATAGTTTAAACTGTGCCATGGGGTGAGCAACCAGTACACCACATTGCTAATTCTAGACCAACTTGAAGGACCATCCTGACTTTGCGTTCACAAACCCATAAGCTTTGCTGCCAAGCAGTAGCTGGTTGTGGCTGGAGCAAGGCAGAAGGAAATCAAGAACTGTGGAAGGCAATGCTATGTTTGTGATAAAGAGCAGAGAGAAGCCTATTTATGGTTCTGACATTTTCACATGTTCCCAGGTGAAACTTTGGTACAAAATCCAAGTTCTTCAGCATCCAGGACTCTCTCTCTGTAGGAGCTGTGCCTCTCCCAGACCTAGTTGCATGGCACACATCAGCTGGGCCAAAGTTAAGTTATGGCTTGTACCTGACATTAGGACCCTTGCAGAACTGACCACTTCACTGGTGTCATAGTACCTACTTACAATATATTGTAGCCAGAATGGTCAAACAGCAGACATGTAAGAAATGTTTGGTGTTTTCTTCAGCGTGATTTCTGAACTAGAAGAAGAGAGTAACATGAAAAATCTGTTATTTTGAGATCATTTTTATTATGTCTTTAATGTGAGTTTTATAATTCTGGTATAACATGTAAGGCCCTGGAGACTGAAGTCCTTCTGTTAATTCCTGGGATAGACACAACATAAAAGCGCAGGTCCAAGGTTCCCTTGTCTTGTGCCTCTGGATGAGAATCAAATTTTGCATCCTGCTCAAGGTGCTTTCCCTTCTGCTCGGTCTTATCTGCATGATGAGAACTTTACATTAGCTAAATCAGAGCTGTCATGTGGACAAAATGGTCTATGCTGGTTTTAGCTTAATTTTATTAGCGAGCAATTGAATGGAAAACAAAAAGTAAGTCAGTACCAGAAATAAGAATGGTGCTGGTGAGGGATGACTTAAGTTAAACTGGTGTGGTGACCATCTCCATTAGACCAGGCTCAAGACAGTGAGAGTGGACATCTATGCTGAAGATAGCTGGCTATTAGTCAGAAAAACTTAATTAAACATCTAGACCATGAGATTAGGGGGACTGAAATTTTGAAAAAATATTTTTTAAGAGCAGACTTGCAAATTGTGTGAATGACAAGAACCCAGATGCGGTTTTTACCAAGTTAAAATTGGTTAATAGCAATATAAAAACAAAGCCTCACAGCTATGCAGACACTTCATCTGACATCTGCGTACATTTAGCCTGTATCCAGGGCTAAACTATAGCAGTTGCTCAGTCACCTGATGAGCCCTCCCCAGCAGAGAAGAGGGATCCGGAAAGGGAGAGGAGACCCACTAGTTGAAATGAAAACAGATTTAATAACACAGCCAAGCTAATTCCAATATAAAGTATATGAAGCTATACTCAGCTCAGCAAATGTACAGTGGTCACAATAAATGGGAAAGCAACCCTCAGGAGAAGAAAGAGAAGCAGGATCAGGAAGAGCCCAAGCTGGAAGCCCTCTGTCCTCAGCAAACTTCCGCTTTATAATGAGCATGATGTTTATGGGGATACACCCATGAGCTGCCCTGGCTGACTCTAGACTGTAATGACCTGCAGACCATGGCAGGCATATGATTCTGTCCCAGCAAAACCAGGGCAACATCTAAGAACACAAACACTTTTAGCCTAATATATGGGTAAAGCAAGACCCGGGATGTGCACATACTCACCCCAGTGTCGGCGTGCAGCCCACACAGCAGGGGATCACCTAAGACATGCATCCCTTCACGTGATCTCATCCAGCAAGCATGCCCCATTTTTTCTATTTTAAGAAGTGTCCCTTAGTGTCCCATCTTCAGTGAGAAGACAGGAAGAGAAAAGAGGAGGAAGCTCCATGAGAGCCTGCAGAGCTGAGCAGGGCAGGGCAGGGAGGCAGAAGAGGAGCCACAGTGCAACTGAGGAGAATGGGGTGTGTTTAGAAAACCCCACATAACAGCGAGATTGGCTTTGGTGGCAGGGTGTCTGCTGAGCCCTCAGAGAGGACAGGGTGTGCTCAGGGGGAACAGGGCTGCAGGAGCTGTGCGCCACGTGTGCCCATCTCAGCTCAACAGCTCTGAAACCCTGTTCAGAGGGGAGAAAACATCCCCAAAGCATGACTCCTCTGGCAAAATAGATAGTTGTGCCTTTTTATTTTGCTTTGTTTCATTATTCCTCCTGAACGGAAGAGGGTTGTTATATGAAAGGTATTTTTTATTGTGGTACTAAAGTGGCAGTTGTTCAGGCAGGTTCACATCACAGCCTTCGAAAGGTAGCAATTTGTGCAATAGTATTAGTCCAGCCGTATAAAATAAGGCCTTCAAATTGCAGTCAGTCTGAAGAGAGAAAGAGAGAGACAAAGCCAAGGTACATATTACTCTAACAAATCATGTGTATTTGAAAAGCTTGATTATAAATAAGCAGTTTAAACAACTCTTAAAAAAAAAAAAATAGCAAGCTTCCATAACTATTTTTAAACTAGGTTAGCTTTCATCTTTTCATTTTTATTTCTCCTATTTTCTTTATGCCACTTGTCAAAGGATACTGAACATGTACTGCTCCAGTTCTTTCTTTTTTCACTAGTCTAATGTCTCTGTAGTTGACTGATAAATAGTTACTGAAGAAGTATTACACAAGCTGTGGTTACAATCCTGTCTTCATTAATTGTTTCTAAATTATTAATTTTTTCACAGATAATGATATGTTACAACATTATTTTTTTGCTTTGCATGCATGAAAACAAAACTTAAAAAACTCTCTGTCATTTAGAGTTTAGGATCTTCAGTACAAGGATGCTCTTTACACTTCTGTAAATCACAATTTACATCCTGGGAAATAAATAATGATTTTTTTTTTTTAATTTTAAATTTTTATTATTACTTGTAATACAAAAAAAATCTCTGTAGACCAGTGGGAGATTTAAATTGAAGTCACAATTCTATGAAACATCTATTAAAGCAAATTTTAGCTGTTACTGGTTGATGTTCTAAGAAATCCCCCATTAACTTACAATTTCATTATTAAGCAAGATGTAAATATAATGGTGGGCTGGTTCTGGCTGGGATAGAGTTAATTTTGTTCATAGTACCTGCTATGGGGCTGTGTTTTAGATTTCTGCTGGAAACAGTGTTGATAACACAGAGATGTTTTAGTTACTGCTGAGCAAGGCTTACACAGAGTCAAAGCCTTTTCTGCTCCTCACCCCACCCCACCAGCGAGTAGGCTGCGGGTGACCAAGAAGTTGAGAGAGGACAAAGCTGGGACAGCTGACCCCAACTGACCAAAGGGATATTCCATACCATATGACGTCATGTTCATTATATAAAGCTGAGGAAAGAAGGAGGAAAGCGGGGCGTTCAGAGTGATGGTGTTTGTCTTCCCAAGTAACCATTATGCATGATGGAGCCCTGCTTTCCTGGAGATGGCTGGACGCCTGCCTGCCCATGGGAAGTGGTGAATGAATCCCAGGTTTTGCTTTGCTGGCACGTGTGCCTCTTGCATTGCCTTTTAAAATGTCTTTATCTCAACCCATGAGTTTTCTCATTTTTAGTCTTCCAGTTCTTTCCCCATGCTACTGGAGGGGAGTGAGTGAGCAGCTATGTGGTGCTTAGCTGCTGGCTGGGGTTAAACCATGACAAAAGGAAATAAAATACTCTTTTTTTCTTTGTTAAATTTAAAGTATCCTAATTAAAAGCATTCATAATGAGGTTTGTTCCAAAATGTGGGAAAGAAGACTGATTTTGTTTAAATCAATTTAGAAAAGCTCTCTTTCTGTCATGAGATCAATTTCTCTAGCCTGTAAGTTCTGAGGAGACTCTAAGGCATGTATTCCACCTTATTAATGCTTCTCTTCTAGGTCCATGAAAGAGAGAGGGAAATACCTGCTTCCTTTTATATACAGGATGTCTACAATTTCTACTGCTTTGAATAACTTCTCTATTCTTACCTGCCTGTTGCATCTGTAATGAAGGTTTTGCAAATATAAAAGTCAAAAAAGTGTTGTTGCCATCTTAACCACAATAGTTAAATAATACTAAAAATTGCAGAGTGAAACCTCTGGAGAGCGAGGAGGATTCAATTCAAGACCTGTGCATATGGGCTCATCCTGAGTAAAAAATACTTGTCTATTCAAAGCGCAGTATTTTGTGCTTGTAATTACAGGACACAAGAATGATTATAAATGGATTTTCACTACAATTTCAGTAGCCTGGGGAAATTCAATGTTTATCATGGCTCCCAATGTTCCCCAGGGAAGTTGTGGATGCCCCCTCCCTGGAAGTGTTCAAGGCCAGGTTGGATGGGACTTTGAGCAATCTGGTCTAGTGGGAGTTGTCCCTGCCCATAGCAGGAGGTTGGTACTAGATGATCTTTAAGCTCCTTTCCAACCCAAACCATTCTATGATTCTACATTTGTGTCTTTTTGCTCAAAAAGAGGTAAAAAATGCTTTTGCATGTACATACACATGAACATGCACAAAGTAACACAAAACATTTCAATACAACATCTTTCCTGTAAACAAGTACTATTCCTTGTTCCCTTTTACAAAGCCAAAAGATGCACTACCAAAATTTTTCGTTTTTACATTCTCATTGCATTGGAAAATGGAACAAAGTGTTTCTTAAGCTTGTATTCAGCTCTCTTCAGACAGAATCTGCAATTCACTTGAAAATACAGATCAGTATTGCTTTCTCCTTTATTATTTGTAATTACATTCTTGTTTTATTTATAATATTTAAGCTTCTCTAGATACATTTGTGTTTACACAAATACATATTGTGTTTTCAATAAAGGCTACATCAGCTATCACAAGGTTTATGGAAAAAAAAAAAATCTGTTCTTGTACTGTTTCACATTTTAATAGAACTCGTCCCTTCAATACTCTTTAATATTACTGGAGGAAAAACACACATACCCCCCAAACAAAACCCCAGCTTTGCTCTCTCTTCAGTTCCACAAGATTTCTTACAGGATTTCTTTCTTTTTATTTTATTAGACATTGAGCTAAACTTAATGAAGAAATGAATTGAAGAAAAAAATTCCTATGTACCTTACAGGAAGATAGGGAAAAATAAAAGCTATTATTGTGAAAACTGATTTAGCACCGTAACTCACACCAATATTTGCTTCCATTCTCCAACTTCCTCTAAAACTTCTGAAACATGAATTGTACTGTTTAGTATTTGTTTTTCTTTAAATTATTTGAAAAATAGCATAGGTTGTTTTGGGAATGATGTATATATATACAAAATAAAAATGTTTTAGAATACATTCTTCGTATTCAGATACTCTGTTAATATTATTAGTGTAAAGTAAAAACATTTATTGTATGGTTGGTAACTCCAAAATCTTGTCTCCAACAAAGGCAAGCCCTTAAAAATAATTTTTAAAATGTCTTCTTCAGTTTTTACATCATCCAACATGTAAAATGCTTTCTATCACAGCTGAACCATTTTTTTTTCCCATTTTTTTTTCATTTTTGTTGAAGAAGCTGATGAAATACATGTTGAAATTAAGTTTGCCAAGTCAAGTATTCAAAAGTTAAGGAATTTGCAGAGCGTGTGCAAAAGCCTGTGTTATTCCCATGGTTTATAGAATTAGAGTATAGCCACCAGACATCTGATCCTGTAATATAACTGTTTGCAGATTCAGAGAACAAGCTTGCCTCTTAGGGGATATTCTCCAAAACTTGCTGCGCATAAACCCTTAGATATGAAGCCTCCAGTGATATGTGTTCCAGAGCACATCTTCAAATTTTCCTATTCTTTGCCCTCCTTTTCTGTCATTGTAACCGTCCAGTTACAAAAATTAAAGCTTTGACAATGACACTTTGTGCATACACATCTTATCCTGGTGCCTTCCTTACTTTTTGAACCTGCTGGCTAAGTTCAAACAAACTTGACGAAGGAATTGAATCCTTAAATCTTCACAGAAAGAGGTAGATTAGTAGAGTAGAGCTGAAAATATGTCACTGAAGATGTGCAGTGACCTCATGCCTTGTTATACACCAAGTGACTCCACATGAGACATTACCCGTATAAGTGCCTGGGCTATGCTAGACAGGTAGAGCCTATACCTTCTTGGATGCTGGAATTAAGTGATTTAAAGACACCAATCTATAAGAAAATTCTGCTAATTCTAGTGTTCAAATCCTTTTGCTTTCCTGTCATTAACCCTTCCCTACATTCCTGTGGAAGTCCCTGTGTCCCTCAGCAAGTGCCTCTGATATGGTGCCAGGTAAGCAATGGATTATTTTGTTGCTCTTTTAAAATTAAAGTCCCAGTGAGGCCTTCAGATTAATTCACATACATTTGATAATGTCATCTTCCAAAAAACTGGGCAAATTATGTTTTGTAACATATTGAAAGTTTCATGAATTGTAGATTCCCAAGTGTTCTGTCTTTAGATCTAATTACTGGAGATGATTACATTCAGGACCTTCTGCAATCACAGAGACTGGTGATACAGTATTCTCTCTAGTGAAAAACCTTACATGGCTCAGAAATCATGGTTTAGGCTACGAGCTGTCAGAGAAGAACAAAAAAGTTACAGTAAACAGTCTTTGAGCTAGAACTAGATTTGGGAAGCAGACAAACAGAAAAATTAGTTTTTGGTGTTGCACATGGGACCTAGACACCTCAGATGCAACTGGGTCCCCCATATGTAGGCACTGCACAATGCTTAACAAATTGCCTCAGGAAATGGCCTCAAGTTGCGTCAGGGGAGGTTTAGATTGCATATTAGGAAGAAATTCTTTACTGAGAGAGTGGTCAGGCACTGGAACAGGCTGCCCAGGGAAGTGGTTTAAAAAGGTGTTTAAAAAACAAGTAGATGTAGCAGTTGAGGCTATGGGCTAGTGGTTAGGGAGATGTTGGGATGAAAGTTGAACTTGATGATCCTAGAGGTCCTTTCCAACCATAATGATTCTATGATTCCATGATTCTATGATCCTTAGAACTGTACATCCTCCAGTGACCAAACAAGAAGGGTAAGGAAAGCAGAAACAAATATCCTGAAGTCATACAGCAGGTCAGTAACTGAGCTTAGAAGTTAATGTAAAGCTCCTGGTTCTCTCTGTCTTCCCTTTTTAGTGCACCATTTACCAGTCCATGTTGACTTTAATTCCCCAGTAAGATATTAAGTGCATAGCTGAATAGCTGCTATACTATGTCCCTTGTATATCTACAAAAATTCAGGTGCTCATTTGTGCAAAAAACTTGATACCTCGTTCAGTTGTTACTATCAAGCCTTGATGTGCTGATGTCCTTAGGACCACTGTAGCAAGCAGGGCGCTCAAGTACCATGCTACAAGATCGAATATGAAAGAAATAGAGATGTTCTGTAATTGTGATAATGAATGCAAGTTGAGTTTACTGTTTGTTGGAATAAGATAACAGAGAAAACACAATGTCCCTTGCTGCCCACAGTATTGCTTGAGAGTTATTACAGACTGGGCCTGGTAAATAATTGACTTTTTGGATTAGGTGGTTGCAAGACCAATGAAGAAAATGACAGCTTAAATGCTTACAAAAACTCCCCTGTGACACTAGTGACCAGGAAATCAGGGACCAAACACCACCCAGAGCTACAAATTTCCTCCCTCCCCTGCCTGAGGACATTTAATCCTACCTTCCCTAACCACTAGGCTACTGGTGATTAATTTCTCACTTAATACTTGTCTGCTTTATACATACGAAACATTTTGTTGGAGAAGAGACCAGGACTCAGTCATCACCATTGTCAAGACAGAACAAATCCAGCATAAGTAAACCACATCTAACACTGGTCTACTGCTGAGCTTAAAAGCAGATTGCATTTGGGAAGTGTTTTCTTCTAATAGTTCTGTGAAATCTAGCCCTAACTAGATAATATTGCATAGACATGACTCAAGTAAACTTCTATGTGAACAGGACCTTGTGCTCTAAGGTCAGTCCTTAATTCTGCAAAGGCTGTTCAACTTGTTTTTAGAACAGAGGTCACAGACCAAGAACTGCCAAAAAATCTGGCTAAAAAAAATTTTTAAAGTTGCATCTTGCTCTAGCGGTAAAATGGTTTTTGGAAACATAAAGGATATTGAACCAAATCAGTCATAAATTGGTTTGCCTGAACCAACTAGCCCTAACTTGGTAGTCCTCACAGACTGTGAAAATCCTGCCTTCAAAAGTTTTCAAAATACATCCTTCCTTCCACCATTATTAACATGACTTTAACATGATTACTGACTCCTAAATCAGATGCAGGCTGCTGAACCAGTTTGGCAATTCCATAGAGAGCTATATCTCAGCTTCTGTCTGAGAACAGCAGCAGCAGTACAGAAGAAGAAAAAGATTAATGCATCTGGTACCTTCAAGACTCAGGAAGCCTTTCCACAGTCCTAACTAGCGAAGCAAGCAGCCAGTTTGTCAAAGGACCTCAGCCTACTGGACACTGAACTGCTCTGAAAAAATGTGGCAATTAGTATCACTGTGGAAACAAAAGAATGTCCAGGACTTCTGAAAATTTAGCCCTTAGCATGCCCTAAAAACACTGCCCAGTTCTTTTACTTTGTTCCCAACCACAGTTCAGCCCCCATCACTGTTTTCTTCAAAGTAGCTATTGCCTGAGAAAACAATCTAGGTGTTGACATTTAAATGAACTTTGTTTCAGTAGCTGTTTGATTTCTGAAACTTAGGCAATTAAAATTCCTTTTTCCTCATGCCATCTTTTGCCTTCCTCTTGTTACAAAGCTTCAATTACATTTCTTTTTCCTGATAAATTAAAAAACAAGTGTTTATTTGCACATTTACAGTTTTCGTGGACTATTGGGATGGATTCTAGAACTTTTATTCAATAAATTAGTTTTTATTTCACATCAGCAACTTCTACATAAGGATAATTCAAAGAACTGGGAACCCAAGTTATTCCTATAAGTATAAGTATATACATATAGCCTAAGCTATAAATTGCATGAATGCATCAAGTGATGTCCTAATAACTAAGTTATGAGTTAGTATGAAAGCTATCATGCCATTCACACTTCCATGCCTGATATTCTGTTGGAGTTTCATTTTCCTCCTGTAGATACAAAATCAATCACTTTGAATTGTGGGGGGTTTTGCTGTTGTTGTTTGTTTGCTTTTTAATTAAGGAGACTAACAGTTGATATAAGTTATAGCCACAATAGTAGATGCCCTTGCCACTACTCCATCAAACCCTGGCTAGGGCCTTTGGAGAGATTCTTACATAGCAGCTTGCAACCACCCTAAGCAGTCACATTTCTCTCTGTAAATTAAATTTCTTTAAAAAGTCTCATTTTGTCCTGAGGCTGAATTTCTGTTTCAGTAAATTCTGATCTACAGAGACATCTACTTCCCATTGAAGTTGATCAGAGCTGCAGGTGACCAGTGCCTCTACAGCTCAGACCCCTAGGCTGGATTTCTCCCAGAGTACGAATATGTTATTAATAAGAGCAAGTTATCTTTGACTAAAAGCCTAGTGAAAAACACTTCTGTACTTTTCACAGACTCCCAACTCTCCTTCTCAAAGGCTTTTGCCTAGAGTTTATTTTAAAACACATTTTTTTTTATAGTGAAGCCTTAAGTAAGGAGTAAACTTCTAAGAACAGGCTCTGAGAACTTTGTTACTTTTTCGATTAAACAGAATTGAATAAGAAAAAGGGAAAAAAAGTCCTCCTTCCTTCTCCAATGCTTTTTTCTCAGTTGGGATTAATTTTTCACTAGAAAAATAGAGGTTATAACTTCTTTTGGAAAAGGAAAATATCAAGCACACCTGAGGTTTTAAACAAACAGTTCCTGCTGTTAAACAAATCTATGGTGAACTGTAGATGGAAGAAAAATCCCTGAAGCAGAGGCAAAAATTCAGTAGTAGTTCACTGGGTCTGTGTCTAGACTCTTGGTTTGCTACTAATGGGATTTCTTTGATAGGTTGACCCAAGCTTTTGATAGAAGCAAGATTTAATGACAATATGTTTACAACTTCCTTTGCTGCCTTAGTTCATACGTCTGGATTCCAGCTCTGGTTTCCAGGTTTGGTGTTATACATTGTTTTGCATTACACAGATCACAACTGTAATTTAATTTCTGTGCTCTTCTCTGCTGCAGTGCTCAGATTACACAAGAAAAAGCTACTCCGTTTTCGTGTGTATCTGACAGAGATTAATTTGCCAGGAAGTTGAGTTCAAATTAAAGAATAACATTTTGTCCTTATTTGTAACAACTCAAGACTGCCAAACACACCATGGGTTAAAAGAAGCTGCACGGATAGATATGTTACTCTTTTTACTTGCCAGTTGGCAGCTGGACAATCAAGGACTATTGAATTATTACAAATGTTTTATTACTTTGTTGTTGAGTTTTGGCAATGGGTCCCACAATTCTTCTTCATCTTAAACAGAGGTTTCAGTAGGTGATTCAGGAAGAAACCTGCTTTAGATAATCCATTAAGTTCTTGTCTAGAAGAGAGAAATTTAGTGTTGTGCTGGTATGAGGATCCTTCAGTCCTCAGGGTTAATTGATACAATTGCTGAAAAGGGCTTTCAAAGCCAAACAGTCAATTATAGCAAGGCTGTAGGAGCTTGATGACAAAAGCCTCAGGTCAAATCTTTCAGCACAGATATATGCAATATTTTGCTGTTTGCATTGATGTTGCATCAAGGAGAGAAAGAAGTAGTAATATAGGTAAAGCTGGAGCACTATGTTCAACTTGCTGGGGAATCACAGCTTGGATTTTTCATACTCAGAATAGAACTAGCATGAAGCTAGCCATCTAAGAAGAATTTGGAAAATAGACATGAAAATGTAATTCCAGAATTGCTTAATTTAAACATTAAGACAAAACAAACCCCAGCAAACCCCACAAAAATTAAAACAAAAATTCCTCCTCCTTCCTCCAATTGTTTCTCTCTGCCACACAATAAAGCCCAACTGGAATGAAAAATAAAAGATGTCTCAACTCTGCCTGTTGATTACTCAGGCAATGCAGCAAGCGGCCTGCCAGGGAGAAAGGCAGGGAAGCGAGAACGGGGCAGAGAGCCAGCAGGGAGGTCTCACAGGCAAGGTTTCACAGGAACTTCACTATCACCACACTGTGTTAGTAAAAGCCTTTGATTTTTGACAGGTATGTAAATTAATAGAAAAATACGGGTAGAAAGCTTACTGAATGAGCCCAATCTTCTGGTTTCCTGTCTCTGTTTACAATTTTGTTTGAGATCATCACACCATGAAAGGTAGAATATGAAAGGACGTGTTCAGAAGGGAGAATACATCTAAGAGAGACTTCTGCAGTGTTTCTGGATCACTGATGTATAATAAGTAAATTGATTTCCCATTCTTTTTAAGAAGTAGGGGGTTAGATTGTGATCAAATTAAATAATTCATATTGTATTTGGTGGTGAAGGGCTGAATGACACCCCAAGATACCTAATTTTCATTCTCAAAAGCCACAGTTACTTCAGTAACACTCTCAGTGCTGCATTTTTGTATTGTCCAGCCTTGAATCTAGAATTTATAGATCTCAATATCTCTCTTCAAATCAAGGATTATTTACATAACTGTGAAGAAAGAAATACGTGCATCAGACATCATGCAGTGGGACTGACTCACTAACAACTTGTAAGAGCAGTAAAGCATAAACATGAAGATTTCCCACATCCTATGCAATTGCCTCAACCCCCAAGTAAAAGTTGCTCTGCTGTCACCCAACTACCTCCTGAGGGAAATCCCAGGGAAGCAGCTACACTTCCATGGATGCATTCAGCCTGACTCAATCAATCAGGCCTGTTTGACAGAAGCTTGTCATTAAAAAGTTTCCTTCCAGCAGAGTGCAGAACTCTATTGTAAGACTTTCATTTGCTGTAGAAAAAAATTGCTTCTGTTTCTTGCTTTCACTTCTAGCTCAAGATAGACATATATGATCTTTTCTCCACCCTGTTCTTCTTTGAGTATATGGCTTAGTTGCAATATTGGTTTTATTCAGCTGTTTCAACAGATTTACTCCAGTGTGCATGCAAAGTAAAAATAGAATGACTCTTTCCTCTTTTGCCATACATCCTTCTTCTCCACAGTATCCAAAATGTAGGTACAACCCAGGAGTGCATGTATGTGTCAGTGTATGTATGTTCTTGGTACTGACCATAACAGGAAGACCCAGTTTACTTTATTCCCTATTTTCTCTCACTGGAGAATAAAATATTTTAGTTTTGCAAAGGAAATAGAAACCTAGACATCTCTTTGAAGCAAACTAAAACAGGAGCTCTTGGAGGAAACAAGACTTTAACAGAGAAGCTAAATTAATTTTTTGTAGCTGTTCACTGTGAGAGAATCTTTCTTTACAAGAGTGCATCAAAGGTTGTATCTCAAACTGGAGATTTCAGAACAAATTTGATATAAAGCACAGCAACCATTTCTAAGGATTCAGCCAAGAGTTCTAGCCTAATACTGAACTATAACAGCAACATACGATTTCTCCCATCAGCTTTAGTATCAAAAGAATCTAGTGTGAACTTCTTTAAGGGTTTCATGGGGTTCCAGTCAAACTATCAGAAAAGCCTGACATAATGTAGAAGAAAATCTAACTTATGCACTGGCTTAAACAATACTGAAGAATGAAAATTGTAGCCATGTAAGCAAAATAATATACTATGGGAGAGTCAAACAGGATATTTATGCCTCACAATCTGTTTCCTCATTCTTTGAGGAAACTGAAAAGGGTGTAGATGAATGTGATCCAGCTGATAACATTAATCAGGAGGTAATAAAGATTTTATAAGTCTTTCCCAAAAGACTTTAACTAAGATGGGTAAAATGGAAGGTGTTCTCATGAACTAATAATGGACTAAAGCATAGGAGAAAAGGGCAGGAATAAAGCATTAGTTTTCACAATGGGAGGAAATAGGCATCTGTGCTGGAGCCTATTCCATCTACTGTACTCATAAATGATCTAGAAAAGGGATTGGATAGACAGAAAATAGTCTAAGGGATAAAACCAGAAGCTGACTGAGAGCCATTGCAGAAGATGTCTTATACTAAAAAAAAAATCATCAACAAAATGGCAGGTGAAATTCTCTGCGTAAAGCATAAGGGGGAAAAAACCAGAAAAGAATTCCAGCTAGTCTATAATGATGAACTGTAAAGTAGCTACCACCACTCAGGAAAGAGATTTTGTGTTATAATAGAAAGCTCTAAGAAAATATCAGCTTGATGCTAATCAAAAAGGAACTAGGATGTTAGGCATTATTTTGAAAAGTATGGAGAACTGCCATACATGCAGTTTTGATTCCCATCATCTCCTAATGAATACAGTTGGCTGAGGAAAAGAACAGAAAAATGTGACAAGCATGAAAAAAGCACTCAGCTAACAAGGAAAGACTGCGTATACCAAGACTCTTCAACCTGTAAAAGAGATGACTCTATGGAGAAACATGATAGTCAGGAGTGACATGAGGAAGTTAAATAGAGAATGATGATTCACCCTTTTTCATAATGTCAGAATTGGAAGAAAACAAACAAAGACGTATTTTGACCATACCTTCTATGCTGAACTGTGAAATTGATTGCCAAAATATCTTGTGGACTGAAGTAGGTTCAGGAAGCAAACTCACTTAGATACGGATTCATGACTATCCAGTGTGCTAGCTCTCCCGTGTCATTTCCTACTGTCTCCTTTCAGAGGGAAGATACCCAACTTTGGAGTTTTTATCCAGCACACAACAGCTGTTTTTGTGTCCTTTACTGCACTAGCAGGATGTCGTGTATCCTCCATCTCCTCTGGAAGGCCAGTGAAGTGCTATTTCAGAAATTATTCTGCATGTTCTGAACTTCTTTCCCAACAGTGCCTAGTTCCTCTGAAGTTAATTTTATATTAAGGGTGATGGTAGACTTCCAGTTTCAATGCAACTTCTGGCACAATGCAGCACTTCATCTCTAATTTTCTATAAGATACTGTCTTGTTATACTTCGTATGTTTTATGACTCTAGGATCATCTCAGAAATGCTTACAGTGTTGTAAACATATGGTGATGTTTACTATTGCAATTTTTTTAATCATTTTTGAAAGTTAGTTTAGTGCATATGGCCAACTTTGGCCTATCTAAATTTGGAGAGATTATGATAGATTGCCAAGAAGAATTACATGCTTTTTAGGATTGCTTTTCCTAAGTAGATAAACAGAAACTAAAGCCAAACAATAGAAACTGAAAAAGAACAAGGTGGAATGGTGCAAAAGGATACAGACAAAACATGAAAGAATCAGGAGACTTTGACCATACAGAATCATTATGTATTAAAATTCCACACCTAAATGCAATCAGTACATACTAAATGTGTTACATAAGGTATAATTGACCACTCAACCAGGATGGTCGTAAAGACTGCATAATACTGAAAACTATTACATATGTTGTAAGTATAGAAAATTCAATAATAGGAGAACTCACTTATGTTAGACCATTTCTTGGAACAATAAGAATTTACAAAAGGAATATTTAATCCCAAGCAATATAGAATCTGGTAAATGTGTATCTGACAGTGGTCCACTCTGTCACAGTATTTAAAGAGCCCAAACACCCGCAACATAACATATAGGTTCAAAAAATTGAATTAACAAAAAAAGCTATGAAAAAGGACAGAAAGAAGCATTGGACAGGGTAAAATGGATATCAGGAAGAGTGTTTAAAGATACCTTGTTTGTAGTCCAGACTAAACCAAGGTTGCCTTTCAAGAAGGAATTACTAGAACACGAAAAAGATGACCTAGTTTTAATAGCAAAGCAGAGGAGGTTAACAGAATTAGTAGACTTCTTCAAAGTTTGAAATTGTGTTCAAATGAAGGAAATATGAAACTGGTGGTATAAATGTAGAACTTCAATAAAATATAAAAAATATTGTATACAATGCAGAATGTATTATAGGGATATATGAACACAATTTATTTGTATTGTATACATACACAGAGATGTTACAAAACATAAAAATACAAAATCTGCAAGTTAAATGTAAACCTAGAACATGACAAGCTAAAAAAGAGGTTTTGAGGAACACTTAGCAAAACAATTCAAATTTGTTAAGAACTTTAGAAACTAGCAAAATGCTAAATAGAAAATGAGATACAATAGGAGTAGCCAGGGGGCATAAGACTATAAGGAAAAAATCAAAGTAATCTTATTTTATTGCCATGAAATAGACAACCTTGGGTAGATTTATGTGCCAGAGTCCTTTACAGGATGCTAGTGTATGTAGCTGTGGTCAAAACTAAAATATCAGCAAAAGAACCTTTAAAATAAATGATCAGAATAGAGTTCTAAGATTTCTAATGGAATTCTAGGAATTCTAAAGGAATTTCAATATGAAATTGGTAACATTTAAGTACTGTGTGCAGTATACTACATATATTTGCCTTGCTGGCAGAGAAATAGAAGATAGTTTTATAATGCCAGTTACATATTTTTCAAAGGGCATCCAAAGTACTTATGGATCAGCCATTTTGATTCATCTGATATGCAAATTATGTGAGGCCATAATACATACATGGATGTATAAACATGAATAAAAGAATAAATCATGCCTCACAAATTTCTTTAAATTCTCCAAAAAAAAGTCCATGGAAATATGGCAAAGAATGATCCAGCTAGTGAAGTGAACCAAATCGCAGTTTTCCATAAAACTTTAGCAAAGTCTTTCATCTAAAGGTGCTGAAAAATTAAAGTAGTGTGGTACAAAAGAAAGATCTGCTCATGTATAGAAAACTGGCTAAAAGGCAGGAAACAATATGGACAGACACAAGAGGCAGCATTCTCTGAGACCAGCTCTTCTGGTTTTTTCACCATAATAAGAGAGATCTAGAGAAGAGGTGAGAAAAGCAGTGACAAAGTTTCATATAATGTAACAATGAACATTAAAAAAAAGGGCAAACAGTTGATGGACTCAGCATCAGATGTATTATCACTTAGGGAAGACTCCCGAAGCATTGTTGGTAGGTATTGGATATCTACTGTACAAAACTCACTGACAGTCAGAAAGAAAAAAAGAAATATTAGGAACTATTAGGGAGAAACAGAAAACAAATGGGAGACCATCATTATGACACTGCATAAATTCAAATCCCAAATGTTTTATATGATACCAAAGGTACCTATGAAGGGAAACAGAGGAGCAAAATTATATTTAGAGGTATCAAATTATTTGTATTTCAGAGAAAATAAATATCAAAGAACACAACAGTTTAACAAAGAAATTATTTTTGGCATAAGCAGCAAGGGGAAATGGGAATCTCTTTGATAACTGAAACTGTATGAGGAAGGAGTTAAGGGAAAAATTTTTCAGCATTTGTCCTGCTATAGGAAGTGGGAGTACTCTAATGATAAGTAAACAGGTCTAAAGCAAACCAAACCCACTGATTTTTAATATAATACACACTTAAATGGCGGGATTTATTTTGACAGAATATTGTCGTTAAAAAATTATGGAAGTAATATCAAAACCTATTAAATAGGGTGGTCCAGATGCAACCTCTGGTTCAGGACTTCTCTAAACTGCAGGGACTGCCAAGAGCAAGAGTCAACACCATGAAAACTTTATTTCATTTTTGGTCTGTTTACATTTTTTCCTTAGCTACTTGCTGTAGGCTACTGTAAGAGACAGAAAAATGAGACTAGCAATGGATCTCTGAGAGTTTTCTTATGTAAACCTGCCTTGTATTTTTTGGGATTACATGTAGCCTCTCATTTGCTGTTTATTTTTTAATTTTGTTAGCATCTTTTCTGCAATTTTCACAGATTCACTGCAACCGAATGCCAGTTTTATTAAAAAAATACAAGAACCAGCCTCTATCTGATATTATTTCCTTCTCACAGCTTTGTATGTTTGGATTTTACTCAGGTTTTTATTACAGAATGATAGCTCTAGACTATCGTTCTCTAAAAGGACACCAGCAACTTATATTAAATAGTTTTAATTCCCTCTAACTATTCCCCATTGTCCAACACATTTTCAGAGATCCTAGAAAATACCATTTCTTTCCTTATTGATTTTTTTCTTTACTATAAAACAAAGCATTGATTTTCTTCCTTCTGTCTTGTGTTTCTAATGGTACTTAAATTAACATGGTTCATTTGTATGCCACCTTACCAGGACTAATGCATCCTTCTTGTCAGACCAGCATCACCAATAATAGAATGTAGAACCTTCCGCTTAATCAGCAACCTGATAAATGGTGTGCTGGTTGACAAGAGCAATGGCTGGATTCAGTCTTCCTCTATGCCCTTGGGCAAGTCTCTTAATCTACCCTACCCTTCTACTCTGTGTGCATAGAATAGGGAAACTGCTTATCTATTCCATACATGTTTGAGGATGGTAAAGACCCATTAGTGAATGTTACATGTGCCCAAATACCTTTTGCAGAGACTTGACACTTGATCCCATTATTTGGATTCAGAAGAATGAACATTTCACAGTTTCACTGGCACAATCTCTCTCATAGCTGCAGTAATCAATACATTTTTGAGGCTGTAATATTCATCCTCTCTTGCTGAAAAGTCTTCTACTTTACAGGTGCTGTTCAGCATCACTGAATAAAAATTGGTTTTACCAAATAGGCAGTATTCTTAAACTCTCTTGAAAGGAATTTGCTACCACTTATTTTGCTTCCTATGAGTTTCTTTCAGCTTCCTTGCTCTGTTATAGCTGTTAAATAGACCAACATTACCATTATGCCTTGCAGAATTATTAGATATACTCGTGTTCCGTCTGTTTGCCTAACATTTCTGTGACTCCCTGTTGTGGTTTAACCCCANGCAAAACCAGCACATTCACCAATACAAAGTAATGCTTGACTAATGTTTATTCATTTGCTCTGTTCTCTTTATCTCTTGGAATATCTTGGGGTTTTGAAGTTTTTCTGTTTGTTTTGTTGTTTTGGTTTCTTTTTTAGTTTAACTTCAGTTTTGGCTTGTGTTTTTTTTTTCTTCCTTAATGTAAGGTGATGCAAATGCAT